>OY726530.1:38462457-39010842 GCA_963383655.1 Bathymodiolus septemdierum | reverse complement strand
CTAACATGACTATAGTTTATCATAAACACAGGATGGCTAGAGTCATCACAGGTATGTAAGACAAATGTAGGAAAACGTTTACTAACATGACTATAGTTTATCATAAACACAGGATGGCTAGAGTCATCACAGGTATGTAAGACAAACGTAGGAAAACGTTTACTAACATGACTATAGTTTATCATAAACACAGGATGACTAGAGAACATCACAGGTATGTAAGACAAACGTAGGAAAACGTTTACTAACATGACTATAGTTTATCATAAACACAGGATGACTAGAGAACAAAACAGGTATGTAAGACAAACGTAGGAAAACGTTTACTAACATGACTATAGTTTATCATAAACACAGGATGACTAGAGAACATCACAGGTATGTAAGACAAACGTAGGAAAACGTTTACTAACATGACTATAGTTTATCATAAACACAGGATGGCTAGAGTCATCACAGGTATGTAAGACAAACGTAGGAAAACGTTTACTAACATGACTATAGTTTATCATAAACACAGGATGGCTA
Organism: Bathymodiolus septemdierum; assembly: GCA_963383655.1. Classification (NCBI taxonomy): domain Eukaryota; kingdom Metazoa; phylum Mollusca; class Bivalvia; order Mytilida; family Modiolidae; genus Bathymodiolus; species Bathymodiolus septemdierum. Next base: position 39,010,314 of record OY726530.1, on the reverse strand, counting down.
GAGTCATCACAGGTATGTAAGACAAACGTAGGAAAACGTTTACTAACATGACTATAGTTTATCATAAACACAGGATGACTAGAGAACATCACAGGTATGTAAGACAAACGTAGGAAAACGTTTACTAACATGACTATAGTTTATCATAAACACAGGATGACTAGAGAACATCACAGGTATGTAAGATAAACGTAGGAAAACGTTTACTAACATGACTATAGTTTATCATAAACACAGGATGGCTAGAGAACATCACAGGTATGTAAGACAAACGTAGGAAAACGTTTACTAACATGACTATAGTTTATCATAAACACAGGATGACTAGAGAACATCACAGGTATGTAAGACAAACGTAGGAAAACGTTTACTAACATGACTATAGTTTATCATAAACACAGGATGGCTAGAGAACATCACAGGTATGTAAGATAAACGTAGGAAAACGTTTACTAACATGACTATAGTTTATCATAAACACAGGATGGCTAGAGTCATCACAGGTATGTAAGACAAATGTAGGAAAACGTTTACTAACATGACTATAGTTTATCATAAACACAGGATGGCTAGAGTCATCACAGGTATGTAAGACAAACGTAGGAAAACGTTTACTAACATGACTATGGTTTATCATAAACACAGGATGGCTAGAGAACATCACAGGTATGTAAGACAAACGTAGGAAAACGTTTACTAACATGACTATAGTTTATCATAAACACAGGATGGCTAGAGAACATCACAGGTATGTAAGACAAACGTAGGAAAACGTTTACTAACATGACTATAGTTTATCATAAACACAGGATGGCTAGAGTCATCACAGGTATGTAAGACAAACGTAGGAAAACGTTTACTAACATGACTATAGTTTATCATAAACACAGGATGGCTAGAGAACATCACAGGTATGTAAGACAAACGTAGGAAAACGTTTACTAACATGACTATAGTTTATCATAAACACAGGATGGCTAGAGAACATCACAGGTATGTAAGACAAACGTAGGAAAACGTTTACTAACATGACTATAGTTTATCATAAACACAGGATGGCTAGAGAACATCACAGGTATGTAAGACAAACGTAGGAAAACGTTTACTAACATGACTATAGTTTATCATAAACACAGGATGGCTAGAGAACATCACAGGTATGTAAGATAAACGTAGGAAAACGTTTACTAACATGACTATAGTTTATCATAAACACAGGATGGCTAGAGAACATCACAGGTATGTAAGACAAACGTAGGAAAACGTTTACTAACATGACTATAGTTTATCATAAACACAGGATGACTAGAGAACATCACAGGTATGTAAGACAAACGTAGGAAAACGTTTACTAACATGACTATAGTTTATCATAAACACAGGATGGCTAGAGAACATCACAGGTATGTAAGACAAACGTAGGAAAACGTTTACTAACATGACTATAGTTTATCATAAACACAGGATGACTAGAGAACATCACAGGTATGTAAGACAAACGTAGGAAAACGTTTACTAACATGACTATAGTTTATCATAAACACAGGATGGCTAGAGAACATCACAGGTATGTAAGACAAACGTAGGAAAACGTTTACTAACATGACTATAGTTTATCATAAACACAGGATGGCTAGAGAACATCACAGGTATGTAAGACAAACGTAGGAAAACGTTTACTAACATGACTATAGTTTATCATAAACACAGGATGGCTAGAGAACATCACAGGTATGTAAGATAAACGTAGGAAAACGTTTACTAACATGACTATAGTTTATCATAAACACAGGATGGCTAGAGAACATCACAGGTATGTAAGATAAACGTAGGAAAACGTTTACTAACATGACTATAGTTTATCATAAACACAGGATGGCTAGAGAACATCACAGGTATGTAAGACAAACGTAGGAAAACGTTTACTAACATGACTATAGTTTATCATAAACACAGGATGACTAGAGAACATCACAGGTATGTAAGACAAACGTAGGAAAACGTTTACTAACATGACTATAGTTTATCATAAACACAGGATGGCTAGAGAACATCACAGGTATGTAAGACAAACGTAGGAAAACGTTTACTAACATGACTATAGTTTATCATAAACACAGGATGACTAGAGAACATCACAGGTATGTAAGACAAACGTAGGAAAACGTTTACTAACATGACTATAGTTTATCATAAACACAGGATGGCTAGAGAACATCACAGGTATGTAAGACAAACGTAGGAAAACGTTTACTAACATGACTATAGTTTATCATAAACACAGGATGGCTAGAGAACATCACAGGTATGTAAGACAAACGTAGGAAAACGTTTACTAACATGACTATAGTTTATCATAAACACAGGATGGCTAGAGAACATCACAGGTATGTAAGATAAACGTAGGAAAACGTTTACTAACATGACTATAGTTTATCATAAACACAGGATGACTAGAGAACATCACAGGTATGTAAGATAAACGTAGGAAAACGTTTACTAACATGACTATAGTTTATCATAAACACAGGATGGCTAGAGAACATCACAGGTATGTAAGACAAACGTAGGAAAACGTTTACTAACATGACTATAGTTTATCATAAACACAGGATGGCTAGAGAACATCACAGGTATGTAAGACAAACGTAGGAAAACGTTTACTAACATGACTATAGTTTATCATAAACACAGGATGGCTAGAGAACATCACAGGTATGTAAGACAAACGTAGGAAAACGTTTACTAACATGACTATAGTTTATCATAAACACAGGATGGCTAGAGTCATCACAGGTATGTAAGACAAATGTAGGAAAACGTTTACTAACATGACTATAGTTTATCATAAACACAGGATGGCTAGAGAACATCACAGGTATGTAAGACAAACGTAGGAAAACGTTTACTAACATGACTATAGTTTATCATAAACACAGGATGACTAGAGAACATCACAGGTATGTAAGACAAACGTAGGAAAACGTTTACTAACATGACTATAGTTTATCATAAACACAGGATGGCTAGAGAACATCACAGGTATGTAAGACAAACGTAGGAAAACGTTTACTAACATGACTATAGTTTATCATAAACACAGGATGACTAGAGAACATCACAGGTATGTAAGACAAACGTAGGAAAACGTTTACTAACATGACTATAGTTTATCATAAACACAGGATGGCTAGAGTCATCACAGGTATGTAAGACAAACGTAGGAAAACGTTTACTAACATGACTATAGTTTATCATAAACACAGGATGGCTAGAGTCATCACAGGTATGTAAGACAAACGTAGGAAAACGTTTACTAACATGACTATAGTTTATCATAAACACAGGATGACTAGAGAACATCACAGGTATGTAAGACAAACGTAGGAAAACGTTTACTAACATGACTATAGTTTATCATAAACACAGGATGACTAGAGAACATCACAGGTATGTAAGATAAACGTAGGAAAACGTTTACTAACATGACTATAGTTTATCATAAACACAGGATGGCTAGAGAACATCACAGGTATGTAAGACAAACGTAGGAAAACGTTTACTAACATGACTATAGTTTATCATAAACACAGGATGACTAGAGAACATCACAGGTATGTAAGACAAACGTAGGAAAACGTTTACTAACATGACTATAGTTTATCATAAACACAGTATGGCTAGAGAACATCACAGGTATGTAAGATAAACGTAGGAAAACGTTTACTAACATGACTATAGTTTATCATAAACACAGGATGGCTAGAGTCATCACAGGTATGTAAGACAAATGTAGGAAAACGTTTACTAACATGATTATAGTTTATCATAAACACAGGATGGCTAGAGAACATCACAGGTATGTAAGACAAACGTAGGAAAACGTTTACTAACATGACTATAGTTTATCATAAACACAGGATGGCTAGAGTCATCACAGGTATGTAAGACAAACGTAGGAAAACGTTTACTAACATGACTATAGTTTATCATAAACACAGGATGACTAGAGAACATCACAGGTATGTAAGACAAACGTAGGAAAACGTTTACTAACATGACTATAGTTTATCATAAACACAGGATGGCTAGAGAACATCACAGGTATGTAAGACAAACGTAGGAAAACGTTTACTAACATGACTATAGTTTATCATAAACACAGGATGACTAGAGAACATCACAGGTATGTAAGACAAACGTAGGAAAATGTTTACTAACATGACTATAGTTTATCATAAACACAGGATGGCTAGAGAACATCACAGGTATGTAAGACAAACGTAGGAAAACGTTTACTAACATGACTATAGTTTATCATAAACACAGGATGACTAGAGAACATCACAGGTATGTAAGACAAACGTAGGAAAACGTTTACTAACATGACTATAGTTTATCATAAACACAGGATGGCTAGAGAACATCACAGGTATGTAAGACAAACGTAGGAAAACGTTTACTAACATGACTATAGTTTATCATAAACACAGGATGGCTAGAGAACATCACAGGTATGTAAGATAAACGTAGGAAAACGTTTACTAACATGACTATAGTTTATCATAAACACAGGATGGCTAGAGAACATCACAGGTATGTAAGACAAACGTAGGAAAACGTTTACTAACATGACTATAGTTTATCATAAACACAGGATGGCTAGAGAACATCACAGGTATGTAAGACAAACGTAGGAAAACGTTTACTAACATGACTATAGTTTATCATAAACACAGGATGGCTAGAGAACATCACAGGTATGTAAGATAAACGTAGGAAAACGTTTACTAACATGACTATAGTTTATCATAAACACAGGATGGCTAGAGAACATCACAGGTATGTAAGACAAATGTAGGAAAACGTTTACTAACATGACTATAGTTTATCATAAACACAGGATGGCTAGAGAACATCACAGGTATGTAAGACAAACGTAGGAAAACGTTTACTAACATGACTATAGTTTATCATAAACACAGGATGACTAGAGAACATCACAGGTATGTAAGACAAACGTAGGAAAACGTTTACTAACATGACTATAGTTTATCATAAACACAGGATGACTAGAGAACATCACAGGTATGTAAGACAAACGTAGGAAAACGTTTACTAACATGACTATAGTTTATCATAAACACAGGATGGCTAGAGAACATCACAGGTATGTAAGACAAACGTAGGAAAACGTTTACTAACATGACTATAGTTTATCATAAACACAGGATGGCTAGAGAACATCACAGGTATGTAAGATAAACGTAGGAAAACGTTTACTAACATGACTATAGTTTATCATAAACACAGGATGGCTAGAGAACATCACAGGTATGTAAGACAAACGTAGGAAAACGTTTACTAACATGACTATAGTTTATCATAAACACAGGATGGCTAGAGAACATCACAGGTATGTAAGACAAACGTAGGAAAACGTTTACTAACATGACTATAGTTTATCATAAACACAGGATGGCTAGAGTCATCACAGGTATGTAAGACAAACGTAGGAAAACGTTTACTAACATGACTATAGTTTATCATAAACACAGGATGACTAGAGAACATCACAGGTATGTAAGACAAACGTAGGAAAACGTTTACTAACATGACTATAGTTTATCATAAACACAGGATGGCTAGAGTCATCACAGGTATGTAAGACAAACGTAGGAAAACGTTTACTAACATGACTATAGTTTATCATAAACACAGGATGGCTAGAGTCATCACAGGTATGTAAGACAAACGTAGGAAAACGTTTACTAACATGACTATAGTTTATCATAAACACAGGATGACTAGAGAACATCACAGGTATGTAAGACAAACATAGGAAAACGTTTACTAACATGACTATAGTTTATCATAAACACAGGATGGCTAGAGTCATCACAGGTATGTAAGACAAACGTAGGAAAACGTTTACTAACATGACTATAGTTTATCATAAACACAGGATGACTAGAGTCATCACAGGTATGTAAGACAAACGTAGGAAAACGTTTACTAACATGACTATAGTTTATCATAAACACAGGATGGCTAGAGAACATCACAGGTAAGTAAGACAAACGTAGGAAAACGTTTACTAACATGACTATAGTTTATCATAAACACAGGATGACTAGAGAACATCACAGGTATGTAAGACAAACGTAGGAAAACGTTTACTAACATGACTATAGTTTATCATAAACACAGGATGACTAGAGAACATCACAGGTATGTAAGATAAACGTAGGAAAACGTTTACTAACATGACTATAGTTTATCATAAACACAGGATGGCTAGAGAACATCACGGGTATGTAAGACAAACGTAGGAAAACGTTTACTAACATGACTATAGTTTATCATAAACACAGGATGACTAGAGAACATCACAGGTATGTAAGACAAACGTAGGAAAACGTTTACTAACATGACTATAGTTTATCATAAACACAGGATGGCTAGAGTCATCACAGGTATGTAAGACAAACGTAGGAAAACGTTTACTAACATGACTATAGTTTATCGTAAACACAGGATGACTAGAGAACATCACAGGTATGTAAGACAAACGTAGGAAAACGTTTACTAACATGACTATAGTTTATCATAAACACAGGATGGCTAGAGAACATCACGGGTATGTAAGACAAACGTAGGAAAACGTTTACTAACATGACTATAGTTTATCATAAACACAGGATGACTAGAGAACATCACAGGTATGTAAGACAAACGTAGGAAAACGTTTACTAACATGACTATAGTTTATCATAAACACAGGATGGCTAGAGTCATCACAGGTATGTAAGACAAACGTAGGAAAACGTTTACTAACATGACTATAGTTTATCATAAACACAGGATGACTAGAGAACATCACAGGTATGTAAGACAAACGTAGGAAAACGTTTACTAACATGACTATAGTTTATCATAAACACAGGATGACTAGAGTCATCACAGGTATGTAAGACAAACGTAGGAAAACGTTTACTAACATGACTATAGTTTATCATAAACACAGGATGGCTAGAGAACATCACAGGTATGTAAGACAAACGTAGGAAAACGTTTACTAACATGACTATAGTTTATCATAAACACAGGATGACTAGAGAACATCATAGGTATGTAAGACAAACGTAGGAAAACGTTTACTAACATGACTATAGTTTATCATAAACACAGGATGACTAGAGTCATCACAGGTATGTAAGACAAATGTAGGAAAACGTTTACTAACATGACTATAGTTTATCATAAACACAGGATAGCTAGAGTCATCACAGGTATGTAAGACAAACGTAGGAAAACGTTTACTAACATGACTATAGTTTATCATAAACACAGGATGACTAGAGAACATCACAGGTATGTAAGACAAACGTAGGAAAACGTTTACTAACATGACTATAGTTTATCATAAACACAGGATGGCTAGAGAACATCACAGGTATGTAAGACAAACGTAGGAAAACGTTTACTAACATGACTATAGTTTATCATAAACACAGGATGACTAGAGTCATCACAGGTATGTAAGACAAATGTAGGAAAACGTTTACTAACATGACTATAGTTTATCATAAACACAGGATGACTAGAGAACATCACAGGTATGTAAGACAAACGTAGGAAAACATTTACTAACATGACTATAGTTTATCATAAACACAGGATGGCTAGAGTCATCACAGGTATGTAAGACAAACGTAGGAAAACGTTTACTAACATGACTATAGTTTATCATAAACACAGGATGACTAGAGAACATCACAGGTATGTAAGACAAACGTAGGAAAACGTTTACTAACATGACTATAGTTTATCATAAACACAGGATGGCTAGAGAACATCACAGGTATGTAAGACAAACGTAGGAAAACGTTTACTAACATGACTATAGTTTATCATAAACACAGGATGACTAGAGAACATCACAGGTATGTAAGACAAACGTAGGAAAACGTTTACTAACATGACTATAGTTTATCATAAACACAGGATGGCTAGAGAACATCACAGGTATGTAAGACAAACGTAGGAAAACGTTTACTAACATGACTATAGTTTATCATAAACACAGGATGGCTAGAGAACATCACAGGTATGTAAGACAAACATAGGAAAACGTTTACTAACATGACTATAGTTTATCATAAACACAGGATGGCTAGAGTCATCACAGGTATGTAAGACAAATGTAGGAAAACGTTTACTAACATGACTATAGTTTATCATAAACACAGGATGGCTAGAGTCATCACAGGTATGTAAGACAAACGTAGGAAAACGTTTACTAACATGACTATAGTTTATCATAAACACAGGATGACTAGAGAACATCACAGGTATGTAAGACAAACGTAGGAAAACGTTTACTAACATGACTATAGTTTATCATAAACACAGGATGACTAGAGAACAAAACAGGTATGTAAGACAAACGTAGGAAAACGTTTACTAACATAACTATAGTTTATCATAAACACAGGATGACTAGAGAACATCACAGGTATGTAAGACAAACGTAGGAAAACGTTTACTAACATGACTATAGTTTATCATAAACACAGGATGGCTAGAGTCATCACAGGTATGTAAGACAAACGTAGGAAAACGTTTACTAACATGACTATAGTTTATCATAAACACAGGATGGCTAGAGTCATCACAGGTATGTAAGACAAACGTAGGAAAACGTTTACTAACATGACTATAGTTTATCATAAACACAGGATGACTAGAGAACATCACAGGTATGTAAGACAAACGTAGGAAAACGTTTACTAACATGACTATAGTTTATCATAAACACAGGATGACTAGAGAACATCACAGGTATGTAAGATAAACGTAGGAAAACGTTTACTAACATGACTATAGTTTATCATAAACACAGGATGGCTAGAGAACATCACAGGTATGTAAGACAAACGTAGGAAAACGTTTACTAACATGACTATAGTTTATCATAAACACAGGATGACTAGAGAACATCACAGGTATGTAAGACAAACGTAGGAAAACGTTTACTAACATGACTATAGTTTATCATAAACACAGGATGGCTAGAGAACATCACAGGTATGTAAGATAAACGTAGGAAAACGTTTACTAACATGACTATAGTTTATCATAAACACAGGATGGCTAGAGTCATCACAGGTATGTAAGACAAATGTAGGAAAACGTTTACTAACATGATTATAGTTTATCATAAACACAGGATGGCTAGAGAACATCACAGGTATGTAAGACAAACGTAGGAAAACGTTTACTAACATGACTATAGTTTATCATAAACACAGGATGGCTAGAGTCATCACAGGTATGTAAGACAAACGTAGGAAAACGTTTACTAACATGACTATAGTTTATCATAAACACAGGATGACTAGAGAACATCACAGGTATGTAAGACAAACGTAGGAAAATGTTTACTAACATGACTATAGTTTATCATAAACACAGGATGGCTAGAGAACATCACAGGTATGTAAGACAAACGTAGGAAAACGTTTACTAACATGACTATAGTTTATCATAAACACAGGATGACTAGAGAACATCACAGGTATGTAAGACAAACGTAGGAAAACGTTTACTAACATGACTATAGTTTATCATAAACACAGGATGGCTAGAGAACATCACAGGTATGTAAGACAAACGTAGGAAAACGTTTACTAACATGACTATAGTTTATCATAAACACAGGATGGCTAGAGAACATCACAGGTATGTAAGATAAACGTAGGAAAACGTTTACTAACATGACTATAGTTTATCATAAACACAGGATGGCTAGAGAACATCACAGGTATGTAAGATAAACGTAGGAAAACGTTTACTAACATGACTATAGTTTATCATAAACACAGGATGGCTAGAGAACATCACAGGTATGTAAGACAAACGTAGGAAAACGTTTACTAACATGACTATAGTTTATCATAAACACAGGATGGCTAGAGAACATCACAGGTATGTAAGATAAACGTAGGAAAACGTTTACTAACATGACTATAGTTTATCATAAACACAGGATGGCTAGAGAACATCACAGGTATGTAAGACAAATGTAGGAAAACGTTTACTAACATGACTATAGTTTATCATAAACACAGGATGGCTAGAGAACATCACAGGTATGTAAGACAAACGTAGGAAAACGTTTACTAACATGACTATAGTTTATCATAAACACAGGATGGCTAGAGAACATCACAGGTATGTAAGACAAACGTAGGAAAACGTTTACTAACATGACTATAGTTTATCATAAACACAGGATGACTAGAGAACATCACAGGTATGTAAGACAAACGTAGGAAAACGTTTACTAACATGACTATAGTTTATCATAAACACAGGATGGCTAGAGAACATCACAGGTATGTAAGACAAACGTAGGAAAACGTTTACTAACATGACTATAGTTTATCATAAACACAGGATGGCTAGAGAACATCACAGGTATGTAAGACAAACGTAGGAAAACGTTTACTAACATGACTATAGTTTATCATAAACACAGGATGGCTAGAGAACATCACAGGTATGTAAGACAAACGTAGGAAAACGTTTACTAACATGACTATAGTTTATCATAAACACAGGATGACTAGAGAACATCACAGGTATGTAAGACAAACGTAGGAAAACGTTTACTAACATGACTATAGTTTATCATAAACACAGGATGACTAGAGAACATCACAGGTATGTAAGACAAACGTAGGAAAACGTTTACTAACATGACTATAGTTTATCATAAACACAGGATGGCTAGAGAACATCACAGGTATGTAAGACAAACGTAGGAAAACGTTTACTAACATGACTATAGTTTATCATAAACACAGGATGGCTAGAGAACATCACAGGTATGTAAGATAAACGTAGGAAAACGTTTACTAACATGACTATAGTTTATCATAAACACAGGATGGCTAGAGAACATCACAGGTATGTAAGACAAACGTAGGAAAACGTTTACTAACATGACTATAGTTTATCATAAACACAGGATGGCTAGAGAACATCACAGGTATGTAAGACAAACGTAGGAAAACGTTTACTAACATGACTATAGTTTATCATAAACACAGGATGGCTAGAGTCATCACAGGTATGTAAGACAAACGTAGGAAAACGTTTACTAACATGACTATAGTTTATCATAAACACAGGATGACTAGAGAACATCACAGGTATGTAAGACAAACATAGGAAAACGTTTACTAACATGACTATAGTTTATCATAAACACAGGATGGCTAGAGTCATCACAGGTATGTAAGACAAACGTAGGAAAACGTTTACTAACATGACTATAGTTTATCATAAACACAGGATGACTAGAGTCATCACAGGTATGTAAGACAAACGTAGGAAAACGTTTACTAACATGACTATAGTTTATCATAAACACAGGATGGCTAGAGAACATCACAGGTAAGTAAGACAAACGTAGGAAAACGTTTACTAACATGACTATAGTTTATCATAAACACAGGATGACTAGAGAACATCACAGGTATGTAAGACAAACGTAGGAAAACGTTTACTAACATGACTATAGTTTATCATAAACACAGGATGACTAGAGAACATCACAGGTATGTAAGATAAACGTAGGAAAACGTTTACTAACATGACTATAGTTTATCATAAACACAGGATGGCTAGAGAACATCACGGGTATGTAAGACAAACGTAGGAAAACGTTTACTAACATGACTATAGTTTATCATAAACACAGGATGACTAGAGAACATCACAGGTATGTAAGACAAACGTAGGAAAACGTTTACTAACATGACTATAGTTTATCATAAACACAGGATGGCTAGAGTCATCACAGGTATGTAAGACAAACGTAGGAAAACGTTTACTAACATGACTATAGTTTATCATAAACACAGGATGACTAGAGAACATCACAGGTATGTAAGACAAACGTAGGAAAACGTTTACTAACATGACTATAGTTTATCATAAACACAGGATGGCTAGAGAACATCACGGGTATGTAAGACAAACGTAGGAAAACGTTTACTAACATGACTATAGTTTATCATAAACACAGGATGACTAGAGAACATCACAGGTATGTAAGACAAACGTAGGAAAACGTTTACTAACATGACTATAGTTTATCATAAACACAGGATGACTAGAGAACATCACAGGTATGTAAGACAAACGTAGGAAAACGTTTACTAACATGACTATAGTTTATCATAAACACAGGATGGCTAGAGAACATCACAGGTATGTAAGACAAATGTAGGAAAACGTTTACTAACATGACTATAGTTTATCATAAACACAGGATGACTAGAGAACATCACAGGTATGTAAGACAAACGTAGGAAAACGTTTACTAACATGACTATAGTTTATCATAAACACAGGATGACTAGAGAACATCACAGGTATGTAAGACAAATGTAGGAAAACGTTTACTAACATGACTATAGTTTATCATAAACACAGGATGACTAGAGAACATCACAGGTATGTAAGACAAACGTAGGAAAACGTTTACTAACATGACTATAGTTTATCATAAACACAGGATGGCTAGAGTCATCACAGGTATGTAAGACAAACGTAGGAAAACGTTTACTAACATGACTATAGTTTATCATAAACACAGGATGACTAGAGAACATCACAGGTATGTAAGACAAACGTAGGAAAACGTTTACTAACATGACTATAGTTTATCATAAACACAGGATGACTAGAGTCATCACAGGTATGTAAGACAAACGTAGGAAAACGTTTACTAACATGACTATAGTTTATCATAAACACAGGATGGCTAGAGAACATCACAGGTATGTAAGACAAACGTAGGAAAACGTTTACTAACATGACTATAGTTTATCATAAACACAGGATGACTAGAGAACATCATAGGTATGTAAGACAAACGTAGGAAAACGTTTACTAACATGACTATAGTTTATCATAAACACAGGATGGCTAGAGAACATCACAGGTATGTAAGACAAACGTAGGAAAACGTTTACTAACATGACTATAGTTTATCATAAACACAAGATGACTAGAGTCATCACAGGTATGTAAGACAAATGTAGGAAAACGTTTACTAACATGACTATAGTTTATCATAAACACAGGATAGCTAGAGTCATCACAGGTATGTAAGACAAACGTAGGAAAACGTTTACTAACATGACTATAGTTTATCATAAACACAGGATGACTAGAGAACATCACAGGTATGTAAGACAAACGTAGGAAAACGTTTACTAACATGACTATAGTTTATCATAAACACAGGATGGCTAGAGAACATCACAGGTATGTAAGACAAACGTAGGAAAACGTTTACTAACATGACTATAGTTTATCATAAACACAGGATGACTAGAGTCATCACAGGTATGTAAGACAAATGTAGGAAAACGTTTACTAACATGACTATAGTTTATCATAAACACAGGATGACTAGAGAACATCACAGGTATGTAAGACAAACGTAGGAAAACATTTACTAACATGACTATAGTTTATCATAAACACAGGATGGCTAGAATCATCACAGGTATGTAAGACAAACGTAGGAAAACGTTTACTAACATGACTATAGTTTATCATAAACACAGGATGACTAGAGAACATCACAGGTATGTAAGACAAACGTAGGAAAACGTTTACTAACATGACTATAGTTTATCATAAACACAGGATGACTAGAGAACATCACAGGTATGTAAGACAAACGTAGGAAAACGTTTACTAACATGACTATAGTTTATCATAAACACAGGATGGCTAGAGAACATCACAGGTATGTAAGATAAACGTAGGAAAACGTTTACTAACATGACTATAGTTTATCATAAACACAGGATGGCTAGAGAACATCACAGGTATGTAAGACAAACGTAGGAAAACGTTTACTAACATGACTATAGTTTATCATAAACACAGGATGGCTAGAGAACATCACAGGTATGTAAGACAAACGTAGGAAAACGTTTACTAACATGACTATAGTTTATCATAAACACAGGATGGCTAGAGAACATCACAGGTATGTAAGACAAACGTAGGAAAACGTTTACTAACATGACTATAGTTTATCATAAACACAGGATGGCTAGAGAACATCACAGGTATGTAAGATAAACGTAGGAAAACGTTTACTAACATGACTATAGTTTATCATAAACACAGGATGACTAGAGAACATCACAGGTATGTAAGACAAACGTAGGAAAACGTTTACTAACATGACTATAGTTTATCATAAACACAGGATGACTAGAGAACATCACAGGTATGTAAGACAAACGTAGGAAAACGTTTACTAACATGACTATAGTTTATCATAAACACAGGATGACTAGAGAACATCACAGGTATGTAAGATAAACGTAGGAAAACGTTTACTAACATGACTATAGTTTATCATAAACACAGGATGGCTAGAGAACATCACAGGTATGTAAGACAAACGTAGGAAAACGTTTACTAACATGACTATAGTTTATCATAAACACAGGATGACTAGAGAACATCACAGGTATGTAAGACAAACGTAGGAAAACGTTTACTAACATGACTATAGTTTATCATAAACACAGGATGGCTAGAGTCATCACAGGTATGTAAGACAAACGTAGGAAAACGTTTACTAACATGACTATAGTTTATCATAAACACAGGATGACTAGAGAACATCACAGGTATGTAAGACAAACGTAGGAAAACATTTACTAACATGACTATAGTTTATCATAAACACAGGATGACTAGAGAACATCACAGGTATGTAAGACAAACGTAGGAAAACGTTTACTAACATGACTATAGTTTATCATAAACACAGGATGGCTAGAGAACATCACAGGTATGTAAGACAAACGTAGGAAAACGTTTACTAACATGACTATAGTTTATCATAAACACAGGATGACTAGAGAACATCACAGGTATGTAAGACAAATGTAGGAAAACATTTACTAACATGACTATAGTTTATCATAAACACAGGATGGCTAGAGTCATCACAGGTATGTAAGACAAACGTAGGAAAACGTTTACTAACATGACTATAGTTTATCATAAACACAGGATGACTAGAGAACATCACAGGTATGTAAGATAAACGTAGGAAAACGTTTACTAACATGACTATAGTTTATCATAAACACAGGATGACTAGAGAACATCACAGGTATGTAAGACAAACGTAGGAAAACGTTTACTAACATGACTATAGTTTATCATAAACACAGGATGGCTAGAGAACATCACAGGTATGTAAGATAAACGTAGGAAAACGTTTACTAACATGACTATAGTTTATCATAAACACAGGATGGCTAGAGAACATCACAGGTATGTAAGACAAATGTAGGAAAATGTTTACTAACATGACTATAGTTTATCATAAACACAGGATGGCTAGAGTCATCACAGGTATGTAAGACAAACGTAGGAAAACGTTTACTAACATGACTATAGTTTATCATAAACACAGGATGGCTAGAGTCATCACAGGTATGTAAGACAAACGTAGGAAAACGTTTACTAACATGACTATAGTTTATCATAAACACAGGATGGCTAGAGTCATCACAGGTATGTAAGACAAACGTAGGAAAACGTTTACTAACATGACTATAGTTTATCATAAACACAGGATGACTAGAGAACATCACAGGTATGTAAGACAAACGTAGGAAAACGTTTACTAACATGACTATAGTTTATCATAAACACAGGATGGCTAGAGAACATCACAGGTATGTAAGACAAACGTAGGAAAACATTTACTAACATGACTATAGTTTATCATAAACACAGGATGGCTAGAGTCATCACAGGTATGTAAGACAAACGTAGGAAAACGTTTACTAACATGACTATAGTTTATCATAAACACAGGATGACTAGAGAACATCACAGGTATGTAAGACAAACGTAGGAAAACGTTTACTAACATGACTATAGTTTATCATAAACACAGGATGGCTAGAGTCATCACAGGTATGTAAGACAAACGTAGGAAAACGTTTACTAACATGACTATAGTTTATCATAAACACAGGATGGCTAGAGAACATCACAGGTATGTAAGACAAACGTAGGAAAACGTTTACTAACATGACTATAGTTTATCATAAACACAGGATGGCTAGAGAACATCACAGGTATGTAAGACAAACGTAGGAAAACGTTTACTAACATGACTATAGTTTATCATAAACACATGATGGCTGGAGTCATCACAGGTATGTAAGACAAACGTAGATATCAAAGTTATTGTGCACGATTCGTTTCTAGAACTTACAGTGCTGTTTAATTAATAAGAGAGTGTTATTTTTGTGAAGGAGTATTATTGTGTCACACAATTTTTACAATGTTGTTCTAGTATTTCATTGTAATGGAGAAAAAGTTTTGGAATGCTGTTCCGTTAGCTTATAGTAAAAAGAAGCCAAAAAAAAAAGACCAGGTCAGAATTAAATAGGTGGCAACGAATAATATTTTTAGCATATTATCAAATAGATTTTGTCCATAATATGTGGATTTTATAGAATTTAGTTGTTGATTTGAAATTCAGAAGTGCTCTTGAATGTTAATCTTGACATTGCAGCACTGTTTTTCATATATATACTGGTATCTATGTGACTAATGTTGACATAATTAACAATTAAAATGAAATGTCAAGCAGAATTGTTTTATCTTTACCAATAATATATATGCTAAAAATTTGATTGATCAATTTAAATATTTTAAATAATAATTTTTTTTTCTAAAGGACTGGTACCTTGCACCAAGTATTAAGAGCCTGGTTACATGTGACACACATACTGAAACAGGAGAGATGTAGGGACATGGTTGTCAGTGTAGAACACTGGACCATCACAACATTACAGAGTTCATTTACTCAATGGAGAGAACAACTGTTAACTCAGAGAGCTCATAAAGCTTCACATAAAAAACTTGTCAGGTAAATCATACAAATAGCTAATCATGTCCTTTTTTCATACAAAATAGCTTTCAAAGCTTTACATGAAATATTTCAGGTAATTCATGCAAAAACAGCTTTCAAAGCTTTACATGAAATATTTTAGGTAATTCATGCAAAAATAGCTTTCAAAGCTTTACAAGAAGTACTCTAGGTAATTTATATTAGATAGCTTTGAAAACTTTATAATACTCTAGATAATTCATACAAAATAGAGATGATTCTGTCTGCTATTTACACTTGTCAAATAATTCATATAAAATGGCTGTATTAGATTTGAACAATCGAGCTTGTGAAGTTTTACACATAAAGGTTTAAATGTAAGTCACACACAAAGAACTGATCAAATATTGTTATTATTTACACAAAACAGCTCCACAATGAAACTAATCTGGTCATTTGCAATGCATCACTTTTGACATCAATATCTTATTTATAAAGCTTTATGCAAAAAAATATTTAAAAAATAAATAAAAAAGTTCAATGGATAATGTATCAGAACAGAGCAACATGTCTATCTGCAGATTGTTGTTTCAATCAGCTAGCACTGTAAAAATCAAACTAGGTGTTGGTCTAGTACAAAGAGGACATCATATCATAGAAATGTAACATTTTTTCATCATGTTATAGCTGAAAACTTGCTGAATTGGCATTAAGCACACTCATTTGATCACTCGCTGTACCTGTTTGGAGCGTCTGCTCTCACACCTGGAATTTTGATTATGTGCTTTTATTATCCCCTTGCCAACGAAGTTGCGAAGGGATATAGTAACGCTACCATCCGTCCTTCCGTCCGTCCATCCTTCCATCCTTCCATCCTTCCGTCCTTCCGTGACATCCTTGTGAACACTCTAGAATCAATATCCTTCAATGGATTTTGACCAAACTGGTACATACTTAGTCCTTAAGAGAATCTGGAACACTATTGATTTTCAAGGTCATAGGTCAAAGGTCAAGGTCACGGTCTAATTTTTACCCTGTAACATCCTTGTGAACACTCTAGAATCAACATCCTTCAATGGATTTTGACCAAACTTGGTACATAATTAGTCCTTAAGAGAATCTGAAACCCTATTGATTTTCAAGGTCAAAGGTCAAGGTCACTGGGTCAAATGTTTTACCGCATAACATCCTTGAGAAAAATTGAATCAACATCCTTCAATGGATTTTGATCAAACTTGGTACATACTTAGTCCTTAGGTGAGTCTGGAACCCTATTGATTTGCAAGGTCAAAGGTCAAGGTCACAGGGTCTAATTTTTACCCTGTAACATCCTTGTGAACACTCTAGAATCAACATTTTTCAATGGATTTTGACCAAGCTAGGTACATACTTAGTCCTTAAGAGAATTTGGAACCCTATTGATTTTCAAGGTCAAAGGTCAAATTTTTAAGCGAGGGGCTACGTCACGCTTTGCATTGCCCTTGTTTTAATTCTTTTTTGTTTTATGTGAGATATTTCACATGCAGCTGCCTAAAATGACAATGGATCTTAAACTTTTTACGTAGATGTTTTCTTTCTTCTATCACTGCAAATACTTTTGCTGGACTTGACTGTATATATGAGTAATATGACGAGTGTTTTATCAGAAGCAGGAACAGCTTACCCTTCTCAAACACCTGAGTTCATCCCCGGTTTTTGGTGGAGTCTGTGTTGCTCATCTTTTTGTTTTTTGTATTGTCCTAATATGTGTCTTTACGCTCTGAGTTCCGTGTTGTGATGTCCATTACGATTTTCGCATAAAATAATGTTTGGTTCGTCTTTACCTCCAGTTGTTTGTAGGAGGGTGCATGTCTTATTTACGTTATTTGTGTTTGTTTGAGTATAGTAGTATCCAACACATATTGTTTTGTTTTGTTTTTCTTCGTCATGTGTACCCTATGTTGCCAGTTTCTCTGGATTGTGCTTTTTTGATTGTCTCTTTGGTATTCTCTAATGTTTATTTAACAATTGTAAATTAAGATAAAAAGAATTTATGTGATAGTAAACTAATTGCAGTGTCCCTGAGGATATGATAGACAATGTTTAGTTTAATCAGTCATACTAACTTGCCTGTTTATTTCATTCAGGACTGATGGTCTTAATTATGCATGTTATCACGGTAACATATATTATTGATAGTGAATACAAATTAATCAGTTATTTTGAAACTATGTAATTCTTAGAAATGCTTGGAAAATATGGAAAATACAATGGCAGACAAATGTTCGGGAAAGGATTGAAATAGAAGGTATGATTCGTCACGATATTCTCCAAGAAGCATTACAGATATGGAAGGACAATGTAGCCGTACTTAAAAAGAGAAGACGAGGGGCAGTGGTGTACATACAGAGGGCGCTAGTAAGACAAGTTGTGGAAGCGTGGCATGAGTTTACTAGTCATCGTAAGATGTTGAGGTAACTAGTTACTTATTATATTATATCTGTAACCACCATATTTCTCCAGTAAGATAATGATCTGTGCCATTACATGTAGATTGTGACCAGTTTATAATGTGTCTGGATCAAACAATCAATATTTAAATATATTACAATTTTCTAGTTGTTTTTGGGGCCGTTGTGGTCGTGATCGTATGGTAGTTGGATTTACAACTACCTGTGCAATCAGTGCCTATCATCTCTGATGTTGTTAGTTCGAATCTCGATCAGGGTGAGGTGTACAACATTTTGTGATAAAGTTTGTTGGTGACTTGCAACAGGTTGGTGGTTTTCTCTGGGTACTCTGGTTTCCTCCACCAATTAAACTGATCGCCACGATATAGCTGAAATATTGTTGAAAGTGGCGTAAAGCACCATGAACCAACCCAACCAATCTAGTCGTCCTGTATAAAATCTCTTCTTTCATAAATCCAGGTTAATAGATAAATGTACAGATGGGTGCAGACTAAGCGTAACATGTGAACAGACGCAAAATGTAAATGCCCTATTAACTTCATTTATTTTTTAGTAAGCATGACATTAGCTCAGCAGCATTAACTTAAAATAAACAAAAATAACCAAGCTATACATTCAGGTAAACCCTGCGTTTAGTTTTATGGCTACCACTGCATTAACAAGAAAAGTATCTTTTGTTGCACCAATATGATGTATGTTGTATTTGTCACTTTAAAATTCATTCAAATTGCTTGTTAAATGAAACTGAAATATCAAATGAAAATAGCCATTTTGTACATTCATGTTTATTTTAGTGAACTTCAGTCATATTTCAAGGAACACCAAGACAACTACTCAGGCTAATGCATTTATTTTGGTCAAAGTTCTGATTATGTAATTTGTGGAAATCTGATCAAGTTTGAGAGTTTTACTCCCTTTCTGTTGAGATGTGTACTTGATATTTGATAAAAATTGTTGGTAAATTACAAAAGGTCATGGTTTTTTCTGTGTACTTCATTTTCCTCCAGAAAGCCAGTGACCACCAAAAATAATGAAAGTGTCATTATATTCTTGAATCCTACTCACAATATAGCATATTATCTGATGTTCTTGTTGCAAGTAGAATTTTGATTGGCTAAATATGTACTTCCAACACTTCAGGGAAGCCGTGCTGTGTATTTCATACGGCACAGAAAATCAATAATCACTCTTACCTATTGCCTGTGCTGTGTATTCCATTTACATTGTAGCAGACGGCACAGAAAATCAATAATCACTCTCTGTGACCTTTTTTCAAAGATACACTTATTTATGTTTTTCCTATAATAAGGACATGCTTATTAATGTTAGAACATTCAGATAAAAATATTATCAGGCTTGAGAACATCTTGAGACTGATAACGTATAAAGTACAGTCTTCAATGTTTCTTTTTATGTATTTTATCAAGTAACATATTACTTATATATACTAGACTGACTAAAGAACGAAAGAGGTAAAAAAAAGGTTTTTAACTAGAATTTAATAATTGTCTTCTTCTGTAATTAGATTACTTTCAATTTGCAATAAATTCAAAAATTGCACAATTTTGTTTTTTTGTGTATTTTTCTTGTATTTTTTTATACACAGTGATCTTCCAATTTAATTACACTTAAGATTCTGTTGCATTTAATTGTTGTCAATCCACATTATCATACAATCTGATTAAATTCACATGTTTAAATATGATATACTTCATTAAACATCAGATGCAACTCATTTTGTCCTAATGTCTAACTTAATCGCACTTTGATTATATTCAGTAAAGAAAAAGCCTGAGAGAATCGAATGGATAAAATAAAGTTCATTTGATCTTATGGTCATAAAAACTTGTGAGTACGAGTTTTGTACTCTTACTAAAAAAATATCCAATTGAAACGTCATATCCAATAAAATACTGAGTTCTGATTGGACAATTTTTGGAGCACCAGTACAAAACCCATGCTCAAAAGATTTTATAACCATAAAGCCAAAACACAATATCCAATAAATACAACATTCTAATTGGACGATCGTGGAGTATAATTATGAGTATGAAACTGGTACTCGAAAGTTTTATGATCATGAGGGATCGAGAAAAGGTTAGAATGAGTTGTTTCAGATGTAAAAGAACGTTTTATGATCATGAGGGATCAAGAAAAGGTTAGAATGAGTTGTTTCAGATGTAAAAGATATTTTTTGTATTTAACATGTGATTTTTATCAGATAACATGTTTAAAGCTAATTCACACCTTTGATTTTTGTGTGTTGTTTAACTGCTCTTCAAATTTGGTTGCTTTTATTTGGTATGATAGCAACTAAAGGTATTGTAATGGCTCTGCTGAAAGGCAACAGGACATTAATTGTTATCCTTGTACATCATTCCATCCATCTTTTCGTCCATCCCATTTGGTTTCTGTCCATTAACATTGTCTAACTTTAGCTTTCCATTGCCAAATATTTGAAATTTTCAAACAATGTATTTTACCACAATACACGG
Source organism: Bathymodiolus septemdierum (assembly GCA_963383655.1). NCBI lineage: Eukaryota > Metazoa > Mollusca > Bivalvia > Mytilida > Modiolidae > Bathymodiolus > Bathymodiolus septemdierum. The sequence goes on along the minus strand of OY726530.1, from coordinate 38,988,403 downwards.
GTCAGTCAAATTTGGCTTGCAAACTTGCCACTTAATTAATTGAAAGATGTCAAATTTGTGGTTTGTATCCCAAGAAACTACATGTATGTTGTGAAGCAGTTCTTTGTTATTTAAGTTGAAGCAAACTGGTTCTTATAGTTAAATCAGAAACGGTTCATTTTTAGCTCACCTTGCCAAAGGCAATGTGAGCTTTTGCCATCGCTTGGCGTCCGTCGTCCATTAACTTTTCACATTTTAATCTTCTCCTCTGAATCCCCTCAGCCAAGTGAACTGAAACTTGGTAGGAAGCATCTATGGAAGGGCCTTTATAAAGATTGCTCATTTTGTCCCGATCCATTAACAAACATGGCCACCACAGGCAATTCTTGTTTCTGATTGGCCGATTTTCAAAAATCTTCTCCTCTGAAACTGCTTGGCCAAATGAACCGAAACTTGGTAGGAAGCATCTATGGAAGGTCCTCTATAAAGATTGCTCATTTCGTCCCGATCCGTTAACAAACAGTTTCTGATTGGTTGATTTCTAAAAAAATCTTCTCCTCTGAAACCGCCAGGCCAAATGAATCAAAACTTGGTAGGAATCATCCTTGGAAGATCCTCTATCAAGATTGCTCATTTAGTTCCGATCCGTTAACATGGCCGCCACAGGCCATTCATGTTTCTGATTGGTTGATTTCTAAAAAATCTTCTCCTCTGAAACTGCTTTCCCAAATGAACTGAAATTTGGTGAGAAGCATCTATGGAAGGTTCTCTATAAAGATTGCTAATTTCGTCCCAATCCAGTAACAAACATGGCCACCACAGGCAATTTTTGTTTTTGATAGGCCGATTTTTAAAAATCTCCTCCTCTGAAACCGCTTGTCCAAATGAACCGAAACTTTGTAGGAAGCATCTATGGAAGGTCCTTTATAAAAATTGCTCATTTTGTCCCGATTGGTTAACAAACATGGCCACCACAGGCAATTCTTGTGTCTGATTGGTTGAGTTCTGAAATATCTTCTCTGTTAAAAGGATGATAACTCTTGTTTAAATATAGATATCTGTATTCAAAATGCAGTTATCTCTATACTGATTTTTAAAAATCTTCTCCTCTGAAACCGCTAGACCAATTGAACCGAAACTTGGTAGGAAGCATCTATGGAAGGTTCTCTGTAAAGATTGCTCATTTCGTCCCGACCCATTTATAAACATGGTCACCACAGGCAATTTTTGTTTCTGATTGGTTGATTTCTAAAAATCTTTTCCTCTGAAACCGCTTGGCCAAATGATCCGAAACTTGTTAGGAAGCATCTATGGAAGGTTCTCTATAAAGACTGCTCATTCCGTCCCGATCCGTTAGCAAACATGGCCACCACCGGCGATTCTTGTTTCTGATTGGCTGATTTTTTAGATTCTTCTCCTCTGAAACCGTTTGGCCAAATGAAACGAAACTTGGTAGGAAGCATTTATGGAAAGTCCTCTGTTACGATTGCTCATTTTGTCTCGATCCATTAACAAACATGGCCGCCACAGACAATTCTTGTTTCTGATTGGTTGATTTCTAAAAAATCTTCTCCTCTGAAACCGCTTTGACAAATGAAGAACCGAAACTTGGTAGGAAGCATCTATGGAAGGTTCTCTATAAACATTGCTCATTTTGTCCCGATCCATTAACAAACATGGCCACCACAGGCAATTCTTGTTTCTGATTGGTCGATTTCTAAAAATCTTCTACTCTGAAACAGCTTTGCCAAATGGACTGAAATGTGGTAGAACGCATCTATGGATGGTCCTCTATGGGAATTGATCATTCCGTTTTGATCCGTTAACAAACATGGCCATCATAGGCAATTCTTGTTTCTTATTGGTCGATTTCTAAAACAGCTTTTCCTCTGAAACCGCTTGGCCAAATGATATGAAACTTGGTAAGAAGCATCTATGGCAGGTCCTCTATAGAATTTGCTCATTTCGTTTTGATCCATTAACAAGCATGGCTGTCGCAGGCAATTCTTGTTTTAGATTGGTCGATTTCTTAAAATCTTCTTCTCGGAAACTGCTCTGCCAAAATGAGGCGAAATTTGGTAGGAAGCACCTATGGAAGGTTCTGTATTAAGTTTCCTCAAAGCAGAATGAAAGGTGAGCGACACAGGCTCAGCTCAGTGCTGAACCTCTAGTTTGTGTGAAAGATGTCAATACTTTAGTCAAATTATCAAAAGGTTACAGTATTTTCTAAACCGCATCCGTGATGTAATGGTTAGCGTGCTCGCCTTGAGTGTGGTAGATTGTGGTTTCTAGCCCCGATCGGGTCAAACCAAAGACTATGAAATTGGTATTTGCTGCTTCTCCGCTAAGCACGCAGTATTAAGGGGAAAGAGCAAAGACTGGTTGGCTCGGAATCAGGATAATGTGTCCGAGTGGAGTGACACAGACTGTTGTTTCAGTGAGCTAGCACTATAAAAATCCAACTAAGCGTGTTGGTCTAGTATAGCTGCAATAATGTAGCTCCTGTGACAAACTTGTGTCTCGGCAGAGCTACAACGCGGTCCCATTCGTCACAATCGATGGAGCAAAAAAAAATTGCAATTGAAACATAAAAACTCACTATTTACGCTTCAAACATTTCATTATAACTATTACTGATGATCCCAGTCCTTGTTAAATCGGTTTGGCTGAGAAATATATGCTTTTCAAAGGTAGCAACAACCTTGTTCAAATTTATCGATCGTTTTCCATAACCGGAAACTACGGAAGACGGAGCTTTTCTAAATATGGTATTTCTTACTACACGCTGATGTAAACAATGACGAAATTCAAAATGTTCAGAGAGAAAGTAAACATGGATTTTTATTTTGTGGGAATTACATTCTAAAATACTGGTAGGTAATAAAAACTTGTTATGATAATGGACAAAAGGAAAGGTTATGTCTTATTATTGATAAATGAAGGCGTCAGAAACTCTGTAAGCGAGCGCAAAAAATCTCGGCGGCTGCTCCATTACGTGTAATGGCATTCCGTTATAACTCTTGCGAGTAAGCGAGCATTTAGGGTTTTATTATTAGAACTAGTCTAGTACAAAGCGGACCTCATCATCATTTCATATAAAATGAACTTGTTCTGGCCTTGATATAGCTGAAAAATTGCTGAATTGGTGTTCAGCAACAATCACTCACTCCATTACATACTGCTTGGTAATGGATCATTGATATCCTTAAAATAAAATAATCAAGAAATTATATCATTGAACATCCATATCTTAAACTTGGATAAGGCCAAAAAGAAAATACCTGTGTATTTGCTATCCTACCGACTTTAAGTGCTTACCCTTAAGTTTTTATTGCCATTTTGGAAAACACTGTTGAAATCAGATTCTTGTCCTGTATAACCTTGGTAAAAATAACAAACAATATAAGTTTTGCCTATCAACCTACCCTATTATATTTAAATTAGAAAATGTTACCAGAAACACAGGTTGCTTTTTTTATTTTCCTTGGATGAATAACAGTTTGATTTATTCATAGTAGCTGTACACTTACTCTAGCCTAGATAATTCAATTACTCAAATATTTTAAAATAAAAAAAAATCATTTGTCCCTTTTAGAGGTTCAACTATATATAAAATACATAAAGTTCAAATGTCATTGCCAAAAAAAAAATTTACATTTTGATTCTGAACAGAGCCTTCAAGAGAGTGTTTGTACACAAAAGAAATGAAGCGATCCAAGCTCATTATTTGTTTGTTTGGAAGAGAAGATTTGAAGACAAACTTGACGTACGAAGAGCTAAAACTTTCTGGTCAAATACGTGTGCAAGGTTTGTTTATATTATATAGTTTCTAGGGATCATCTCAAGGTTTGTTTATATTATATAGTTTTAGGGATCATCTCAAAAGTTTTAGCTACATTTCTAGACTAAATTAATATAATCTAGAAAAAAACACCTACCTATCTCCTCTGATTGAAAAGAATGTTATGTGATTTTTTATAGATATTTATCCTACCCTGACTAGATATAAAACCCATTTAAAATTTGGAATGAGAAATACAAATAATAACACTCGAAGGACAGACAATACAATGGTCAAAAGAAAAAGGACAAAAGGGCAAACAACGATCTACAAAACATACACATAAAACTAAAGATCGAGTAACACGAACCCCACTAAAAACTGGGAGTGAACTCAGGTGCTCGGAAAGGGTAAGCAGTTCCTGCTCCACTAGTGGCACCCATCGTATTAATCTTATTGACAGCAATTGTTGGGTTTTGAGAGAAACTAGAAAAGTTGAAACAAATCATTTTCTAAGTGTGTCAAAGCAAATAATATGATATTGATATTTGTTACTTCTCTGCTAAGCATGCTGCAGTGGAATCTGTAATGTGTCTACATGTATTTAATAATATGAAAAACATCTTGGTGTTAAAAATAGTCACTTACAGTTTAAAAATATATGGTTTTGCAAAGATGCTGAAATAAGAAATTTAAAAGCCACACTCACAAAATGTTTTCAGTATAAAAAATTCCTCTTGAAATATGGATGTTAATATTATATGAATTAATAATTTGATAGGAAGGCAGCAGTGGTATGGAGAACAGTATGTCATCATAGATTACTGGATAGACTTTACTATACAACAGAACCAGACAGACAATTACATCTACAAAAAGGTTGGTAATGGTTTCCTTAATGTCATGCTATCACCTATGATCTTCATTTGTCTCTAGGGGCCGCCGTAGATGTGATCATATGGTAGCTGGATTTACAACTACCAGTGCAATCAGTGCCTATCACCACTAAAGTTGGGAGTTTGAACCCCATTCATGGCCAGGTGTACTCGATACAACATTATGTGATAAAGTTTGTCAGTGACTTGGGACAAGTCGGTGGTATTCTCCAGGTACTCCGGTTTCCTCCATCAATAAAACTGACCGTCACGAAACTGGCATTAAACACCATGCACCAAAACCCCAAAATTGTCTGGTAGAAGTCATGTGGACCTCTGGTTATTGATAGTTTTACTATTTTGAGGGGGAAAATAAGACAGCATTTTTCATTCGTGCAAAATAGTTTTGGGATACAAATATCAAGAACTGATCCTGACAATTTTATCAGGTCAAATAAAAAAAAACAAATAAAAATAAGGGAGGTAAGTTTTTTTGGATGCAATATTATAATATATATATATTTTTAATCAATAATCCAATGTACATCATAGGGGCCATCGTGATCGTATGGTAGTTGGATTTACAACTACCTATGCAATCAGTGCCTATCACCATTAACATTGTGAGTTCGAATCCAGCTCAGGCGAGGTGTGCTTGATACAACATTATGTGATGAAGTTTGTTAGTGACTTGGGACAGGTCGGTGGTTTTCTCCAGGTTCAAAGTGGCATGAAACACCATAACTCTCTCTCTCCAATGTACATCTTCAACCATATCTAGCATGGAACATTTAATTTTACAAGCAGGTGTTTAGAAACTTCAGAGGTCAGGTGTTTACACTTTTGTATAATTATTTTATTAAATGAATGCAACTTCTGTTGAGCTTTGGAAATCAGAATAAATTAATGTTCAAATTTTTTATTATTTTTACAGAATTGGATGTATATTGTATATCCTGTTGTCAAAAAGTCTAAAACAACTGCCAAATTTTACTGATAAAAACCTAGGAAAACAAGAAATGAGGGTTGTACCCAGTCATTTCATGTCCATATTATTTTAGCTGTTACCGTTTCTTATCATCCACTTTACATTAATCCGATTCCAGGAGTTATTTACATGCTACACCAAAGAATAAAAATAAAATATTTGTATACTTTTCTTGTACAGCAATTGTCGAATGAAGAATGATATTTTTACAGCATTATTTTGAAATTATTAAAAATAAAACAACTACATGTACTTTGTTTCAGTTATGTTTGAAAGATGGAAAGAAGCAAAGAGAAAGATAGATCTTGAGAAATATGAGGCAGACAGAACAAGAGCTATACTGGAGACATCTCTGTTAAGACAACACTTCTACAAGTGGAAGTCTTCTACTGAACAAAGAATGAAGATTAGACCTATGATAATGAGACAACAAAGTGCTATGTTACTGGAGTATGTACAAGTATTACCAGCAATAGTAATGTTGTTTGTTTGTCAGAGTGTACAGTGACACCTGTCTAAACCAGAATCCTGTTTAAACCAAACTTTAGATAATGTCCTAATGCAAGAAATCTTTGTTAATTTAACTTCACTTGTATAAAACAAACTCCTGTCTATTTTGAATACAAAAATTGATCCTAAGGAGGTTTGGTTTAGACAGGTTTCACTGTATTTGAAAAATTCAGTGGCAAATTGAATCTGTCTCGTTTTATAATTACAGATATACAGATTAATACAAGTTTTAGTAACTTGTTTTAGAATTACAGGTATACAGATTAATACAAGTTTTAGTAACTTGTTTTAGAATTACAGGTATACAGATTAATACAAGTTTTAGTAACTTGTTTTAGAATTACAGGTATACAGATTAATACAAGTTTTAGTAACTTGTTTTAGAATTACAGGTATACAGATTAATACAAGTTTTAGTAACTTGTTTTAGAATTACAGGTATGCAGATTAATACAAGTTTTAGTAACTTGTTTTAGAATTACAGGTATACAGATTAATACAAGTTTTAGTAACTTGTTTTCGAATCCTAGCTGTTCGTTCAGTATAGTGATCTTGCATATGTACTTGAAAAAATATATAAAAAAACTAAAAATACAAGGATAATTTCCAAAATTAGAACGATTCAAATTCAAATTTAACTAAATACTGGGAATTAATTTGTATATGTGATATACTAAATTTCATGGATTTTATGGATATTATCAAGCCATGAAAAAAATTATTCAACAAATATTTGTTAGGATATAAATATGTACTGACTATACCAGGGTATCCACAAATTTATGTATCCACGGAAATACAATTTTTTTTCAAATACGAAAATTGGTAGACAAGAATGTAACTGAATTCACAGCATAAGATAGAAGTACATGGTTCACGAATAAAAAATTTATTTTTATGAGCTTTAGAAACAGGAATAAAGGTAAGCCTCTGGCTATTGAGTATTAAAACGTAGATATCAAATTTAGTGTGCACGACACATTTCTGGAATAACCTTCATGAGGTACGCTCAATGTAAAAAGATTGGAAAGCCAAATAATTTTAAAATCTTTAGGAGCAATTAAACAGGATTATAGCCAAAATCAGATATTGTGTATGTTACAAATTGCCATGTATTAATTTTTCTTGTGTATTCAAGCATTGATCTATGGTATAAATTTACCTATTTTTTTAACAGGGCATTTGTTTGTTGGCATAGACTGGTGCAGCACAAATCAGAATGTAGAAAGAATAAAGAATTGTTTGAAAGAGAGAAACTCAGAGCTAATTTTGGTGACTGGAGGTAATGCTGCTTGTATTATTTGTCTTATAATTTTTATGCTATGTCAATATCACATGAGGCTTTCATATTCTGCTTGAAATTTGTCCCAAAAAGGTGTAAAATACACTTATGAAGTATGTTTTATGATAATTATTATTACCCTGGGTAAGAGATTTATTGTAAAACAGGGACCCACTAGGCGAGTCCAAAAATAAAGTATTATGTTATGTTACAAAAAATAATATGAAACAATATTATCATAAATGAATTTGAATATTTTTTTTTATTTAGACATTTTATTGATAAATAACATATAAACTTTTTTTCATAATACAATAAAACATAGGATTCAGAAACAAGCGTAATGCTTATATTAATCCGTTTCCTAAGTTTAAAAAAAAAAATTGGTAATAAATATAAGCGTTACCTCATTTTTTTTAATTTTTTTTTTACTGTTTTGTTATTCGTGTTTTACAGAACCCCTATTTATCACGATAGGATTTTAAGCAGTTTCACTTTTTTACTTTCACATGAAGCACATGAAAGAAATCTATAAATGTAATTATACCCCCCGCAACGAAGTTGTAGGGGGGGGGGGGTATTCTGGTTTCACCATGTCCGTCCGTCTGTCCGTCCGTCTGTAGACAAATCCTATGTCGCACGATAACTTGAGTTGTGTTTCTTAGAATCTTTTAAAATTTTATCAGCTGTTTACTGGTGAAGAGAGGAGGATCCCTTTCATTTTTGACGATTTTCACTTTTGTCGTTCCAGAGTTATTGGACTTGATATGATGGAAAATAGGATTTTTACCTTATGTCGTATGATGACTTGAGTAGTGCAGACCTGTTTGCTACTACGTTTTCGCTGTATTTACTACGCTTTTTTACAGTAAATTATGCCCTACGTTTGAACCTGACTATTCTACACTTGAACAAACATCGTTTTTTCAAAATTCGTTTGTACAGAAAGGGACATACCGTGATTGATCACTCCGAGAGACATAATTTTTAATCCTTTAGACATATCATCACGGACATAAACCCACTGTGATAGACCTAAAAAGGACCATAAAACAAGGTGGTGGGGATTAAATTTTATGGCTCTCGGTCACCTGTGTGCCGATTGATATTTTACCGCCAATTAAGAGATTAGCGTTACCTGTTCTACCTGTTGACTTTTAATAATCGTAAGCCGTAATTATTGCTACTGAAGGATGTATTTTTGACAATTAATTTTGTATCCTCTTGCTATTAATATTTGACTGTTGCTTTTCATTGCCAAAGAATGTGTGTCTTGTTATCGTTTTCGTTTGTTTTAGAAAGTTCTACTTTATGACCTCGAGTTCTATATCAAGAATTTTGTTGAAACCGCAACTGAACTTTATCTTGTTTAATTTTAATTTCTCATTTTTTTTCTTCTGTTGGGTTGAATTCAGTATGTATTGAATTATTCGTAAATACGGGCTACTTCATAAATGTATTTTTTTTTTATAAGTTAAACCGCAGGCGCGGGTTTTTGAAGCACGGGTTTTGTAGTGTTTAGTTGGTAAAGAGCAGACTTAAAATTGATTATTGGTTTATTTTGTGTTTTGGACTTTTACCTCTCGTATTGAAAAAAATTAACAATTCAAGTAAACTGTTTTACACACTTGGCTTGTTAGTAATTCCGCTATAGATGAAAATAATTTTCTTTAAAATTGCAAACAAAAACCTATAACAATCCAAATTTACGTAGGTTAATGGCTACAAAATGAAGAAAAAGCGGAAAACGAAGAGCATGCTTTTAATTTGTTCCATAAACTTTTTTTTGTTGTATTTTGTCACAAATCTATTGGGTTGAAAGCCAATTAAGATTTGAATTTGAATAAATAAATAAACTGGTGACATTTGATTTTGGTCAGATACTGTACGTGTAATGTCAAACATTTGTAGGGGTAAAATCATGATAAAGGTTAATTCCTTATTTCCTTTTACGTTTCTAAACTTTCTGCAGATTAGCCGCTAATTTCCAAAATATATCCGTAAATTTAGTGACTTTTGGACATGTAGTACTTCTTTGAACGATCTGTTTATAAATATTTGTTTCGTTAATTTTTAATCAAATTCTTCAATGACCGTATACAAATTATTTAGTACGTATTTCTACAACGAAAAGGGTTTTAACTGGGTTTTCTATGAAGATTAAAATAAAAAAAAATACTGAACGTATAAAAAATATTATTGAACTAAAATGTAACATTGAACTGGAAATACGCTTTAAAACATAACAAATCACGCATATCGCGCATGTGTTTATGAAACTTCATTTGTGCACTAGCCAGGTCACGTGTACGCGTGTCAATAAAATACTAGGTGTAGATACGCAATACACAGCCAAGGTTAAAAATCTTTGAAACAAATTTGCACAACCCATGATTTCACTGAATTGAAGTTGAATAATCATTTATTATTTACATTATATTCATCAATTCAAATGAACTCTCCGTTCTCGTGCTATTTTCTCGATCTCGGGATTTCATTCCCGGGATTACGTTCAAGGATGTTTTACGTTTTGAGGAAAGAAATAAAAATGTTTTTTTTTTTAAATTCTGAAGGGAATCGGAGACAGTACCTGCAAAAAAAAAAAAAAAAAAGGCGATATAAAAACATAATTTCACCTGTACATCTTATCCGACTAGTTTACCTGTAAAACGACACACTTGATTACAAGATTAACACCTGGTGTTTTATTGCCCCCTGATCACCGACATGAATTTAAAATTTTAATCCCCATCACTCCTAGACATGACCACTATCACGGTGATTGATCACGGTATGTCCCTTTCTGTACTGTATGACCTAAATCATTGAGCCACCTTGACCCCCATCTTCAGTAGATACATGTAACTAAGATAGATATTTGGTATGTATATACTGTGTGTATATGCCATTATGGCACCAGCTCATGAATCGGAAACCATTGTTTTCAATTTCCGAAAACTACTCTCAACATTGCCAAGCTACGCTGAGCTGGAGCAAATAGTACTCTTTAGTGTCAATTGGGGTAAACAGGTCTGGTAGTGTTTCTCAGAATGTTTTGAAATTTTATCAGCAGCTTACCGGTGAAGAGAGGAGGATCCCTTTCATTTTGGTCGGAACAATCAGTAATGTTTTGGTTATGGAAATAGGTTAGACAGATGTGGGGAGTGGGGGGTATATCTTAGTGAGCTGTGCTCACAGTAATACTAGTTTTTTCTGTTATTTCAGTGTTATTTTGAAGTGAAAAATACTCAAATGAATGAAAAGTTTTTTTGTTCAGAAGAGACTGCATTAACAAATATAATAATATGTTTTGATTGGTCAAGGCAAAGAAATAAATTCTTTTCATAAATTATATTGTTTATGGAAGTGAAAGATCCTTCGATGATTCACAATAGGGATTAACATCTGTTGTTCTGTGTCAGCACCCATATTGTCACCAGGTCTGTAACTAGATTAACACGGGTGCCACTAGTGGAGCAGGAACTGATTACCCTTCCGAAGCACCTGAGATCACCCCCGGTTTTTAGTGGGGTTCGTATTACTTGATCTTTAGTTTTATGTGTATGTTTTGTGGATCGTTTGTCCTTTTGTACTTTTTCTTTTGGCCATTGTGTTGTCTGTTCTTCTTCGATTTACGGACTGATTACTTCTTCTCGTTCTAGTTTGTATTTGTTGTCATGTACCAGCGCTTGTGTCATTCTCGTCTGCATTGTCAGCATTACTGAATATATTGTGTACTGTTACTGTTTACCTTTTAATCAAAAAAGACAGTATTATAGAAAAAATATAAACATATATATTTGACAGAAAACAGTATTTGATTCACCAGCTAGAAGTAGACATCAGGGCAAAGAGATTGACCAATCAACAAAGACGGTGTTTGATTGGTTGGTCTGCTGTCATTAAACGTAAACATGCTGCTAAGCAGTTCCATGACAAACAAATTGTTAAACAGTTATTCTACTGCTGGAGAGAGAAGGCATTTGGACAGATTAAAGAGAAACAAGAAACCAGACATATCAAGGTACAATGTTTAATGATAACTCGGAATAAACTGAAAACAGTCAGTTATTTTGTGTAGTCTTAATGTTTCAATCAATTCCTGAATAAAAAAAATTAAAAACAGGCAAACATAGCCGAACAAACTGGTAAATAATGTTCTGTAAAACCATATATTTTCTGGTAATACAACGATCTTGAAACTCCCTAATGCACGTACTAATAGTAAGATAGTACATAAGACTAGATAAAAAGTATGTAGATATTTCTTGCTTACTTACTATTTTCTTACTTTTGGAAGGAGCTGAACATGTACCTGATGAGAGAGTATTTTACATTGTGGTTGAAGAATGTTCAGGTTCAGATATCAGAAAGGGAGGAGGCAATACAATTAATGGAACAGCAAAGATCAATTGCCATGGTCAACTCTAGTTTCCAGTTGTGGAGACGATTATTTAGAGCTACAGTTGTGGCAAGGTATAGACATTATTGTATCGTTAGTCTTCTTTAGAAGAATGTACGAGTACCCAATTCTAAAGAGATTTTTTTTTTAGTAAATGGACGATCTCGATACAAAAAGCCAACAATATTTCACAAAAAGGAAAACAGAGCAAAAGGAAAAAATCTCTTGCAAAAACAGGAATTGAGACAATTGTTGAATGTATCACTTTTCTTCTGTTCGTTAAATTTTTATATTGTTATTTTTCTCTTTTGAAACCACTGTTGAACCAAATTTGAACTGAATTGTCCAAAGAGTGTCTACTTTCAAAATTATATCTGATGATCACAATGAAATTTAAATAGTACGTCCATTTTAATTAATGGTATGACATATGTTACTGGTTTTGCTGAAACATAATGTGCTTTGCTGATTTTGTCGAAAATATGCAAAAAAAATAATTCTGATAAGACTAGCCTTTATTGAAGACAAAATGTTCTTGGAATAATAGTGAGTGAGTGTTTGTTGTTTAACGCCAACTCAGCAATTGTTCAGCTATGTCATGGCAAGAACAAGTTAATTTTCAATGAAAAGATGATGAGGTCCGTTTTGTACTAGATCAACACGCTGAGTTGGATTTTTATAGTGCTAGCTCACTGAAACAACAGTATGCGGATAGACATGTCGCCATACACGGACACATTATCCTGATTCCGAGCCAACCAGTCTTTGTTCTTACTCCTTAATGCTGCATGCTTAGTGGAGAAGCAATAAATACCAATCTTATGGTCTTTGATTTGACCCAATCGGTGCCCGAACCCACGATCTACCACACTCGTGGCGAGTACGTTAACCATTACACCTCCGATGCTTTCGTTCATCTTGAATTGAAGACATAATTAAGTCTCCCAAACAATGTTTGGAGACTTATTGTTTTTGCTCTGTTTCTTATTATTATTATTCTTATTCTTATTACGTCACCCCGAACGCAGTCGGGTGACGTATTGCTATTCTACGTTTCTTTTTCACTATTATTATTATTATTATTCTTCCACACATTTTTGTTCGCTCGATTTCTCGGAGATACCTTGATCAAACTTTATGAAACCTTGTAGGAATATCATATGTCATGTGAAGTTGTGCTGGTAAGGGTTGATTTTTTCAAAATGGCTGCTGTTGTCATGGAAATGGCAAAAATGCTAAAAACTTGAAAAACACAAAAATGATCATAACAGGTTACTCGCCAAACAGAAATTGATGAAACTTGATAGGAACAACATCCACAGTTTGTGGAACCAGATAAGCCTAAAAAATCGGAATCGGTTGGACAAACTTTGCCACAGTTGCCATGGAAACAAAAAAGGGAGGATTTAAAATAATTTTGGATTCCTTTCATCAAACTTCATGAAACTTTGTAGGAATATCCACTGTAGTGTGCGGCAGCTGTTGGGGGGGGGGGGGTTGAACAAATTCAAAATGGCGGCCGTTGCCATGGTAACCAAGGTGCAAAATTTTTTTAATTCACTTCCAACTTCACAAAGTTTTGCAGTAATGTTTCCTGTCACATCCACATCTAGTTGAATGAGACAAGCCAAAAAAATCGCAATCGGTTGGACAAACTTTGCCACAGTTGCCATGGAAAAAAAAGGGGGGGATTTAAAAAAAAATTAGATTTTTCATCAAACTTCATGAAACATCATAGGAATATTCACCGTAGTGTGTGGAAGCTTTTGGTGTGTTGATAAAATTCAAAATGACGTTACCATGGAAACCGAGGTACCAAAATAATGGGGTGGGGTGACGTCCGCTATTGCTTTGCAATGGCAATTCTAGTTCTTATTCTTATTCTTCTCTTTCTTTCTTTCCGTGCACCATGAACTTGTCCACGGCAGATCTCAGGAACTACGGGACAGAATTTCATGAAATTTGGTGGAGTTATAGATATATGTTTCTAGTTGGTCCTAAAGTTTTCAGCTTTGTGGCAAAGGGGGTTAAAGTCATATTTTGAGGGGTTCAAAGAGGGTGGGGTTTACTATAGAATCCTATGGGAAAGTTAAAATTTCGTACATTAATGTTGATAACTTCTAAATAGATAATGATAGAGACATAAAATTTGACATAGTGATACATGTAGGTCACCATTAGAGGAACAAGTACGCATCTTCAAAATTTTCAAAATTTCGTCCATTTTCAAAATGGTCTCCAAAACATGGAAAATAAACGGTGACGTTTGGGAGACTTTCCGTAACAGCATCCTGTTACCGTCATATCATGTTCATATATGTGAAAATGAATAAAATAAATTTTTTCTGATAAACTAGACTTGATTGTAAACAAACTATGCTTGAAATAATAAGATGAGTGATACAGGCTCTGGGTGAGCCTCTAGCTTATTTTTAAGGAAGAGTCTGAAATTTAAAAGAAATGTAATAATGAGGCAGAAAAAATAAGAGGAAACAATTCTTTATGTTGATCTTTGTAGAAAATGCTGCTTTTGACAAGTTAAAAAAATATTTATTGTATAACTACTGTTGCATTCAGAATATTGAAAAGTAACAGAACAGTGCAGTAATTCAGGAATGACTACATGCATTCATGAATTACTGTGTTGGTCAGATAATTGTGATTTATTTTCGATTTTCAGAATGTAAGACTAAGAGTAATTATACTGTTTATTACATATATTTGCACTAATAAAATGTTTAAAAAAGGAACTTGTTTTTTATTGTTGCATGCTCAATGATATTTCTATTGTGACAACGTTGGTACTGTGACCTCACACAGTGAAATAAATGTTTTTATTTCACTCAATGAACTATTGGTTTTTCTTTCAAATGGAAGTCTCAGTATTTCACCATCATCTACATCTATGTAATAATTGTCTTCACATGATAACTTCATTGTTATGTGTCTTGTTACCGCTCGCCTGTTTGTTTTTCAGAGAGAACAAGAAGTTGTTGATCAGACGACAAGTACAGAAGATATTAATAGAATGGCACCAAGTTACAGACACAAATATTAGAGATGCTATTCACAGATTTGCTGTTGCATTAGGTCTACAATCCTCCGATAACTGTTCGGTAGAATCTGGTATGTTTTTGATTTTCATAGGGGAAATTTATTTTCTGAAAAGATTTGAAAAAATAGTGCAAAACTCAAGATGAGCAAAAAAAAATGGCTGAAGATGGCAAGTTTCCATTTTGAAGGAAAAAATTATGTGTGAAAAATTAGAGAGGTTAGGATTATGGTGTTTAATGTCACTTTCAACAATATTTCAGCTATTTTGTGGCGGTCAGTTTTATTGGTGTAGGAAACCAGAGGACCTGGAGAAAACCGCCGACCTGTCGCAAGTCAATGACAAACTTTATCACATAATGTGAAAATTAGAAACTTGTGATGTAAGTAATACCAGAGCTCCAGATAATTTTCAAGTCCAAAGGGTAATTACCCCCTACTTTTGAAAATGATGGGTATTTGCATATTTCCTTTGCACTATTGTACTCTCTACTTCAGAAGAAATTGCTTACATGTACACTTTTAAAATTATGTTTAACATAAGTGTAATTCAATAAATGCAGGATGCAAGTGAAATGATATCTCTGTTTAATTTGACATGTTTATTAATAAAATGTTGTAAATATTTTGTTCTGTGTTTACTTTATATAACTGACACCACACCCTGACAAGCTATTTGCATAAGTACTACATTAAAATACAATAGAAGTTTAGAAAAACACGTTCTTGCGCTCATTTTCAACGAACAACGTGTTCCCAAATTTACTTTCATTTTAGTTCTTACTTATTACGTAAACCACTCCTTATAAGGAGCACCACATTTATTTGTAATATTGACCGCGATTGGATGATTCATCGTAAACATCCAATCAGATCTCTTTTGACATCAATGCTTAGAAAGGCAAACATTCGGTACCCCTCGGATGTATACGCTCTCTCCTTTGAAAAGTATAAAGGGAAATAATTACGGGGAATTTCTCAAAGACAAAAATGTATTGTTAATGTACATGACTGTATTATCGTTAACAGCGTACACGTACGCTCCGAATTTGGAAAGTTTGCTTACACAGCAATATGTATGCGTAATGTGTACACTCTGATCTGATAATACATGTGTTTTTACTCGTTTTCATAGTGTAAAAAACGCAAATACGCAGCTTATCTGGAGCTCTGAATACTACATAAAATTTTTTTGCTTGTTGGAATTAAATGTCGTAAGATAAAAATAAAAATACAGTAGTCCCCCATCTTATAAAGCCCCTGTCATCAAAGGCCACCCTTTTCATCAGGCCAGATTTCAGATGCACTGAGAAAGTAAAATATAACTAAATTGTGCCCCTGAAGTTCACGAGTTTTCACAAAATTTTGATGTATGCTGATATTTTGTGTTTTCTCTTATTTTAAGCTTTTAAGACAATTGCAAAATACAATATATATTTTTGCAGGTATAATTGTGGACCACATACAGAACTTGAGTGAATTTGATCCCAATGATAACCAATGGAGTCCATTCATGTCACCTGCTCTAGGGACACCAATGAGTAGAAGGTATATATACACAGTCTGTGTGTAATCTCCTGTTAAAACATCACTACTACCATTCTACAAAGATAAGCTTTTCATCTTGGCTGATACCGTAATTATCTACACACCATCTTTTGACATATAAATTAGTGTTTTAAATGAAGTTAATAGAGTTGTTATGTAATTAAATCATTGAGGTTGGTCAAAATTCTTTTATTTTACATGGAGAGATTTTGTAAAAGAGTTTTGTAAGTTGATATAAACAATTTGTTCAACCCTTTAGAATTGTTTTTAATATTGAAAATACCTTCCCTTGCTTGTTCCATTCCCAATATATTATATGTTTATCAAATTTTGTAACTACTAATAATTTTATTAACAGAAAAGTTAAAATTAGAAAAAAAGAGATATATAGTTTGTTTCCTTTCCCTTTTTCCCTCATTAAATTTCAAATCTTTAAATTGACCAACCAATCATATACCAAGATCAAAGAGATATAGCAGAGCTTAACAGAAAATAATTCATATTTTAACTATTGAAAGTTTTATGTAATTTTGTTTCATACTGATTTTTAACAGTATATATATTAGAGGGTGAGTTGGATCACTTTTTGTAATTTGTGTTGAATCTGACAAATTAAAAAAAACGTTGAACCTCGTTTATATGGAACTGTTGATAAGTGATTTCCTTGGATAAGTTGTGTAAGTAAAATGTGGTCCGTTTGTAGTAGTATACCCTGGATAAGGTGAATACTCTTGCAAATTAGTAGTAAAATTGTTGGTCAATTAGACCTGGCTGTAGAAAGAATTTCATTTATATACTGTCAAACCTGCTTTAATGGTTACATGCTGTAAACAACAAGTTAAAAACCTTTCCGACCAGCTTGTGTTGTAAAATAAATAAGCTGGTCACCACACTAACTTGGTTAGCTTTCTCTCAATTTACCAGTATTTAACAGTCAATTTTCATTCTAGACTTTTTAAGAAAACCTCAGTTAATAACGTTCGAGGTGTTCTCAATGCATGATTGTACTAAAAAAGCTATCAAGTTATTGAATGATTAACTAATTAACTGTAATCGTTACAAAAACATTGCAGTATTACAAAGCAACCACCATATTTTCCAATAAATTACCTTCGGGTGACAGTATTATGCAAATCAATTTGAACCACACTAACAAACAGGATCTACCGATCTTTAATAAGGGGTTACTTGTGTGGTCAATCATTTTTCCTTTGTTCAAACAGTGACTGTTGAATACAGATATGACTGCAATTATATACAGACAAACCAGATTATGACAGAGTCAATGTGACAGACAATTGAATTGATTGGCTCAATATTTGAATTATCCACTGTAAATTAAGTTTATAAATAACTGATATACCATGACAAAATGTTTACACCAAGTTATTCATGGAAACGACTTATCAGAGTGAATAACGAGATTCTACTGTAAAATCACTGTGACTGTGATAAACTTATATAATAATAATAACAACAACAAAATAAATAATGTGAAACACTTGTAACAATCTACTAATAATGAAAATATTACTTACAAGATGTTGTAGTGAAATCATTATCTGGTCACAGAAATGCCATTCTTAACTACTTTTTTTTGCCATCACTTGGTGTCTATCGTCTGTAGTTGTCTGTCCGTTATATGTCATAAACTTCCATATTTAAATCTTCACCTCTGAAACCAATGTTGTCATAACTTGTGTCCAATCCCATTTGCAACTTTTATGCAAATAAAATATGTTTAAACTAAACTAAACCAATGAACCAAATTAAGCCAAACCTGGCAATGTCTGGCATCCCTGACCTCTATTCAAGAAGGCTACTGTCACTAAATATAGAAATTTCTTCAATTGTCCATTGCTGCTTTATTATAAATCAAAATGATCTCAATTCAGCTGATTTATACCAATTATGCAAATTAGGCATATTTTGATAAAAGATCACATTTAAATCTTATCCCCAGAAACTGCTGAACCAAATTAAACGAAATTTGGCTGGGATGGTCCTTGGGTGATCCCCTTACAAAATTTTGTCTGACAGCTCCATTCAAGATAGCAGCCATTACTAAAAATAGATATTTCTTTAATCGTCTATTGCTGCTTTATTATTATTTTAAGTAAAAATGAGCTCAAATTTTAACTGCAGCTAGATGGCATTGAGTAGTTCAACATATCTTATGTTTTTCCAACAAATTTATAACACTTGGGCATATTATAGAAAAAAAATCACATGAAAATCTTCTACTCAAAAATTTGAGCTGAAGTGATCTTTGGTTGACCAACTTTCAAATTGGGGACACTCATTTTCTATAAACTTTAGAAGTCAAATTGAATATCAGGTGAGCGATTACAGGCTCCTGGGAGCCTCTAGTTTTAAACAGAATCTATTCTGAGAGTGGAGAAGACTAGCAAAATATGAGGGATATTTCCTTCAGGCTTATATAACCATAGCAAATATGACATTTTTTAGTCCTTAAAGTTTTGAATTAATGTGCTATTTTAAGACAAATTGTCTCTCATTCCAAGATTTGTTCAATGTGCTATTTTATGTCAAATGGTCTCTACAAGACTTGACGAATGTGCTATTTTATGATATGGTCTCTTATTCCTAAAATTTGTTGAATGTGCTATAGTCTTTCCTTTAAGCTTTTTTATAAACTGTTCCATGTTATATCAAACATCGTGTCTCCACAGAGATTGGTTGAATATGCTATTTTAAGACAGTGAGCTTTGATGAATATGAACAAGGCAATGTTATGTTCTTTAAGAACAGATTCTCTCCATATGAGTTTCACATTTAATACATTTTTGTTCAGATTTGAGTTGTCCATAATACATTTTTTGAGGTGACTAACAAATAATGTCTTATTAAAAATATAAACTAGTAATTCTACATGACAGTGGTAACTTAATAGTCATGAATAATAAAATGAAAAACCAAATATACCACACTGTTGGAACATTTCTAAAATCCAATCGATAAATCATAGAAACAGTAGCTAAATCAATACCCCTAACACATATATATGACTGCTCAGTTTTCCTGACTTAGTACAGGCACTTCAATAAAAGAGTGGCAGGGTTATAAGCTAGTTTTATTGGCCCAAATGAATGGGATAAATCATATTTCCCCCCCCTCAAAAGTTATTTTGTCACAAAGTACTTTATTTATTTAATTTTGTGTTTTATGCTATATGACAACAAGAAATAGGGTTGGTTGGTTTGGTTTTTTTATGGTGTTTGACGCCACTTTCAACAATATTTCAGTAATATTGTGGCGGTCAGTTTTATTAGTGAAGGAAACTGGAATACCCGGAGAAAACCACCGACCTGCCGTAAGTCACTGACAAACTTTATCACATCATGTTGTACACCTCGCCCTGATCGAGATTCGAATTCACAGCATCAGTGGTGATAGGCACTGATTGCATAGTAATCCAACTACCATACGATCACGACCATGATGGCCCCACAAGAAATATGTGATCTTGTAATGGTATTGTAATATAATTGTCAACAATTTGATATCAATTGACCGAGTGCAATCTAATTAAAATTAGATGTTTGTTGTATCTTTGTTTATTTTTTTTCGATGATACTTTAACATCTAACGACATCCCATATGGGGTCACATAGGTTTATGACATTTGACA
The DNA here is from genome assembly GCA_963383655.1 of Bathymodiolus septemdierum. Taxonomy (NCBI): domain Eukaryota; kingdom Metazoa; phylum Mollusca; class Bivalvia; order Mytilida; family Modiolidae; genus Bathymodiolus; species Bathymodiolus septemdierum. Next base: position 38,968,335 of record OY726530.1, on the reverse strand, counting down.
TATATGTGCATTTCCAGGAGATGATGTGCCGCATACCAATATTAAAAATTGTACACAATTACCATACATCCATTTTTCCTGTCCTTCAGGTACACAAATTCCATCTTCACATGACACACTGGTGGGGCCCTCAGGAGATGGCCCCCATCTCAATGGTATCTAGTTTATAACTGTATTTCAGAATGATGTCCCCCGGTATGAGTCATATAGCAGTAGATTATGATCCAGATTATAAACCATCAATGACTGACACATCCTTCCTAGACAATAGATTTGCCATAGAACACGCTGTCAGGACTCAGAGAATGAGGGTATGTATATACTTCTGGTCTCAATGACTGACACATCCTTCCTAGACAATAGATTTGCCATAGAACACGCTGTCAGGACTCAGAGAATGAGGGTATGTATATACTTCTGGTCTCAATCACTGACACATCCTTCCTAGACAATAGATTTGCCATAGAACATGCAGTCAGGACTCAGAGAATGAGGGTATGTATATACTTCTGGTCTCAATCACTGACACATCCTTCCTAGACAATAGATTTGCCATAGAACATGCAGTCAGGACTCAGAGAATGAGGGTATGTATATACTTCTGGTCTCAATCACTGACACATCCTTCCTAGACAATAGATTTGCCATAGAACACGCAGTCAGGACTCAGAGAATGAGGGTATGTATATACTTCTGGTCTCAATCACTGACACATCCTTCCTAGACAATAGATTTGCCATAGAACACGCAGTCAGGACTCAGAGAATGAGGGTATGTATATACTTCTGGTCTCAATCACTGACACATCCTTCCTAGACAATAGATTTGCCATAGAACACGCTGTCAGGACTCAGAGAATGAGGGTATATACTTAACTTCTGGTCTCAATGACTTATACATCCTTCCTAGACAATAGATTTGTTATGTCAGGACTCAGAGAATGAGGGTATGTATATACTTCTGGTCTCAACCACTGACACATCCTTCCTAGACAATAGCTTTGCCATAGAGCATGCAGTCAGGACTCAGAGAATGAGGGTATGTATATACTTCTGGTCTCAATCACTGACACATCCTTCCTAGACAATGGATTTGCCATAGAACACGCTGTCATGACTCAGAGAATGAGGGTATAGGTGTACTTCTGGTCTCAATCACTGACACATCCTTCCAAGACAATGGATTTGCCATAGAACACGCTGTCAGGACTCAGAGAATGAGGGTATAGGTGTACTTCTGGTCTCAATCACTGACACATCCTTCCTAGACAATAGATTTGCCATAGAACATGCTGTCATGACTCAGAGAATGAGGGTATAGGTGTACTTCTGGTCTCAATCACTGACACATCCTTCCTAGAAAATGGATTTGCCATAGAACACGCTGTCAGGACTCAGAGAATGAGGGTATATACTTAACTTCTGGTCTCAATCACTGACACATCCTTCCTAGACAATAGATTTGCCATAGAACATGCTGTCATGACTCAGAGAATGAGGGTATAGGTGTACTTCTGGTCTCAATCACTGACACATCCTTCCTAGACAATGGATTTGCCATAGAACACGCTGTCAGGACTCAGAGAATGAGGGTATAGGTGTACTTCTGGTCTCAATCACTGACACATCCTTCCTAGACAATGGATTTGCCATAGAACACGCTGTCATGACTCAGAGAATGAGGGTATAGGTGTACTTCTGGTTGTAGTTAAAAATAATATGGAATCGGTTAAGTTTGAACTGTAAAATTTCTGTTGTAGCATATAACAGGTAAGTTTAGTGGGGGTCAATTTATGCTATTTATCAAGAAAAAAATGGAAGTGAGTGAGTGATTGATTGTTGTTTAATGCCAACTCAGCAATTTTTCAGCTACGGGTATATCATGGCGAGAACAAGTCAATTTTCAATGAAATGATGATGAGGTTCTCTTTGTGATTTTTTTAGTGCTAGCTCACTGAAACAACAGTCTGATAGGCAGGTCGCCCCACTCGGACACATAATCCTGATTCCGAGCCAACCAGTCTTTGCTCTTTCTCCTTAATGCTGTGTGTTTATTCTTTGGTTTGACCTGATCAGGGCTCGAACCCAGGATCTACCACACTCGAGGCGAGCACCAGCGATGCCGTTAACAAAAAATTAATGAAAATTTAGATTATTTGGTAATTGATATACAAATTAATGCCAATAACATTATTAACAATAATATTCATATTTGATTTGTATAGAGAGAGGGGATATTTTCATCATTTGTCAAGAAGACATTATGAGAAATTTAAAGGACAGAACTGGAGAAAATGAGTGGTAGTGATTAAAAAAAAAATTGCTTTTCACGACAATATTAAAATGCTTTTCGCTTTATACTCTGCTGTGAATTGTACTAATTTAATTTTTTTCAATTTGTTTTTTATCTGTATTAAACATTTTTCAGGAAATTGTTACCATGGTGATAAAACGGTTGAGGTTCTGGCCTGTGAGTAATGTGTTTGACCAATGGAAGGAATTCACAGCTCGTCAACGTGAATTGAAAGTTGCCACCAAGCAAGTTCAAGATTTACATGTTCAGCTGCAACAGAAGATGGTATTCAGGATTTGGAAGGAGTGTTATGAGGGCAGTTCTAAAGCAAGGCTCCAAAGTGTAGGTCATCATAAACCTTTGATTCTGTGGTCTACAAGCATTATGTTGCCCCTGTGGGCCACAGGAAGTTCCATTGACCCTGTGGGATTCAAATGATGTCTGAAATATTGTAAGACACCCTTGACTCTTGGGTTATACCCCCTTATCTTGCACTATTTAGAGCATTGTAAGAAACGTGATAGGGTACCAAAAGGGTAATCAGAAGCTGTAATACGAAGAAGAGACAAAACAATGTCAAAAGAAAAAGACAAAAAGACGAACAATGGTTGACAAAATACTACACAGAAAACTAAAGATTGAGTAAAACAAACTCCACTAAAAGACAGGAGTTGAACTCAGGATGTTTAGGAAGAATAATAAGTTTCTGCTTTACTGGGGACACCCGTCGTGTTACTCGTGTTATTTATCCAGTAATAAGGCATGAAAGAGGAAAGATGGATGGGATACATTTGATTGTTGTTATCACTATTTACTGGGATTATGCATTGTTACTAAATGTTTTTTTTATGTTGAAAACGAGTCTTAAATGCCAATGTCATTACACCCAAATTTTATTTATCTTTTTATTTTTCATGAATGCCTAATTTTTTTCCAGAATTCATCAGTACAAAAGAAAGTATTTGATGCCTGGTACAACTATAAATGTCACAGTAAATATAAGACACAGTTATCTACCTTGGCACATCAACATTACTCTATGAAGATCTACAGACAGATTTTTCCTTCCTGGTTTGAAAAGGTACATATGTACATACCCATTGCATACATAGTGTGTTGGTACAAGACTGTATCATGTCAAGTATTTTGTGTGAACCAGAATCACTATGAGGCGCAATAGTGATGAGTTCTGATGCGATTAGTTCACGCAACAGACCATACCTGATACAAATTCTTGTACCAACACACTGTATGTAATAAGTTTATCTAACAATTCAATAAAAACAAATTTTAGACAAACAAACAAGGGTCGAATTAAAATTAGCAAATTTGTACAATGCTCTGAGGGAGACTACATTTTGTGCATGATGTCACATTATTTGTTGCCGTTCATTCACCAATGTCATGTTACTGTTCGGTCATTTTCAGTGTCACTGTACAATCGTCTGACAACGTTTTTTTCCCTTTTTTTGAGAAATATTGAAACTATGTCCTTTGAGAAGAGAATATGACCTTGAATTTGCAGGGGTTTCAAAGTGGGCCGGTACCCGGTACTTTTACCCGCCTGAGATCGTGTGTAGTACCGGCAGAAATTACTGAACCACCCAAAATTAGCAGTGGTCAAAACCACAAGTACGATGGCCGATAGGCTTGTGGAATACTTTTCATAAAAAATTAATGATCACGTCAATTACTGAATTCTTGCATTCAAATCGAACAACTGCGTCACAACCAAGTTAATGGGATATTCCCTGTTTTAAAAATAACTTTACCTTAGAATCGTAAATAGCAGTTTGCGCATGCGGTAAACAGATATGTTTTCGCCCCAATATATTTTCATCCTTGTGTAAAACTCGGACCGGAACAAAGCTGACATCATTTCAAAATAAAAAAATGACCGATTACAAATTATGTTCAAACACAATTTAGTGTAATCTCCAGTAATATAAGTATGATCATTATGTATTATGAATATATGACTACACAATATTTTGTGCGATTTTTTTTTATCCATTTAAAACCCAGGGTCGAATCATTCTGGGGCATACTGTCTTGATGCTTAACTCCGTCCATATTGTTTAACTTCCGGTATAAAAAAATAAAAACCTATGGCTAATTTATTTACATATTTTGACGGGGCCCTACCGCGGTTGTTCACAGAAATGAAAGTGTGCTGAAAAACATTTTTAAAAGGGGGTACGAGGAGATAAGGGATAGAAAATGACTAGAAATCTTGAAAAAGGACCGGACATGGCTCAAATACGAATTACATTGTAATGTCAAAACGCCGACCCCCCTTTTTTTCCAAAATAATTTTACTTTTGTGATTCAAATGTTAATAAATGTCTTCCCGCGAATCGTTTTTGTTCGAACATTTTTGCACATAAGTCGTGAAAATAACAATATATTGTTTTTGTTTTTGTTTAATTATATTTGTATTGATCTATTAAAATTATAAATTTTATTAAAGATTGATGATTGCAAATTCAATTTATATGTTTCATCAAGGACGTTTTCTATATACGTCCTTGGTTTCATTAATTATGACACTTATATGTCTTGATCCAATGGTCTTTGATGAGTTTAATTACTGGTAATAAAGTAAAAAAAAACACACAAGCCAAGGTATTGTGAAAAAGAAAAGGACAAAGCCAACAAAAGAATTTTGAGAAGTTTAAGCTTTGATAAAAATGGCTTGGTCAAGCCTAGCTGCGGAACCGTAGCTCTTTATGGTCCTTTTGGGTTTTTTTAAGATATGGCAGACTATCTATGAATAATCTTGACTGAAGTCTGTAAACTGAAATATTCAATAAAGAAATTGGGGGGGGGGGAGGGAATCCAGGCATTATGCATGGTCTTCACTCTTGGTGAAATTTCAGGAACTTCCGCCCCCTGGACCCCTTACGGCCCTCAGCCTAATTTTTTAGGTACCTCCTAAAATTTAAGAAATACCTCCTATTATAAAAAACTTTGAAACCCCTGAATTTGTGATACGTAATATGAATGAATGAACATTCATCAGTCACTTTGTTTATGTTGCTTACATTGATGTGTTTTTCCCCAAACTCCAATGCTATGATGTTTTGACAAAGTAGTTCTCATGCAACATCACACCATTCTTTTATCACCGCAGTATGGCGATACAGCATCTTGTTTCAGACACCTTGTATCAGACTGACTACTTTCTTGAATTTCGTAGGAAAACGTATATAGTGTTAGATAATTGGTTTTTATTATTTTAAAGCAATATATTTTTGTTCTGATGTCTTTTTGGCTTATTGTTTCATTCAGGGCGTATGAGAGGGGAGTTCAGTGTCGGTACATCAGTCCGGGGCCCAGAGAGCCAAGAAGGGGCCTGTGAATCTCTGAAGGTCCCCATAGTCTTAGCCATAGACCTTTTATTTTTGGGGAGGTATTTTCAACTATTTTTAGTTTATTTAGAAAAATAATTATGTAGAATTCACTTGGTTTTCTGAATTCTGGTTGTTGATCATCACTCACATTTACATTATAACCAGAACCTCAAATCTTCATTTTGAGAAGGTCTCCGCCTGTTCCCGGGGCCCCAAAGCAGTCTTGTTCCGCCTTGCAAAATTTCTTCATTTGGCTGTGTAAAATTTCATAACTGTGTTTACTTTCTTTTATGAAGAAAAATATTGTTCTTTTAACAGGCACAAGAGAAAAGGCACACAGAAAGGATTGTTCGCCTGTGGACAACTGTCACGCCAGAAGAACAGGCTCTCCTTCCACTGGAGAGTTCAGTCAAGGAGAGAATACAAACAAAAACACTCAAGAAATGCTTTGCCATCTGGAGCCTGAAATACCAGAGAGTGGCCAAACTGAAAAATGCTTATCACAGAATTATATTACAAAGGTATACATTATCTTTCTGTTGTTTGTTTGTCATACAAGCTTGTAATGGTAGATAACTGTGCTTGTCTTGAATGTGGTAAATCGTGAGTTCGAGCCCTGATCAGGTCAAACCAAAGACTGTAAAATTGGTATTTGTTGCTTCTCCGCTAAGCTCACAGCATTAAGGAATAAAAACAAAGACTGGTTGGCTCGGAATCAGGATAATACGTTCGAGTGGGGCGACATGTACTGTTGTTTCAGTGAGCTAGCACAATAAAAATCCAACTAATCTTGTTGGTCTGATACTAAGTGGACCTCATCATCATCTCATTGACAGTCAACTTGTTCTCGCAATGATATAGCTGAAAAATTGCTGAGTTGTCATTAAACAACAATCACTCACTCACTGTAATGGCAGCTTGCGTTTCACTGTTGTTTAGAAACTAATCAAGGAAAGATAACTCTTATTTTTTTTCTATGGTAGATCATTACTACTTCATTTGTGAAAGTCTTCATTCTCTATTTAAAGGGAAAAAAATCCAATTGAAATAAAGCTCAGAACAAACATTTGATATCTTATATAACAATGATGGCTGTGTTGCTGAAACATTTGAAGTTATTGTATTGATGCTTAAAATGCAATTTGAAAATAGTAGAGGGGCCGTCGTGGTCGTGATCGTGTGGTAGTTGGATTTACAACTACCTATCCAATCAGTACCTATCACCACTAACGTTGTGAGTTCAAACACTGCTCAGGTGAGGTGTACTCGATACAACATTATGTGATAAAGTTTGGCAGTTTGGCAGTGGTTTTCTCCTGGTACTCTGGTTTCCTCCACCAATAAAAGTGACCGCCACGATATAACTGAAATATTGTTGAAAGTAGCATTAAACACCATAAACCAAACCAAACCGAAAATAGAAGGAAGTCAGAAACTTGTGGTATTACTGTAGTCCCCCTCATATGAGGCCACTTGCCCCAAAGATCAACCCTCTTATAGAGGTCTGACTTCAGGTGCACTGAGATAGTAAAATACTAGTAAATTGTCCCCCTCAAGAGAGTTAATTCCTCTCATATGAGGCCACATTTTCATTGCAGTATGAATAAATTGAATTATAATGAATATTCAATTCAAAGCACGACCTTCCACTTGTCAGTGACAAACTTTATTTATCATATGAAATTGTATCAACCTCACAATTTTAGTAGTGATTGGCACTGATTTCACAGGTATGATGATGTACATGTAAGTCTATGAAAAATGACATCCAGCAATTAATGTTATTAACAGAATCCGAATATACAAATTTTCAGTAGATGACTGTATCTGTCAACATAGACAGGTGCCACTAGTGGAGCAGGAACTGTGTACCGTTCCGGAGCACCTGAGTTCACCCCGGTTTTTAGTGGGGTTTATGTTACTCGATCTTTAGTTTTATGTGTATGTTGTTTGTCCTTTTGTACTTTTTCGTTTGGTCATTGTGTTGTCTGTTCTTCTTCGATTTATGGATTCTGATTACCCTTTTGGTATCTTTAAACTCTTGTTGTTAGACTCTTTGATCTTTAAGGTATTGAAATGCACACACTTTTGTTGCCTTTATATAATAATTCTCTTACAAAACCAGAACTCAAATGTTTTTCCCACAAGTTTCCAAACATTAAAAATTATCTGATAATCATTGTAGGAAAAGTAAAATATTGGTCTGCATGTAAAATTTCTTTTCATGTTAACCTCATCGGTGGTGTAATGGTCAGCATGCCCTCCTTGAATGCGGTAGATCATGTGTTCAAGCCACAGCCAGGCCAAACTCAAAACTTTAAAATTGATATTTGTTGTTGCACCGTTAAGCAAACAACATTTGGGAGTAGGCGAAGAGTGGTTGGCTCAGAATCAGGATAATGTGTCTGAGTGGAGCAACATGTCTATCTGTGGACTGTTGTTTCAGTGAACTAGCACTATAAAAATCCAACTAAGCGTGTTGATCTAGTACAAAGCGGACATTATTATTGCATAGAATGTAACTTGTTCTTGCCATGATATAGCTGAAAATTGGTCATTTGATGTTAAGCAACAATCACTCACTCTTTGATGTTTTATAGGTACCTACATGTCTGGTTTAGTTGGTCCAGTGTAAAGAAAGAACAAAGAGACAAATGTAATGAGTTCAACTCTAAAAGACTGCAAACACAGGTAACTTTTATAAACCTGTAATCTAAATAAAGATACGCTGCAAACACAGGTAACTTTTATACACCTGTAATCTAAATAAAGATACGCTGGAAACACAGGTAACTTTTATAAACCTGTAATCTAAATAAAGATACGCTGCAAACACAGGTAACTTTTATACAGCTGTAATCTAAATATAGATACGCTGCAAACACAGGTAACTGTTATACACCTGTAATCTAAATAAAGATATGCTGCAAACACAGGTAACTTTTATAAACCTGTAATCTAAATAAAGATACGCTGCAAACACAGGTAACTTTTATACACCTGTAATCTAAATAAAGATACGCTGCAAACACAGGTAACTTTTATACACCTGTAATCTAAATATAGATACACTGCAAACACAGGTAACTTTTATACACCTGTAATCTAAATATAGATACGCTGCAAACACAGGTAACTTTTATAAACTTGTAATCTAAATATAGATGCGCTGCAAACACAGGTAACTTTTATACACCTGTAATCTAAATATAGATACACTGCAAACACAGGTAACTTTTATACACCTGTAATCTAAATAAAGATATGCTGCAAACACAGGTAGCTTTTATACACCTGTAATCTAAATATAGATACACTGCAAACACAGGTAACTTTTGTACACCTGTAATCTAAATATAGATACGCTGCAAACACAGGTAACTTTTATACACCTGTAATCTAAATAAAGATATGCTGCAAACACAGGTAACTTTTGTACACCTGTAATCTAAATAAAGATATGCTGCAAACACAGGTAACTTTTATGCACCTGTAATCTAAATATAGATATGCTGCAAACACAGGTAACTTTTATACACCTGTAATCTAAATAAAGATACGCTGCAAACACAGGTAACTTTTATAAACCTGTAATTTAAATAAAGATACGCTGCAAACACAGGTAACTTTTATACACCTGTAATCTAAATAAAGATACGCTGCAAAGACAGGTAACTTTTATACACCTGTAATCTAAATAAAAATACGCTGCAAACACAGGTAACTTTTATACACCTGTAATCTAAATAAAGATACGCTGCAAACACAGGTAACTTTTATACACCTGTAATCTAAATAAAGATACGCTGCAAACACAGGTAACTTTTATACACCTGTAATTTAAATATAGATACACTGCAAACACAGGTAACTTTTATGCACCTGTAATCTAAATATAGATACGCTGCAAAGACAGGTAACTTTTATACACCTGTAATCTAAATATAGATACGCTGCAAACACAGGTAACTTTTATATACCTGTAATCTAAATATAGATACACTGCAAACACAGGTAACTTTTATACACCTGTAATCTAAATATAGATATGCTGCAAACACAGGTTACTTTTATACACCTGTAATCTAAATAAAGATGCTGCAAACACAGGTAACTTTTATACACCTGTAATTTAATTATAGATACACTGCAAACACAGGTAACTTTTATGCACCTGTAATCTAAATAAAGATACACTGCAAAGACAGGTAACTTTTATACACCTGTAATCTAAATATAGATACGCTGCAAACACAGGTAACTTTTATACACCTGTAATCTAAATATAAATACACTGCAAACACAGGTAACTTTTATACACCTGTAATCTAAATATAATACGCTGCAAAGACAGGTAACTTTTATACACCTGTAATCTAAATATAGATACGCTGCAAAGACAGGTAACTTTTATACACCTGTAATCTAAATATAGATACACTGCAAACACAGGTAACTTTTATACACCTGTAATCTAAATATAGATACGCTGCAAACACAGGTAACTTTTATAAACTTGTAATCTAAATATAGATACGCTGCAAACACAGGTAACTTTTATACACCTGTAATCTAATCTAAAAATGTTGTCTTCATTTGATCATGAAATTTTCCTTGACATTTTATCATGAAATTTTTACATGCATGTGATGTCTGACAGAATGAAACAATATATCACTGTTTTATAAGGTTTCAAAGTGGACATCAATAAAACTTACTGTCACGTTATAAGTGAAATATAGTTGAAAGTAGCGTTAAACATCATAACCCTAACCCCTAATACCTCAAAGTGGAAATTAACAGATTTAAAAATGAGTTGACTTTTGTATGTTAACATAAGAAGATTTGTTAAAGATTATTACGATGTCTCTATTTGAATCACTTTCAAGTGCCATATAAACCATATTAACAACATTCTTAACAACTATCAATGAAAGAAATATCACATGTACATTATAGGTAATTTATATATGTTTCCTTTGATCTCAGAGCGGCCGTCGTGATCGTATGGTAGTTGGATTTACAACTACCTATGCAATAAGTACCTATCCCTACTAACGTTGTGAGTTTGAATCCCACTCGAGTGATGCAACATTATGTGATAAAGTTTGTCAGTGACTTGCGACAGGTCGATGGTTTTCTCCTGGTCCTACGGTTTCCTCCACCAATAAAACTGACCACCATGATATAACTGAAATATTGTTGAAAGTGGCATTAAGCACCATAAAGCTAAAGCCTTTGATCTCCCGATAGATAGGCTCTTATACTGACAATTATTGGTCACATGTGACGTGAAACACATTATGATGTTACAGATAAAAAAAAAATGTTTTTAAGATCTTGACAAACATTATGACTAGTATCATAGCTCTTCCGATCAGACTCACTGTCATACTAGTGATAATGTCTCGACCTTCTTAACTGCTGTTATTCTATATGTTGCATTGCCTGAGATTAAAGATTCTTTTTTACAGTAATCTGAAAACATCCACCTGATCAGGTCAAACCAAATACTATAAAATGTGTATTTGTTGCTTCTCCGCTAAGCACTCTGCATTAAGGAGAAAGAGCAAAGACTGGTTGACTCGGAATCAGTATAATGTGTCCGAGTGGGGCGACATGTCTATCTGTGGACTGTTGTTTGAGTGAGCTAGCACTATAAAAATCCAAATAAACGTGTTGGTCTAGTAGGAAGTGGACCTCATCATCATTTCATAGAATATTAACTTGTTATATCATGATGTAGCTGAAAAATTGCTGAGTTGGCATTAAACAACAATCACTCACTCACTCCTATTTAGATTATTGTTTATAATTGAATTGAAGTAAGACAAGTCCAGCCAACATAAAGCACAGTTTACTCATTGTAAAATTATTTTATTCTAGATGTTCAACACTTGGTGCAGAAGAAAGAAACAGATGACATCAGTCAAAAGAAAGTACAAAGAATCATGGGAAATTTACCAGTTGGAAATTCTTCAAGTCTGGCATCAGTGGGCTAAAGGTAATATTTTGAAAAAGCAAGTGGCATGTTTAAGTGTTTTGTGACAGCTCGTGCAATATGATATACTGCTCGGGACAATATTAACACTATAAACCTATGTATTTATATAATAATGTGGTCTTGTCCAGGTAATATGCGAACATATTACCCAGGTCTGAGAGACATATTACCCGACCGAAGGGTAATATGCCAAAATATTACCCGGTCTGAGAGACATAGTACCCGACCGAAGGGGTGGGTACTATGTCTCTCAGACCTGGGTAATATTTTGGCATATTACCTGGACAAGACCACATTAATATCATTATTATACTGAGTGTCTAATTGTCCAGGTAATATGCCAAAATATTACAGTACCAAATATCACTACAGAAACTTACACGAAGTATAATAATTCTTAATATTTCTGCTGATTAATAAATAATAAATAGAGAAGACTTGGGGAAATATCATATATATATATATATATCAATAATAATACAATCTTTATTTTTTAATTGTCTTTGAAGGAAATAAAAGAAGAAGATTGATGGCACAAATAGTGACCCATACCAAACAGAGAAATATTTTATGTAGGAACTTTACATTGTGGCAAGAACAGACACAGAAACTCCAGTTGGCAACTAAACTCTATAATATTAAATTGGTGCAAAAGTGAGTGGACATTTTACAATGTAGCAATTTATATATTGATTTGGGTCATAAAACATATGAGTACAATATTCAAGATTCATGAATGACTATGAGTTGGACCTTTGCAAAATTTGTTTGAAAATTCAATATGGCTGCCATCACAAGATATTTGACCTTTAGGAAAATATTTTATATGAATCAAATCATACTCTATATTGAAACAATTCAGTCTAAAATGGTTTGATAATTAGATGGTCTTTTACAAAATTTTATGTATTATGTGTTGATTATAATTACAAGATAATTATCTTTGGACTTTATTTAACATCGAATCCTATTGGACAAATTTTGAAATTCTTCTTCACAGAAACTACTTTATCAATTTAACCCAAACTGTACATGAACAATCACAAGATTATCCTTTACGAAGTTTTTGAGTGTATGCTTTTATTAGAAATCAAAGATTAAGAATTATGATTCTAGTTGTTTTTATGATAATTGAAAACTTACAATATCTACCATAGAACTGTAGTACAATATCTACCATAGAACTGTAGTACAATATCTACCATAGAACTGTAGTAGAATATCTACCATAGAACTATAGTACAATATCTACCATAGAACTGTAGTACAATATCTACCATAGAACTGTAGTACAATATCTACCATAGAACTGTAGTACAATATCTACCATAGAACTGTAGTACAATATCTACCATAGAACTTTAGTACAATATCTACCATAGAACTGTAGTAGAATATCTACCATAGAACTGTAGTACAATAGATACCATAGAACTGTAGTACAATAGCTACCATAGAACTGTAGTAGAATATCTACCATAGAACTGTAGTACAATATCTACCATAGAACTGTAGTACAATATATACCATAGAACTGTAGTACAATATCTACCATAGAACTGTAGTACAATATCTACCATAGAACTGTAGTACAATATCTACCATAGAACTGTAGTACAATATCTACCGTAGAACTGTAGTACAATATCTACCATAGAACTGTAGTACAATAGCTACCATAGAACTGTAGTACAATATCTACCATAGAACTGTAGTACAATAGATACCATAGAACTGTAGTACAATAGCTACCATAGAACTGTAGTACAATATCTACCATAGAACTGTAGTACAATATCTACCATAGAACTGTAATACAATATCTACCATAGAACTGTAGTACAATATCTACCATAGAACTGTAGTACAATATCTACCATAGAACTGTAGTACAATATCTACCATAGAACTGTAGTACAATATCTACCATAGAACTGTAATACAATAGATACCATAGAACTGTAGTAGAATATCTACCATAGAACTGTAGTACAATATCTACCATAGAACTGTAGTACAATATATACCATAGAACTGTAGTACAATATCTACCATAGAACTGTAGTACAATATCTACCATAGAACTGTAGTACAATAGATACCATAGAACTGTAGTAGAATATCTACCATAGAACTGTAGTACAATATCTACCATAGAACTGTAGTACAATAGATACCATAGAACTGTAGTACAATATCTACCATAGAACTGTAATACAATATCTACCATAGAACTGTAGTACAATATCTACCATAGAACTGTAGTACAATAGCTACCATAGAACTGTAGTACAATATCTACCATAGAACTGTAGTACAATATCTACCATAGAACTGTAGTACAATATCTACCATAGAACTGTAGTACAATAGATACCATAGAACTGTAGTAGAATATCTACCATAGAACTGTAGTACAATATCTACCATAGAACTGTAGTACAATAGATACCATAGAACTGTAGTACAATATCTACCATAGAACTGTAATACAATATCTACCATAGAACTGTAGTACAATATCTACCATAGAACTGTAGTACAATATCTACCATAGAACTGTAATACAATATCTACCATAGAACTGTAGTACAATAGATACCATAGAACTGTAGTACAATATCTACCATAGAACTGTAATACAATATCTACCATAGAACTGTAGTACAATAGATACCATAGAACTGTAGTACAATATCTACGATAGAACTGTAGTACAATATCTACCATAGAACTGTAGTACAATATCTACCATAGAACTGTAGTACAATATCTACCATAGAACTGTAGTACAATATCTACCATAGAACTGTAGTACAATATCTACCATAGAACTGTAATACAATATCTACCATAGAACTGTAGTACAATATCTACCATAGAACTGCAGTACAATATCTACCATAGAACTGTAGTACAATATCTACCATAGAACTGTAGTACAATAGCTACCATAGAACTGTAATACAATATATACCATAGAACTGTAGTACAATAGATACCATAGAACTGTACTACAATATCTACCATAGAACTGTAGTACAATAGCTACCATAGAACTGTAGTACAATATCTACCATAGAACTGTAGTACAATATCTACCATAGAACTGTAATACAATATCTACCATAGAACTGTAGTACAATATCTACCATAGAACTGTAGTACAATATCTACCATAGAACTGTAGTAGAATATCTACCATAGAACTGTAGTACAATATCTACCATAGAACTGCAGTACAATATCTACCATAGAACTGTAGTACAATATCTACCATAGAACTGTAGTACAATAGCTACCATAGAACTGTAATACAATATATACCATAGAACTGTAGTACAATAGATACCATAGAACTGTACTACAATATCTACCATAGAACTGTAGTACAATAGCTACCATAGAACTGTAGTACAATATCTACCATAGAACTGTAGTACAATATCTACCATAGAACTGTAATACAATATCTACCATAGAACTGTAGTACAATATCTACCATAGAACTGTAGTACAATAGCTACCATAGAACTGTAATACAATATATACCATAGAACTGTAGTACAATAGATACCATAGAACTGTACTACAATATCTACCATAGAACTGTAGTACAATAGCTACCATAGAACTGTAGTACAATATCTACCATAGAACTGTAGTACAATATCTACCATAGAACTGTAATACAATATCTACCATAGAACTGTAGTACAATATCTACCATAGAACTGTAGTACAATATCTACCATAGAACTGTAGTACAATAGATACCATAGAACTATAGTACAATATCTACCATAGAACTGTAGTACAATATCTACCATAGAACTGTAGTACAATATCTACCATAGAACTGTAGTACAATATCTACCATAGAACTGTAATACAATATCTACCATAGAACTGTAGTACAATATCTACCATAGAACTGTAGTACAATATCTACCATAGAACTGTAGTACAATAGATACCATAGAACTATAGTACAATATCTACCATAGAACTGTAGTACAATATCTACCATAGAACTATAGTACAATATCTACCATAGAACTGTAGTACAATATCTACCATAGAACTTTAGTACAATATCTACCATAGAACTGTAGTACAATATCTACCATAGAACTGTAGTACAATATCTACCATAGAACTTTAGTACAATATCTACCATAGAACTATAGTACAATATCTACCATAGAACTGTAGTACAATATCTACCATAGAACTGTAGTACAATATCTACCATAGAACTGTAGTACAATAGATACCATAGAACTGTAGTACAATATCTACCATAGAACTTTAGTACAATATCTACCATAGAACTGTAGTACAATATCTACCATAGAACTGTAGTAGAATATCTACCATAGAACTGTAATACAATATCTACCATAGAACTGTAGTACAATATCTACCATAGAACTGTAGTACAATATCTACCATAGAACTGTAATACAATATATACCATAGAACTGTAGTACAATAGATACCATAGAACTGTAGTACAATATCTACCATAGAACTGTAGTACAATATCTACCATAGAACTGTAGTACAATATATACCATAGAACTGTAGTACAATATCTACCATAGAACTGTAGTACAATAGCTACGATAGAACTGTAGTACAATAGCTACCATAGAACTGTAGTACAATATCTACCATAGAACTGTAGTACAATATCTACCATAGAACTGTAGTACAATATCTACCATAGAACTGTAGTACAATATCTACCATAGAACTGTAGTACAATATCTACCATAGAACTGTAGTACAATATCTACCATAGAACTGTAGTACAATATCTACCATAGAACTGTAGTACAATAGCTACCATAGAACTGTAGTACAATATCTACCATAGAACTGTAGTACAATATCTACCATAGAACTGTAATACAATAGATACCATAGAACTGTAGTACAATAGCTACCATAGAACTGTAGTACAATAGCTACCATAGAACTGTAGTACAATATCTACCATAGAACTGTAGTACAATATCTACCATAGAACTGTAGTACAATATCTACCATAGAACTGTAGTACAATATCTACCATAGAACTTTAGTACAATATCTACCATAGAACTGTAGTACAATATCTACCATAGAACTGTAGTACAATAGAAAATGCAAATATCCCCGGTAAAATGCAAATATGCCCGGTAAAATGCAAATAATTAAAGATTACCAGTTATATTAGCGTTTACCAGTTAAATTAGCGAATTGTCTTGTTATATTTGCGTTTTACCTTTTAAATTTGCATTGTCGTGGCATTTTAGCGTTTTTCCTTTTATATTTGCGTTTTTCCTTTTAAATTTGCATTGTCGTGGCATTTTAGCGTTTTTCCTTTTATATTTGCGTTTTTCCTTTTAAATTTGCATTGTCGTGGCATTTTAGCGTTTTTCCTTTTAAATTTGCATTGTCGTGGCATTTTAGCGTTTTTCCTTTTATATTTGCGTTTTTCCTTTTAAATTTGCATTGTCGTGGCATTTTAGCGTTTTTCCTTTTATATTTGCGTTTTTCCTTTTAAATTTGCATTGTCGTGGCATTTTAGCGTTTTTCCTTTTATATTTGCGTTTTTCCTTTTAAATTTGCATTGTCGTGGCATTTTAGCATTTTTCCTTTTATATTTGCGTTTTTCCTTTTAAATTTGCATTGTCGTGGGATTTTAGCGTTTTTCCTTTTAAATTTGCATTTTACCAGTTAAATCGCACGGTCATCTAAATCACCCGCTGAGTAGAGAGATTACGTAATACTGTATTCGTCACTAGCTCATTGAATATGACGATCTATAGTATTATATTATCGTGTATCTATACGTAATTATTTATTTATTTATTATTATTATTTATGTCATACTAGTCTGGCCCTTAATAAATTTAGTGTATTCAATACACAATAATCCATCAATTGTTGCGTATTTTATTTTCATGTCGTATTTTAACTGAATGCGATGTTTATTAAGAAATGTGACTTTAAATGTATTAAAATATTAGCAAAGTGCACTCATATTTATTTCAATTTGATGTTGATTTAAATTGTTGTCCCTACAAGATATTTAGACAGTGACATGCCCAGAGGTCTTGTTTTCAGGTGTACCACCTGTTGTGTTTACTGCCCAAGTGTATATTGTATTGGAGTAATACAATTTTATGATTTCTTTTTTAATTTGATGTTATTTATCAAAATTAGACTAAGTTGATTATTTTGTATAATTAATCAAATTAATGTTCTTTGATCTTCATATAAATATGAATAATGTGCTCATGTTTTGTTATGCACTAACCTTGCTAATAATTTCAAATTAACTAAATAGTTGATTGTTAGGGAAGCAATTAGAATTTGAATGTTGTTTTTCATTCCCATATTAAAGAATTGTCTCATTATTTGATAATGAAAATAGTTACTGTTATATAAGGACCGACAGAAGAAAAAATCAAGTTGATATAAGGCGCCACTAATTAATTCAGCAACGAATACATTTCTCTGACGTCACACTATTGTTCAAACAGTGGATTATTTTTTTTAAATCTAATTCTTTTGTTCTTGTGTATATGAACTTTAACCTTTAACCATTTTAGGCTTAAACAGTGTTGTATTTTGTGACTTGTGGGTCTCAAACCCCTGCTGGGATTTTCAGTCTTCTTTGAGTTTCCAAATTTCCATCTAACCACACTACAAAAATATATAATTTATATATGACTCTTCATTGTAAACTTTATTTAAAGAAAATATCAACGAATTGTTTAAATAAGTAAACGATCAATATATACAAGGCATTATAAAAGTATTTAAAATGTTTGTCAATAATGTCCAATGGAGCGATCAGATGATGTAATGTTGTATGCAATCCACATATCCGGATAAATACAACCAAACATGAAATAAAACTTAAATGAATAATTACTAAACTAAAACAGTGATTTTTATTTCAAAGTTGGAAAGTAAAATAAAAGCTTGAATTGAATTCACTCTTATAATGATTTTTTAATTTCATTTAAAATAAAGATTAAAAAAAAATGTATTTTATGATACTGATGGCTGATTAAAATTGTTTGTCATGCATTAGCTGTCAGTTGTAATATACAGGATGTAACCAATATACAGGAAGAGCTCTTACTGTGAAGCCATCTATTTTGAGATGCCATTTAATGAAAATAACAACCTGACCATATTGTTACATAATAAGAATAAGAATTAGATAAGAAATTAAAATTGATAGAAGGCAAGGATTTATATAATTAACACATTAAGTCACATTTCATTTATTTAGGCTACCTTGGGTCAGTTATCAATTAAAGACAAAAATCAGTCTAATAAGTATTTACCAAAATAACGATATTGTGATGGGTATCGTTTTAATTTATGAAATAATCAACTTTCTGTTTACATATTTATATTCAATAAAATTACTTTATTATTTCATCCCATTTTCCTTAATTTAACTTGTGCATATCCATATTTATACAATCTTATGTTAACGGCAAGTTACGTGTGTCGACCCTATTTAATTCAGCCAGCAGCCTGACGGATTTTTACCACTAAGAGCGTTCAAGCCCTCATCCAGCGAAAGTGCCGATAGAGGGCGCAGTATTATTCAACTTAAGCTTAGTTATAATCGAATATTCTTCTACATATTTTTGGACAGGAAGTGCAGCTTTGGAAGAGCTCAGATCACATATATACTCCATTCATTATTGTATTTTTATTCAATAAAATATTTTTAAAAGTTGTTCTTCAATTTTCTATTTCATTAGTTAACGATTTTTTTTTTATAGCGTCACGTGTTTTGTAGGTTATGCATGTTGTTTGTTGACATCCTAGTTTTAGTAATATTTTGATCTCGGGGTGAAATTTCAATGTTTTATCCTTTCTTATGAAAAGAATGTCATTATTCCTACAATGTAGGCACAATTTATGTGTTTTCATCCGTATTTTTAATATCGCACGCTCTGTTTACATCCGATATTTTTTTTTATTGACATGTACAAGGTTACATAATATAGTCTCTGATCCATTCATACACTTTGCTAATAAGTAATATTTTCTTTACAATAGTTTATTTTTGTTAATAAAATAGACGAATTATTGAATAAAGATTGATATAAATGAAACGATTAAAATTGATTGCTAAAAAAAAGTGTTATTATTAAATACCCGGATATGTTTGGATAAGAGAATAGCATTCGGGTCATATAGGGGTCATGTAGTTTCGTGTTTTATGGGTTGTGGATTATTTTTTTTTTAAAGATTGAACATGTGGTATATATATATATTTGCATCATCAAGTAGTTCAATAAAAATATTGATTCAAATCTAATGAAAATGAAGTAAATTTATATTGATTTAAGAAGAAAAATTGAAATAAAGAAAAGTTACAAAACTAATGAGAAATGAAATAATATATTTTATGTAAGAGTAAAGTTGGTCATTTTTTTTTTGGTTAACAAAATTCAATAGGAAAATAAACCATTAATTAAAATTTAAACAGAAATAATACACCTTAAAACAGTAAAATATGTATACATTAAGGAAAGAAAATAGATCATATATATATATTCTTACAATGGAAATGAAGTTCTATTTTTAAAAGTTAATTTTTATTAGAAAATTATTTCTTTCATAACTTTACTTTTTTTAATTATAAAAAATAGTGAAAAATCAAGTTTGGAGAGCATATTTCAGGTTTGCTTATATAGTAATAGTATTAATGTTTAATATAAATATTAATTATTATGTTTTCTTATTTGATGTGTGTTTATATTGGTTTAAAATTAATAATAAATATTCAGTATTACATTTTCATATTTCATGTGTAATTTTATAGTTTTAGAGTTTAATAATACATATTCATTAATTTGTTTTCGTAATTTATGTAATTCCATTTATGTAGAAAAAGCAAAAAAGAGAATCAAATTTACCTTTATTTACATGTGATTACCCTGATAATTCACCCTTAATGGGACCCCTTAATTCCTCTTAATTAGGAAGGACAGCATTCTTTGATATTATAAAATGTTGGCCTTGAGGGATACACGAAATCATAAAATTTTATTAATTTGATAATTCATTACTTACAGCTCACTCCAATACAATATACACTTTAGCAATAAACACAACAGGTGGTACACCTGAGGAAAAGGCCTCTAGACATGTAACTCTTGTGGGGACAACAAATGTGTTCTCTCTGAATTATAGAAAATTCGATTGTTTTACACTATTTCAACACATATTTTAATACAAGGCCTATAAAACAGATGTTTACAGAAGTGAATTTCATTTTTGTTAACGTATATTCATATGAATAATTTCTTAGCTCCGAGCTTTGCTTTCAGATGCATACAAATCGATGTTTAACACTGTATTAGCGATTATTTAAAAAAAATATCCATATACATATTTTTCTTTATCGAAAACAAGCCCCTAATAAATTACAGAGTTATCAAAGCGAATCATGATTAAGTTGGATATAATGTCGCACAATAGGCTACCCGATTTGTAAGGCTTGAAGTAATTTACCATATAACAATATGTTCGTAATGATGAACGGTAAGGCCACTAAAATGCATGAATCGCCTGTAAAATAAATAAACATAAATTATAATGTTGAATCTCCGTGAAAATATTAAACGTTTACATTTAAATCAACATCAAATTGAGAAATAAATATGAGTGCATAGTTCTAGATCCTGAAAAACAAAATCAAGAAATCAAATATACATAACTACTGTAAAATACACAATGATTGATGGATTATTGTGTATTGAATAGCTAAAGTTATTATCATCCAGAATGGTACAAATAAATAAACAATAATATAATACTATTATAGATTGTTCTTATATTTATCAGGGAATTATATAAACATTTGAAGAAAAGAAAAAATCCTGTATTTATTGATAAATCTAATTAACTGACAAAATAGTGTTTACATGTAAATTGCATATTTCTGTTGGATCGGACAAGGGCGCGTACGTTACGTATACATAGGGTTATGATTATTTGTTTTATATCATCAACAAAAATATTTATTGTTCATTAAGGTGCCTCATTACAATAATCAGAACTTTTAAAACACAATAACTTTGACGCTGTACATACACAATCCTGTGCTATAAAACAAGACATAAATAGCTTGATAGAAACCGATAGTTTAATATATACTTAATTCATTTTTTAGTAAATAGTCTCAGCATAGGTATTACAAGGTTAATGTATTTCTCGCATGATAAACAAGTAATAGTGAAGTGACAACAGTATACGTATTCTGTACGTGTATCACACTTTGCTAATATTTTAATACATTTAAAGTCACATTTCTTAATAAATATCGCATTAAGTTAAAATACGACATGAAAATCAAATGCGCAACAATTGATGGATTATTGTGTATTGAATACACTAAATTTATTAAGGGCCAGACTAGTATGACATAAACAATAATAATAAATAAATACGTATAGATACACGATAATATAATACTATAGATCGTCATATTCAATGAGCTAGTGACGACTACAGTATTACGTAATCTCTCTACTCAGCGGGTGATTTAGATGACCATGCGATTTAACTGGTAAAATGCAAATTTAAAAGGAAAAACGCTAAAATCCCACGACAATGCAAATTTAAAAGGAAAAACGCAAATATAAAAGGAAAAACGCTAAAATGCCACGACAATGCAAATTTAAAAGGAAAAATGCAAATATAAAAGGAAAAACGCTAAAATCCCACGACAATGCAAATTTAAAAGGAAAAGCGCAAATATAAAAGGAAAAACGCTAATATCCCACGACAATGCAAATTTAAAAGGAAAAACGCTAAAATCCCACGACAATGCAAATTTAAAAGGAAAAACGCAAATATAAAAGAAAAAACGCTAAAATGCCACAACAATGCAAATTTAAAAGGAAAAACGCAAATATAAAAGGAAAAACGCTAAAATGCCACGACAATGCAAATTTAAAAGGTAAAACGCAAATATAACAAGACAATTCGCTAATTTAACTGGTAAACGCTAATATAACTGGTAATCTTTAATTTTTTGCATTTTACCGGGGATATTTGCATTTTCTATTTCCTAGTGATATCTACCATAGAACTGTAGTACAATATCTACCATAGAACTGTAGTACAATATCTACCATAGAACTGTAGTACAATATCTACCATAGAACTGTAGTACAATATCTACCATAGAACTATAGTACAATATCTACCATAGAACTGTAGTACAATATCTACCATAGAACTTTAGTACAATATCTACCATAGAACTTTAGTACAATATCTACCATAGAACTTTAGTACAATATCTACCATAGAACTGTAATACAATATCTACCATAGAATTAGTACAATAGCTACCATAGAACTGTAGTACAATATCTACCATAGAACTTTAGTACAATATCTACCATAGAACTTTAGTACAATATCTACCATAGAACTGTAGTACAATATCTACCATAGAGCTGTAGTACAATAGCTACCATAGAACTGTAGTACAATATCTACCATAGAACTGTAGTACAATAGCTACCATAGAACTGTAGTACAATATCTACCATAGAACTGTAGTACAATATCTACCATAGAATTAGTACAATAGCTACCATAGAACTGTAGTACAATATCTACCATAGAACTGTAGTACAATAGATACCATAGAACTGTACTACAATATCTACCATAGAACTGTAGTACAATATCTACCATAGAGCTGTAGTACAATATCTACCATAGAACTGTAGTAAAATAGCTACCATAAAACTGTAGTACAATATCTACCATAGAACTGTAGTACAATATCTACCATAGAACTGTAGTACAATATCTACCATAGAACTGTAGTACAATATCTACCATAGAACTGTAGTACAATATCTACCATAGAGCTGTAGTACAATATCTACCATAGAACTGTAGTACAATAGCTACCATAGAACTGTAGATATTATCTAGATAGTCTGTGCTTTAAAAAGTAGTCAAAGATTACATGTTAAGGAAGTTATCCACCCCTATCTGTAATTCGGTCAGTTCAGACATTCCCTTGTCATTCTCGTTCAATTTAGGATTTATAGCAAAGATATATGTTTACTTGGGCACTTAATCGAAACAAAATCCCCAAACCTCGCTCAGATAACATTGTGGTATGCTATTAGATCATACGGATTGTATTTTTTTTTATGATATTCCTGTGTAAAGAAAAATTGTCTATCCAACTTTTAGTATGATAAAACTGAAGCTTAGCATGAGAATTTAAAAAAATGTAGATCTCGATATGAGCAACCATGAAGCTCCATGATTTATCAGTCACTATTTTTTAGAGCACTGTTTCCATTATATAAAATGAGAAGTTTTGGGTTAATATAAATTTGTTCATGACCCAGGAATAGAAATACATTACCGTATTTAGGGTTGTATAATGTGCAGGATTTTGCCCAGATTCTTTAATTTGTAGGAGGGGTGCGCATTATAAACAGGTACAATGCGTTTCACTCTTTCCCAGACCGGGAAATCACATGTCCACCAATAAAACCCAACACATTTAATATTTTGCAACTTTATTGAAGATGAAAAGAGATAAATGGTTCTTAAATTCTCCCAGCAAATGAAACATGCTCAAAGGGCTGAAAAATATATATGATTGATATTTAATTCTTACATTTCCGACGACGATTTTTTTAAAAGTCCATGCGCATTATAGACACGAACTAGTTTTTTTCTGGAGATTTTCAAGGCTAAGAGGGGGTGCGCATTATACAACCCTAAATATGGTACTACAAATTCTTATATAATAGGGTTATTGCACTAATATTGAGGAATATTGTACCGAGCAGTATATCATATTGCACATGCATGTATACCGGTATATATTTCTGTTGTACAATTTCATTAATATTGATTTCCTGGTAAAAATGTTAAATGGTGTAAGGAATGACTTAGTTTAAAAACGAAATGATAAAATTGTCATGGCCTAATATAGTTTTAGATATAAGTTATGATGTGGAGTGAGATGTAAACAAAAATACCATGTGTAAATTATCCATTACTGACTGTGTTTTTCTGGAAATATTTTACTTTCATTATTAAGTTAAAATGGTAATAGTAAAATGGAACCAATCTTCCACAAAATTATAGATATATCTTAGCTGACATGTTTAAAACTGATTAATGCTTAGTCAAATTGAAAGTATTTTGACAATTTATTTACATGCACAGTAATCAAACTACCAGTAGATGACATCATCAACTTGTTAACTCTCTTAACAGCACATTCCAAAATAGTGACTGACTTTAGGTAATAACCAATTTTAGGAGACGAGAAAACAATATAGTTTTTTCCAAAAGCCCTTTTAATTTTGTAATTGTTGAATTTGTAGGAATTTTTCGGGAGAAGTGGCAGAGGAAATTGAGCTTTAGTGATATTAAAAAAATACATATAGAATAACTGTTATGCAGATAAAAACCTTCAAAACTGACATTGTTTTTATCAGTAACATTATAATGTGTTTGACCAATAATTTTCAGTATCAAATTAAGTCCGATGATACTGAAAATATCCTTTGATGATCAAATGAAAAATGTGTACATCTACAGATTAATTAATTTTCTTGTTAGAACAGTTTGAAGATAACAAAGGGGTATTATTATTTAATTCAGAAGCCGTATATTGAAGAAGGACTTTTAAATACTCAAATGAACAATTTTGTTGTACATGTATATCAAACGTTTGATCTATTTTTAGAGTGGTTATCAGGTGGCATGATGTGGCACACAGAAATAAACAGTTGAAACAGAAAGTTCTAAACTTCCAAGTCAAATCATACACAAAACTGGTAAGGAAAACTGTTAAGTGTCTTTTGTAGAATGAGATATTGGCATTATTTGAAAAATGTATCTTATTACTAGTTTGTAGGTAGGAATTAAAGTTATCATGTTTTAGACCATTAAACCATATTCCTGTAAAGATTTTACACCACATATTGTAAGCTACAGATCAAGACTTTTTTTTACTTCAAAGACCAGATTTTTCCATTATAGGCCTGTAGAGAATTTGCCAATCAGACATAAATGTCTGTAATCGTATGGTGTTTTATTCACGTCTATTTATACAATTGATGTTCATTTCCACCAGTGGCAAGAAGTATTAGATGCCACTTTATGTGATGATATTTGTCAGTCACATGCAGCAGGTCATTCATTGGTTTTTTCTGCCACGATGTAACTGAATATTGTTGAAAGTAACCATGACCCTCAAGATCTTTATATGTCTGTTTTTTTATGCCCCCTTTGAAAGATATCAGGACATTAAATGTTGCACTTGGCATCCGTCGTTTGTCATACGTCGTCTTTTCACATTTTAATCTTCACCTCTGAAACCTAAGGTGTCAAGTGATCCTATATTCCTATATTTTTCCTATTTTTTAAAGATTTTGCTATATTTTCTATATTTGCCTAAAATTTCCAATATTTCATCCCAAAATCCTATATTTTTCCAAAACTATGGGTAAAAAAGTTGAATCTTATTTTGAGTGGAAATTTCATATAACCATGACAAATAGAGGCTATGCATGTACAAGATATAAATGCTGATCAGGGCTCACCAAACCAGGTGAAGTGGGTGACTTCTTCGCCTTGGTTTCAATGAAATCGCCCAATTTCTGTCAAAAAGCGAAGTCTTAGTCAGTCTTTTCAAGTCCGTATTTTTTCCACCAATAATCATACTTTTTCTTCAATATTCATATAAAAGGAGCTCCCATGTTCCTGAAATGTGACCCATACAGGTGTTGATGTTCAATATTTTATTCCAAACTCGTTAATTGCATCCTTTTTAAGATCATAGTGCAGCACGTTCATTTTTGTGAAAGATAGGGGAACATGCGATAGTGGGGAAAGAAATGTTAAAATTTGGATCGATTTTCGGAAGTCTCCCAGATTTTCCCTCACTTTGCCCTTAAGTCAAGAGAGAGAGAGAAGTCAAGTCGCCCTGTTTTTACTATGTGTGGTGAGCCCTGATGCTGATACTTCTATAGTTTTTAGCTGACCTTGTATAGCAACAGATATATTCATGTGACTTTTGTATTGTTGAATTTTCTCAGGGTTTGAATTCAAATTCCTTCCGCTCTCATTTTGCATATAAATAAAATAACACAGAAATAAGATAAATGTTGATTTTTTGGCAATAAAGATTGCTCATTCCGTTGCGATCCGTTATCAAACATGGCCACCACAGGCAATTCTTGTTTCTGATTGGTCGATTTCTAAAAAATATTCTTCTCTGAAACCGCTTGACCAAATGAACCGAAACTTGATAGGAAGCATCATG
The DNA here is from genome assembly GCA_963383655.1 of Bathymodiolus septemdierum. Classification (NCBI taxonomy): domain Eukaryota; kingdom Metazoa; phylum Mollusca; class Bivalvia; order Mytilida; family Modiolidae; genus Bathymodiolus; species Bathymodiolus septemdierum. The sequence continues at coordinate 38,941,331 of OY726530.1, read as the reverse complement.
GAAGGTTCTGTATAAAGTTTCCTCAAAGCAGAATGAAAGGTGAGCAACATGGGCTCAGCCCACTGTAGTGGTTTTTACTTACAATTAAGTCATGCATATCTCAACATATATGGTAGATCAAACACACCATAATAAATAAATTAAAGACATCTTTACACAAGCAGGTTACAAAATGGAGGTGGTTTATATCATTTATAGATACACAGATCACTAGGTTATTGACCTATCTGTTGAACTTGATACACACAAAATGTATCATTTTACTGGAGTAAGATTTAACATGTATTTTTTAGGTTATAAGAATGTTTAAGACTTGGCATGGAGCTTATGTAGATAGGTTACAACAGTATGAAGAGCATGAACAGTACGTCCAGAGGATAGCTTTACAGATGGGTAGAAAATGGAGGAGGAAGGCACAGAAGGCTAGAGGTCAAAGGTTAATACAATACCGACAAAGGTTAGAGGTAGGTACTTGTGGTCTGATAACATGAAAAATATAAACTGAATTTGATGGCAATAAAGGAGGGAATTAATATATAGATATTGATTCAGTCTGAGGGTAATAACAGATTTTTTTGTCCTACTGAGACTAGTTAATGTCGAAAAGGAGGGTGGCAATAAAATGGTTATTGCCCTCATACCCAGTCATTAACTATTTTATTATACAGACAAAAAAACAACAGACTTACTTACACCATTAACAGGTTTATCCCAACCACAATTTTGTGCTTGGAAGTAACAGCAAACTATTATCCATTTTGATTTTTTAAAAAAACAATAAACTATTGCTGTGATATGGTTGAATTTCATTTATGTCATGAAAGAAAAAGAAAAGAAATGCCTCTTAATAAGAAGAGTTTGAAGATACCAAAGGGGTAATCAGAATCTGTAAATCAAAGAAGGACAGACAACACAATGGCCAAAAGAAAAAGGTCAAACGGACAAACAACGATCTACAAAACATAAACATAAAACTAAAGATCAAGTAACACGAACCCCACTAAAATATAAGAGTTTTGATGTATCATTCTTCTTTTAGGTGAAGAAATACTTTGAAAAATGGTGCTACAGTTATGAGAGAAACTTAGAAAGAGAGCATCAGCTGAGGAGATTGATCGATCGTAAACACTGGCTGCTGATGGGGGTATTTATGGACAACTGGAAGACGTCTTTACTGGCAAAACAAGCTGGACGACTGTACAATATGAAATTGACAGGAACTGTCTTGGACTATTGGCATACATTTGCTAAAAGTATGTATAAATATATGTCTTTCTAATTAATTGTGGACTATATAACGACCACATTATCTCCTCTTGATTCATATAAGTACTCTGAAGTATGGAATAATCCAATCAAAGTACTCTGAAGTATGGAATAATCCAATCAAAGTACTCTGAATGATGGAATAATCCAATCAAAGTACTCTGAATGATGGAATAATCCAATCAAAGTACTCTGAATGATGGAATAATCCAATCAAAGTACTCTGAATGATGGAATAATCCAATCAAAGTACTCTGAATGATGGAATAATCCAATCAAAGTACTCTGAAGTATGGAATAATCCAATCAAAGTACTCTGAAGTATGGAATAATCCAATCAAAGTACTCTGAAGTATGGAATAATCCAATCAAAGTACTCTGAAGTATGGAATAATCCAATCAAAGTACTCTGAAGTATGGAATAATCCAATCAAAGTACTCTGAAGTATGGAATAATCCAACCAAAGTACTCTGAATGATGGAATAATCCAATCAAAGTACTCTGAAGTATGGAATAATCCAATCATAGTACTCTGAATGATGGAATAATCCAATCAAAGTACTCTGAAGTATGGAATAATCCAATCAAAGTACTCTGAATGATGGAATAATCCAATCAAAGTACTCTGAAGTATGGAATAATCCAATCAAAGTACTCTGAAATATGGAATAATCCAATCAAAGTACTCTGAATGATGGAATAATCCAATCAAAGTACTCTGAAGTATGGAATAATCCAATCAAAGTACTCTGAAGTATGGAATAATCCAATCAAAGTACTCTGAAGTATGGAATAATCCAATCAAAGTACTCTGAAGTATGGAATAATCCAATCAAAGTACTCTGAAGTATGGAATAATCCAATCAAAATACTCTGAATGATGGAATAATCCAATCAAAGTACTCTGAAGTATGGAATAATCCAATCAAAATACTCTGAATGATGGAATAATCCAATCAAAGTACTCTGAATGATGGAATAATCCAATCAAAGTACTCTGAAGTACAATATAGTGTCAGGTGCAGACTATCAATGATTGCTTTGTTTGTCTGTAATGAAAATGTCAGGTAATTTGTTTGTTCTTTTGACTTTAACACAACAAGGTATGACTGAATTAATGAAACATCAAATTTATTTATTTGGCCTTTTGACTTGAACACAACAAGGTATGACTGAATTAATTAAACATCAAATTTATTTGTTTGTCCTTTTGACTTTTAACACAACAAGGTATGACTGAATTAATGAGACATCAAATTTATTTGTTTGGCCTTTTGACTTTTACACAAGATATGACTGATTTAATGAAACATGAAATTTATTTGTTTGTCCTTTTGACTTGAACACAAGAAGATATGACTGAATTAATGAAACATGAAATTTATTTGTTTGTCCTTTTGACTTGAACACAACAAGGTATGACTGAATTAATGAAACGTCAAATTTATTTGTTTGTCCATTTGACTTGAACACAACAAGGTATGACTGAATTAATGAAACATGAAATTTATTTGTTTGTCCTTTTGACTTTTACACAACAAGATATGACTGAATTAATGAAACATGAAATTTATTTGTTTGGCCTTTTGACTTTTAACACAAGAAGATATGACTGAATTAATGAAACATCAAATTTATTTGTTTGTCCTTTTGACTTGAACACAACAAGGTATGACTGAATTAATGAAACATCAAATTTATTTGTTTGTCCTTTTGACTTTTACACAACAAGATATGACTGAATTAATGAAACATCAAATTTATTTGTTTGTCCATTTGACTTTAACACAACAAGATATGACTGAATTAATTAAACATCAAATTTATTTGTTTGGCCTTTTGACTTTAACACAACAAGGTATGACTGAAGTAATGAAACATCAAATTTATTTGTTTGGCCTTTTGACTTTTAACACAAGAAGATATGACTGAATTAATGAAACATGAAATTTATTTGTTTGTCCCTTTTGACTTTTACACAACAAGATATGACTGAATTAATGAAACATGAAATTTATTTGTTTGTCCATTTGACTTGAACACAACAAGGTATGACTGAATTAATGAAACATCAAATTTATTTGTTTGGCCTTTTGACTTTTAACACAACAAGGTATGACTGAATTAATGAAACATCAAATTTATTTGTTTGGCCTTTTGACTTTTAACACAAGAAGATATGACTGAATTAATGAAACATCAAATTTATTTGTTTGGCCTTTTGACTTTTACACAACAAGATATGACTGAATTAATGAAACATCAAATTTATTTGTTTGTCCTTTTGACTTGAACACAACAAGGTATGACTGAATTAATGAAACATCAAATTTATTTGTTTGTCCTTTTGACTTTAACACAACAAGGTATGACTGAATTAATGAAACATCAAATTTATTTGTGTGTCCTTTTGACTTTTACACAACAAGATATGACTGAATTAATGAAACATCAAATTTATTTGTTTGGCCTTTTGTCTTTTAACACAACAAGGTATGACTGAATTAATGAAACATCAAATTTATTTGTTTGGCCTTTTGACTTTTAACACAACAAGGTATGACTGAATTAATGAAACATCAAATTTATTTGTTTGTCCTTTTGACTTTAACACAACAAGATATGACTGAATTAATGAAACATCAAATTTATTTGTTTGGCCTTTTGACTTTTAACACAACAAGGTATGACTGAATCAATGAAACATGAAATTTATTTGTTTGTCCTTTTGACTTTTAACACAACAAGATATGACTGAATTAATGAAACATCAAATTTATTTGTTTGTCCTTTTGACTTGAACACAACAAGGTATGACTGAATTAATGAAACATCAAATTTATTTGTTTGTCCTTTTGACTTTAACACAACAAGATATGACTGAATTAATGAAACATCAAATTTATTTGTTTGTCCTTTTGACTTTTACACAACAAGATATGACTGAATTAATGAAACATCAAATTTATTTGTTTGGCCTTTTGTCTTTTAACACAACAAGGTATGACTGAATTAATGAAACATCAAATTTATTTGTTTGGCCTTTTGACTTTTAACACAACAAGGTATGACTGAATTAATGAAACATCAAATTTATTTGTTTGTCCTTTTGACTTTTACACAACAAGATATGACTGAATTAATGAAACATGAAATTTATTTGTTTGTCCATTTGACTTGAACACAACAAGGTATGACTGAATTAATGAAACATCAAATTTATTTGTTTGGCCTTTTGACTTTTAACACAAGGTATGACTGAATTAATGAAACATCAAATTTATTTGTTTGGCCTTTTGACTTTTAACACAAGAAGATATGACTGAATTAATGAAACATCAAATTTATTTGTTTGGCCTTTTGACTTTTACACAACAAGATATGACTGAATTAATGAAACATCAAATTTATTTGTTTGTCCTTTTGACTTGAACACAACAAGGTATGGCTGAATTAATGAAACATCAAATTTATTTGTTTGTCCTTTTGACTTTTACACAACAAGATATGACTGAATTAATGAAACATCAAATTTATTTGTTTGGCCTTTTGTCTTTTAACACAACAAGGTATGACTGAATTAATGAAACATCAAATTTATTTGTTTGGCCTTTTGACTTTTAACACAACAAGGTATGACTGAATTAATGAAACATCAAATTTATTTGTTTGGCCTTTTGACTTTTAACACAACAAGGTATGACTGAATTAATGAAACATCAAATTTATTTGTTTGTCCTTTTGACTTTAACACAACAAGATATGACTGAATTAATGAAACATCAAATTTATTTGTTTGGCCTTTTGACTTTTAACACAACAAGGTATGACCGAATCAATGAAACATGAAATTTATTTGTTTGTCCTTTTGACTTTAACACAACAAGATATGACTGAATTAATGAAACATCAAATTTATTTGTTTGGCCTTTTGACTTTTAACACAACAAGGTATGACTGAATTAATGAAACATCAAATTTATTTGTTTGTCCTTTTGACTTTAACACAACAAGGTATGACTGAATTTAAATGAAACATCAAATTTATTTGTTCGGCCTTTTGACTTTTAACACAACAAGGTATGACTGAATTAATGAAACATGAAATTTATTTGTTTGTCCTTTTGACTTTAACACAACAAGGTATGACTGAATTAATGAAACATCAAATTTATTTGTTTGGCCTTTTGACTTTTAACACAACAAGGTATGACTGAATTAATGAAACATGAAATTTATTTGTTTGTCCTTTTGACTTTTAACACAACAAGGTATGACTGAATTAATGAAACATCAAATTTATTTGTTTGTCCTTTTGACTTTTAACACAAGAAGATATGACTGAATTAATGAAACATCAAATTTTGGAACCGCATCGGTGGTGTAATGGTTAACGTGCTCGCCTCGAGTGGTAGATTGTGGGTTTGAGCCCCGATCTGATCAAACCAAAGACTATTAAATTGGTATTTGTTGCTTCTCCACTAAGCACACAGCATTAAGGAGAAGAGCAAAGACAGGATAATGTGTCCCGAGTGTGGCGACGTGTCAATCCACGTACTGTTATTTCAGTGAGCCAGCACTATAAAAATCCAACTAAGCGTGTTGGTCTAGTACAAAGCAGACCTCACCATCATTTCATTGAAAGTTAACTTGCTATCACCATGATATAGCTGAAAAATTGCTGAGTTGGCGTTAAACAACAATCATTCACTCACTCACTCAAATTTTGGTACAATTTGCCTTAAACAATGAAAGCTTATATATGTTTATACTATTGTTAAAAATTTATATATATATAAAACATTTTCTTTTAGAATCCAAACAGCGACAACATTCCTGTGTTGTATACAAAGAGGCATTGTCACAGAGGCATTTAAAGTCTTACTTCACGTACTGGGTTAATATGTACAGGGCACAGAAATCTATTGAGGGACATTTCCACCTTAAACTACAAATTCAGTAAGTCATTTCTAATGTTAATATGTACAGGGTACAGAAATCTATTGAGGGACATTTCCACCTTAAACTACAAATTCAGTAAGTCATTTCTAATGTTAATATGTACAGGACACAGAAATCTATTCTGGGACATTTCCACCTCAAACTATAAATTCAGTAAGTCATTTCTAATGTTAATATGTACAGGACACAGAAATCTATTGAGGGACATTTCCACCTCAAACTGCAAATTCAGTAAGTCATTTCTAATGTTAATATGTACAGGGTACAGAAATCTATAGAGGGACATTTCCACCTCAAACTACAAATTCAGTAAGTCATTTCTAATGTTAATATGTACAGGACACAGAAATCTATTGAGGGACATTTCCACCTCAAACTACAAATTCAGTAAGTCATTTCTAATGTTAATATGTACAGGGTACAGAAATCTATTGAGGGACATTTCCACCTCAAACTACAAATTCAGTAAGTCATTTCTAATGTTAATATGTACAGGGTACAGAAATCTATTGAGGGACATTTCCACCTCAAACTGCAAATTCAGTAAGTCATTTCTAATGTTAATATGTACAGGGTACAGAAATCTATTGAGGGACATTTCCACCTCAAACTACAAATTCAGTAAGTCATTTCTAATGTTAATATGTACAGGGTACAGAAATCTATTGAGGGACATTTCCACCTCAAACTACAAATTCAGTAAGTCATTTCTAATGTTAATATGTACAGGGTACAGAAATCTATTGAGGGACATTTCCACCTTAAACTACAAATTCAGTAAGTCATTTCTAATGTTAATATGTACAAAGCTTAGAAATCTATTCTGGGACATTTCCACCTCAAACTACAAATTCAGTAAGTCATTTCTAATGTTAATATGTACAGGACACAGAAATCTATTCTGGGACATTTCCACCTCAAACTACAAATTCAGTAAGTCATTTCTAATGTTAATATGTACAAAGCTTAGAAATCTATTCTGGGACATTTCCACCTCAAACTACAAATTCAGTAAGTCATTTCTAATGTTAATATGTACAGGGTACAGAAATCTATTGAGGGACATTTCCACCTCAAACTACAAATTCAGTAAGTCATTTCTAATGTTAATATGTACAGGGTACAGAAATCTATTGAGGGACATTTCCACCTCAAACTACAAATTCAGTAAGTCATTTCTAATGTTAATATGTACAGGGTACAGAAATCTATTGAGGGACATTTCCACCTTAAACTACAAATTCAGTAAGTCATTTCTAATGTTAATATGTACAAAGCTTAGAAATCTATTCTGGGACATTTCCACCTCAAACTACAAATTCAGTAAGTCATTTCTAATGTTAATATGTACAGGACACAGAAATCTATTCTGGGACATTTCCACCTCAAACTACAAATTCAGTAAGTCATTTCTAATGAATATGTACAAAGCTTAGAAATCTATTCTGGGACATTTCCACCTCAAACTACAAATTCAGTAAGTCATTTCTAATGTTAATATGTACAGGGTACAGAAATCTATTGAGGGACATTTCCACCTCAAACTACAAATTCAGTAAGTCATTTCTAATGTTAATATGTACAGGGTACAGAAATCTATTGAGGGACATTTCCACCTCAAACTACAAATTCAGTAAGTCATTTCTAATGTTAATATGTACAGGGTACAGAAATCTATTGAGGGACATTTCCACCTTAAACTACAAATTCAGTAAGTCATTTCTAATGTTAATATGTACAGGATACAGAAATCTATAGAGGGACATTTCCACCTCAAACTACAAATTCAGTAAGTCATTTCTAATGTTAATATGTACAGGGTACAGAAATCTATTGAGGGACATTTCCACCTCAAACTACAAATTCAGTAAGTCTTTTCTAATGTTAATATGTACAGAGCTCAGAAATCTATTGAGGGACATTTCCACCTTAAACTACAAATTCAGTAAGTCATTTCTAATGTTAATATGTACAGAGCTCAGAAATCTATTGAGGGACATTTCCACCTCAAACTACAAATTCAGTAAGTCATTTCTAATGTTAATATGTACAGGGTACAGAAATCTATTGAGGGACATTTCCACCTCAAACTACAAATTCAGTAAGTCATTTCTAATGTTAATATGTACAGGATACAGAAATCTATTGAGGGACATTTCCACCTCAAACTACAAATTCAGTAAGTCATTTCTAATGTTAATATGTACAGGGTACAGAAATCTATTGAGGGACATTTCCACCTCAAACTACAAATTCAGTAAGTCATTTCTAATGTTAATATGTACAGGACACAGAAATCTATTGAGGGACATTTCCACCTCAAACTACAAATTCAGTAAGTCATTTCTAATGTTAATATGTACAGGGTACAGAAATCTATAGAGGGACATTTCCACCTCAAACTACAAATTCAGTAAGTCATTTCTAATGTTAATATGTACAGGGTACAGAAATCTATTGAGGGACATTTCCACCTCAAACTACAAATTCAGTAAGTCATTTCTAATGTTAATATGTACAGGACACAGAAATCTATTGAGGGACATTTCCACCTCAAACTACAAATTCAGTAAGTCATTTCTAATGTTAATATGTACAGGGTACAGAAATCTATTGAGGGACATTTCCACCTCAAACTACAAATTCAGTAAGTCATTTCTAATGTTAATATGTACAGGACACAGAAATCTATTGAGGGACATTTCCACCTCAAACTACAAATTCAGTAAGTCATTTCTAATGTTAATATGTACAGGGTACAGAAATCTATTGAGGGACATTTCCACCTCAAACTACAAATTCAGTAAGTCATTTCTAATGTTAATATGTACAGGGTACAGAAATCTATTGAGGGACATTTCCACCTCAAACTACAAATTCAGTAAGTCATTTCTAATGTTAATATGTACAGGACACAGAAATCTATTCTGGGGCATTTCCACCTCAAACTACAAATTCAGTAAGTCATTTCTAATGTTAATATGTACAGGACACAGAAATCTATTGAGGGACATTTCCACCTCAAACTACAAATTCAGTAAGTCATTTCTAATGTTAATATGTACAGGATACAGAAATCTATTGAGGGACATTTCCACCTCAAACTACAAATTCAGTAAGTCATTTCTAATGTTAATATGTACAGGGTACAGAAATCTATTGAGGGACATTTCCACCTCAAACTACAAATTCAGTAAGTCATTTCTAATGTTAATATGTACAGGGTACAGAAATCTATAGAGGGACATTTCCACCTCAAACTACAAATTCAGTAAGTCATTTCTAATGTTAATATGTACAGGGTACAGAAATCTATAGAGGGACATTTCCACCTCAAACTACAAATTCAGTAAGTCATTTCTAATGTTAATATGTACAGGGTACAGAAATCTATTGAGGGACATTTCCACCTCAAACTACAAATTCAGTAAGTCATTTCTAATGTTAATATGTACAGGACACAGAAATCTATTGAGGGACATTTCCACCTCAAACTACAAATTATTTCCACCTCAAACTACAAATTCAGTAAGTCATTTCTAATGTTAATATGTACAGGGTACAGAAATCTATTGAGGGACATTTCCACCTCAAACTACAAATTCAGTAAGTCATTTCTAATGTTAATATGTACAGGATACAGAAATCTATTGAGGGACATTTCCACCTCAAACTACAAATTCAGTAAGTCATTTCTAATGTTAATATGTACAGGGTACAGAAATCTATTGAGGGACATTTCCACCTCAAACTACAAATTCAGTAAGTCATTTCTAATGTTAATATGTACAGGACACAGAAATCTATTGAGGGACATTTCCACCTCAAACTACAAATTCAGTAAGTCATTTCTAATGTTAATATGTACAGGGTACAGAAATCTATAGAGGGACATTTCCACCTCAAACTACAAATTCAGTAAGTCATTTCTAATGTTAATATGTACAGGGTACAGAAATCTATAGAGGGACATTTCCACCTCAAACTACAAATTCAGTAAGTCATTTCTAATGTTAATATGTACAGGGTACAGAAATCTATTGAGGGACATTTCCACCTCAAACTACAAATTCAGTAAGTCATTTCTAATGTTAATATGTACAGGACACAGAAATCTATTGAGGGACATTTCCACCTCAAACTACAAATTCAGTAAGTCATTTTTAATGTTAATATGTACAGGGTACAGAAATCTATTGAGGGACATTTCCACCTCAAACTACAAATTCAGTAAGTCATTTCTAATGTTAATATGTACAGGACACAGAAATCTATTGAGGGACATTTCCACCTCAAACTACAAATTCAGTAAGTCATTTCTAATGTTAATATGTACAGGGTACAGAAATCTATTGAGGGACATTTCCACCTCAAACTACAAATTCAGTAAGTCATTTCTAATGTTAATATGTACAGGGTACAGAAATCTATTGAGGGACATTTCCACCTCAAACTACAAATTCAGTAAGTCATTTCTAATGTTAATATGTACAGGACACAGAAATCTATTCTGGGGCATTTCCACCTCAAACTACAAATTCAGTAAGTCATTTCTAATGTTAATATGTACAGGACACAGAAATCTATTGAGGGACATTTCCACCTCAAACTACAAATTCAGTAAGTCATTTCTAATGTTAATATATACAGGACACAGAAATCTATAGAGGGACATTTCCACCTCAAACTACAAATTCAGTAAGTCATTTCTAATGTTAATATGTACAGGGTACAGAAATCTATTGAGGGACATTTCCACCTCAAACTACAAATTCAGTAAGTCATTTCTAATGTTAATATGTACAGGATACAGAAATCTATTGAGGGACATTTCCACCTCAAACTACAAATTCAGTAAGTCATTTCTAATGTTAATATGTACAGGGTACAGAAATCTATTGAGGGACATTTCCACCTCAAACTACAAATTCAGTAAGTCTTTTCTAATGATACATTGGAATTATAGTGATGATTTTGAATTGATTAATTGATTGGTGTTTAACGTCCAGGGAGCAATTTTTCATCTATATTCAGGACGAATGATTTTGAATATTGAAAGAGTTTTAAGATTATGAGATACGATACGAGTGTTTAATGCATCTTTCAACAAAATTTCATTTATATTGTGGTTGTCAGTTTTATTGGTGGAGAATATTGGAGAAAACCACAGATTGTTTTGAGTATTCTTGGCCGCTAGCGGTTATCAACCTCACAGCTTTGTAAGTAATAGACACTAATTGCACAGATAGATGGTTGTCTAATTACCATATAATCACAGTCACGATGGCCCTAAGCTAGGAAGAGGAAATATTAACCATTGTGTAAACACTATACTGAAAGAATAGGATTTTTTTTTAATGAATTTGCTTACATTTTTATTGGATAAAAATGTAGATATCAAATTTAGTACGCACGACAAGTTTCTGAAATAATGTTCATCAAATAGTTCACCAAACTAATTTTAATGTCTTTGGAAGCAAGAACTTATGATACTGTGGAATCTGTGGGAGCAAGAACTTATGATACTGTGGAATCTGTGGGAGCAAGAACTTATGATACTGTGGAATCTGTGGGAGCAAGAACTTATGATACTGTGGAATCTGTGGGAGCAAGAACTTATGATACTGTGGAATCTGTGGGAGCAAGAACTTATGATACTGTGGAATCTGCGCTTCATTTTGCGGTTTAATGATACCAATGAAAACTATGAAAAATAGTATTTAACCAAAAAAATAAATTCTCAATACAAGTACAGTAGAACTTCACTGGCTCGAACTCGAAGGGACTGTCAAAATGTGTTCGAGCTATCAGAAGTTGGAGCCCCAGAGGTTCCGTAATTTCAGAGAGAGAGAACAAGTTAGATTCTGACACGACAGTTTCATTATACTATGATAACTTATGCACAGTACCATGGACCTATGTCATAAAAATATTTATCCTTTAGAAAGTTCTCAAAGACTACAGCTTCAGAATACCTCTTTGGTATCTTCAAACGTTCCTTAAAGACGTTTGTTCACTTTGTTCGCGATCTATTTTATATACAGGAAATACGAGGTCGAGTATTAACAGTTGGATCGATATCGGTATAATGTTTGATAATTCGGATATATATTTTTAATGTCCAGTTTTCAAATTTTAGCCAATGATCATTTTCTTTTTTTTATTAATTTAAGTTTCAAGCAAGTATATTCATTTCTTTTGGTATTATATTGAGATAAAAACTCAGGTTAATCGGAATTTCACTACTAGTACATTTCTATTTTTTGGGTGTATTTAGATGAACCTTGATATTATTCGATTCCAACAACTATAAAAAAATAAAAAAAATAAAAGAACACTCAATAATACTAATTCATGTAATGACAATTTTAAATATTGTTTTATTAAAATTTATTACGATTGTAAACATTTGATTTGTTTTACTTATTGTCGAATGTAGGCTCGGCTTGGTACAATAAACGACATGCGTCTCAGGTTCAATAATTGTTCTTTAGAAATCAAGCCACAGTTGAATTTAATGATTAATTAACACAAATTATGACAAGTTTATCCCTCTACCTGTAATTGTTAAGTCAACAATTATCTGTTGGTAATCTGACATTTATCACGCCTTGCTGTAAGCCCATTCAACCGTAAAATACATTTCTCAATTAAATTGTGATGTTCAACTTTGGCATGGTAAAACTTGTGATTTTATTATTGACGGAACCATTTATTGAGTTCGACTGTTCGAGGTATTAGTGTTCAAGCGAAAGGGGTTATTTTTACTAGAGATATAAGGAAAATTGACGGGACTTTCAAATCAGTTCGAGCCATCCATAGTGTTCGACCGATCCGAGTTTGAGGGACCGAAGTTTGACTGAAAATGAAAACAGATTCATAATAAAAAGTTTACAATATTCTTTGTATTTGAAATTTTTGTGTCTACTTTTCAGTGATATTTTTTTTTAACAAAAAGGCATGTGAAATACATGCTGGGTTTACAGGTTATGAATTGACATAATTGACATAGTTCGTTGTTTGTACACTTATGAAAATAACCCTATATATGACAATGCAATCTTGAAAAGAAAACTGAGCACCTGATATTTTGTCATTTATGTATAAAATACAAAAATGACCCAAAGATTTTTTTTCTTCAATATATACACAACTGGTACATTAAATTAAAATAGGTTTTCTAATAACTACTTTACTTTTTCAAAATGAAGCCAGGAGTAACCTAACGACGTAGTAATACCGTCATTCGGTTACGAGTGATTTATTTTTGATATTCGGAATGTGAGAGTAGTAATTCTGTTTATTACATAGATTTTACACTTTCGTTTGCAATCAGAAGATGTTTAAAAAAGGAACATGTTTTTTTTTATATTGTAGGATGCTCAATGGTATTATGTTTTGTCACAGTGTTGGTACTGTGGTGTCCAACAGTTTAATAAATATATTTATTTCAGTAGGTGGAATATCAGTGGGTTTTTTTTTCTTTTGGAAATCTCAGTTTTTCATCTGCATCTATGTAAACAATGTATTTATTAAAATTTTAAAAAAGTAGAAAAAAATTAATTAAGTAAGTTTCAATGTATTTATTTCCTTTACAGGGTGATAAGATCGTGGCATCAGTATACAAAGAAGAAACGTCAGTTGTCAAGATTAGGAGTTGTAATGAATAATAGGGTCAACAAACGGGTCATCAGAGGTGTATGGAATACTATGAAATGTCAATTTGATTATTATCATTCTCTGACAGAGACTGCAGAAAAGGTAGGATTAATTTTGTGTTAAGATAATTGATCTCAGCCATTATCAACTGATTTCTTGATAGCATACACTGATCCAAATAACCTTCAAATAAAAGCGTAGATATCAAATTTAGTGTGCACGACACATTTCTTGAATAACTTTCATCAGGTACGCTCAAAATCAAAAGATTGAAAGCCAAATAATTAAAAATTTTGGGAGTGATAAAACCAAAGGGCCTGAAACAGGATAGCCAAAAATCGGCTATGGTCACCCATGCATGAGGGAGGAGAACCTTAGTTTTATAATAATTACATTATTTCGGAACTGTAATTTCAAAGTCATTCTGATAGTCATACTTGAATGCCACAGCAAAGAGACATGAAAATGAAAATCTATATTTATAGCATATTGAATTTTTTTTAACCAGCTAGAGTTATGGCCTCTTTTACCAATTTTGTGATATGTGAACCATGTGATCACAAATCCTTCTACATTTTAAATCGGCTCATTATCCAATTTAAAGGGGCTGTCGTGGTCATGATCGTATGGTAATTGAATTTACAACTACCCATGGAACTGGTACCTATCACCACTACAGATTTGATTTTGAATCCTGCTCATAGCGAGATGTACTTGATATAACATTATGTGATAAAGTTTTTCAGTGACTTGTTACAGGTCGGTGGTTTTCTCCGGGTACTCTGGTTTCCTCCACCAATAAAACTGACCGCCACGATATAACTGAAATTTTGTTAAAAGTGGAATTAAATACCATAACCCTAACACTAACCAATTTGACATCCTTCGTTGCCATGATCAAATGGAGATCCACAATATACATGTTAATAATTTAGCCATTTCATTCCTGAACAGGTTATAACCATATTTATCACGTTTTGTTTTTCCAACAATGTATCATGTCTGCCTGAATTTGTAATGCTTCAATATCCCCCCTTTTTCTCTAGATAAGAAAATGATTGCTCCCTTGGATTTTGTCTATGACTTAATAGACCCCAAGCAAATCCACAATTTTTGATAGCCATAAATGATAATGCAAGTGTAATATATAGACAATATTAGTACAGTGTCTTAAAATATAAAGTTTATGTGTATGAGGCTTAACAACTGGGATAAACGTGAGGTTTACCGAGCCATTCCCAGTTTTGTGCAGAATATATTATATATTCTATTTTAAGAAACTGCATTAATATTGTGTTTATCCTGCAGAAAAATCAGATTAATCCATTGACGTTTATATTTTGAATTAGATAATAAAATGATATAATTTTCCCTTAATTGCCTCTTTTGATATTTTTCTGTCAACAGGAAGTGAACTGGATTTACAATTAGGTTCCCAAAGCTCACCAGGTAACATGTGGAAGGAGTACCAGAAAAAGCTATATTTCGGTCAGCAACAGTATATAACAAAAATTTATCCAGTCGATGCAATTTGCTTGCTCAAATAGAACAAGTGCAGAATAAAATTATCTTTATTGTCAACATCTGCATGTTCTGTATATTAAAATTTGGTTTCTTTTTTATCAATTTCAGATTGTAGAAAATAAAGATAAACATTGTGTATACAGTGCACTTTGTTTGTGGAGAGAAAAGTTAAATAGGGTCGTGGCTAGACGGTGCTACCATCTATTGTTAGCTCGTAGAGGTGTGAGGAAATGGAAACTGTTTGTGGAGAATAAGATAATAGAGAGGAAGTTAGACCAAGAGAAATTAGACAAAGCTGTGGAACACTATAATAGAAAGTTATGGTAGGTTGAAGCCAGACATTTCTATCGTTGGATATATTTTTTTCTGTAAATTTTGTGTAAGGTTTTTTTTAAACAATATTTATGCATTATATGTGTATATTAGGAATTGAATCTGACAAGAAGAATTCAAGTTTTGTTTAAAATTCTTGTTACAGTAGTACCTTGTTATCATGAGCTCAGATAAGTAGTTTCCTAGGATACCTTTTTTGGTCCGTTCCTAGTATAACTTGATTTATCACATATAACTCTTCTATTTCAAAGTAAAATGATTGATCCCTTTGACATTGACTTAAGGTTTGGCTGTATGTATGTACATTGACTAAAGAAATAAATTGACAACAATAAACAATATATTTAAATACAGGAAATGCTATCCATTTCAACCTACAATTCAAAATGTCTGCCATAAAAATGGTAAAAAAAAGAGATGCAGACACTACAAATCATCCTTTTTACAAAAGAACGGATATTGTATTGCAGAATGTACAGTCAAACTTGTATATAAAAGGCACACAACAGAACATGAAAATGTGCCATTTATGAGAAGTTACCCTTTATTAGTTCACCTGGACCAAAGGTCCAGGTGAACTATTGCCATCACTTGGTGTCCGTCGTCTGTCGTTTATAAACTTTTCACATTTCAAGCTTCTTCTCCGAAACCACTGGGCCAATTGGAACCAAACATAGTATGAATGTTCCTTGGATGGTCCTCTACAAATTTTCTGTTTTTCGTTCCAGTCGGATATTCAACATGGCTGTCAGGGCCAATAATATGCTCTTGATTGGTTGAAATTTCAAAGATCTTCTTCTCTGAAACTAATGAACTGACTGAACCCAAACTGTAAATGAATGATCATTGGAATGTCCTTTACCATTTTTTTGTTTTTTATGCCGATCGGAAATCCAAGATGGCCACCACCGCAGGAAATAGATTAACATTGGACCCTATGGGAAAATGTTCAAATGCCTTCTTTTCAGAAACTACAAATATTATTAAAGCCAAACTGTACATGAATATTCATTGGATGGTCCTCTACAAACTTTAGGTTTTTTGTTCCGATATGAAATTCAAAATGGCGTCTAGGGCAGGACTTAGTTTAATATTGGACCCTATGGGAAAAATGTTTCAAAACGCTTCTTCTCTGAAACCACTTGGACAATTGAAACCAAACTGCCCAGGAATGATCATTGGAATGTCCTTTACCAAGTGTTTGTTTTTTATGCCGATCGGAAATCAAAGATGGCCGCCACCGCAGGACAGATTAACATTGGACCCTATGGGAAAATGTTCAAATGCCTTCTTTTCAGAAACTACAAATATGATTAAAGCCAAACTGTACATGAATATTCATTGGATGGTCCTCTACAAACTTTAGGTTTTTTGTTCTGATATGAAATTCAAAATGGCGGCTACGGCAGGACTTAGTTTAACATTGGACCCTATGGGAAAAATGTTTCAAAACGCTTCTTCTCTGAAACCACTTGGACAATTGAAACTAAACTGCCCAGGAATGATCATTGGAAGGTCCTCTACAAAGTTTCCATTTTTTTTATGCTGATCTGAAATCCAAGATGGCCACCACCGCAGGACAGATTAACATTGGACCCTATGGGAAAATGTTCAAATGCCTTCTTTTCAGAAACTACAAATATGATTAAAGCCAAACTGTACATGAATATTCATTGGATGGTCCTCTACAAAGTTTAGGTTTTTTGTTCCAATATAAAATGGAAGATGGCGGCTACAGCAGGACTTAATTTAACATTGGACCCTATGGGAAAAGTGTCTCAAAACGCTTCCTCTCTAAAACCACTTGGACAATTGAAACCAAACTGCCCAGGAATAATCATTGGAAGGGCCTCTACAAAATTTATGTTTTTTATGCCATTCGGAAATCCAAGATGGCTGCTACCACAGGTCATAGTATTAACACAGGACCATATGGGAAAACACAGAAATATTTTCTTCTCTGAAGCTATTGCACTGATTGAACCTAAGCTGTGCATCAATCATTGGAAGGTCCTTTACAAACTTCATGTTTTTTATGTTGATCGGAATTCCAAGATGACTACCACTGCAGGACATAGTTTTTACATAGGACCAATTGGTTCTTTTTATAACCAGGTGAACGGTACAGGCTCTTGAGGGCCTCTGGTATAAAGGTTAAAATTATATGTACTATTCATTAATGGGAAAATGAGGCTGCCCTTTATAGACAGTGATTTGTTATATACAGGTGGCCTTTAAAACAGGTTTGACTGTAGTATCAATTTTATGTTTGAAAATATGTTCCCAAGATAGTAGAAAATTAAGCTTTTTCACTTGTACCTGCTTAAGTGACATCCTCAATTAAGCAATAACTTGTATTGGACCTTTATATTAATTTCAATTCACAGTGCATTTCATATTAATAACACTACATTGTAATACAGAATGGGAACTGATTTAGTGACCACCTGTTTTAAATGACCATATTTCAATGTTCTCTTGGAAGGTCACATAAGACAAGTTTGACTGTATAGTCTAATGTTTTGGTTTTATTTTTATTTTAGTTCTATTGTCATGGTAGCCTGGTTAGATGAGATGAAAGTTGTTCACCACATACAGTACCGCAAAGATAAACTTGTAAAGAAATACGCTGAATTTTGGAAACACAAAGTAGACCTAATGTTTACAGCACAGTGTGTGGTAAGTTTGGTTCTTGTTTGTTAATAATGGACATCAAAGATATTATTTATTTACAAATCAAAGTTTTTCCTTAGCCATACTCTCTCTGGTAGTCTATATTGTATATCTTGTATGATGTCCATGTTTTTTTTTCTCTCGTGAACAGAATGCTTTCGAAAAGAAATAATAGTTGTAATACTACAGAAGAAGAGTTCGAAGACACCAAAGGGGCAATCAGAATCTGTATATCGAAGAAGAACAGACAACACAATGGCCAAAAGAAAAAACACAAAAGGACAAACAACGATCTACAAAACATACATATAAAACTAAAGATCGAGTAACACAAACCCCACTAAAAACCGTGGTGAACTCAGGTGCTCTGGAAGGGTAAGCAGTTCCTGCACCACTGGTGGCACCCGTCGTGTTAGTCTAGTTACAAACCGGAAAATCAACCATTATACAACATTTCCAAATTTCATTTTTACATAAATTCTTATCAGATCATCCTTTATGTAAATGTTAAATTAAACTGGCCAATGTGTAGAAGAGCTTTAAAAAAAACATTTTTCATAGGGGTTAAATTTTGCTTAAATGGAAAGATATTTTCACATATTTAATTTAGGAAATGTACGTGTTGAAATGCATTCTTTTTCAAATGGTAAATTTTTTTTCAGGAATATGAGAATTTGTTAAAAAAAGTATGGATAAAATGGAGAGTTGAGTTTGCCAGAACTACGCCACTGCAAAAAATAGATAATTTTGAAACCAAGCATTTGGTATCTCAGGTTAGTCTCTTGTATAATAAAAACATAGATCTCTAATTTAGTATCATGGGTTCAAGCCCGATCGGATCAAACCAAAGACTATAAGATTGGTATTTGTAATAAGCATGCAACATTAAGAAAAAAGAGAAAATACTGGTTGTCTCAGAATCAGGATAATGTGTCTGAGTAGGGAGACATGTCTATCCGCGGACTGTTGTTTCAGTGAGCTAGCACTATAAAAATCTAACTAAGCGTGCTGGTCTAGTACAAAGCGGATCTCATCATCATCTCATTGAAATTAACTTGTACTCGTCATGATATATCTGAACTAGATGAATATTAAGGAGGCTCGCAAATGTTTCACCCTTTTTTAATTCCCTTAGTAATAGGCTAAGAATAGCAAAAGCTAAACTTGATCTGTAACTCATCATTGTAATACCAAATACCAAAAATCAAGTCAATATCTCAAAGCATAGTGAAATAAAGTAGTGACAACTAAATATTTGGCCAAAATTAAAAGTCCAAGGTGCGTAAACTAGCCCAAAATCATTCAATCAGAACGAAATTCAATCTTGATCGGTAACTCATCACTATACACTCACATACCAAAAATCAAGTCAATATCTCAAATCATGGTGAAAAAAAGTGGTGACAACTAAATATTTGGCCAAATTTCAAAGCCCAACGGCTGTAAATTGGCCAAAAATCATTCAACCGAAACGAATTTCAAAGTTGATCTGTAACTTATGATTATACACGCTCCTACCAAAAATCAAGTCAATATCTCAAATCATAGTGAAATAAATTGGTGACAACTAAATATATGGCCAAATTTCAAAGTCCAAGGGCAATAATTCGGCCAACAATCATTGGGCCGGAACAAAGTGTAAACTTGATCTGTAACTTATCATTATATACCCACATACCAAATATCAAGTCAATATCTCAAAGCATAGCGAAAAAAAGTGACCACTGTTTTATTTCGGAATTACGGAATGACAGACATGGGTAACACTATGTCCCGGCCACTTAGTGGCAAGGACATAAAAATTGCTGAGTTGAAACCACATATCACTCACTCAATCTAATTTAGTATGCACAATGAGTTTCTGGAATAACCATTATCAGTTATGCTCAGATATCACTGACTTAAAATTGAACTTTGATTGTCACCAATTTATTACACGCTAACATTTTATTTCTGATTATCATCCCAAATCCTATATACATTGTATTTGGTTGACAATAAATTTTATATGACTGCAAAAAACATTGTGCCCAAAAAGTGCCAATTTCCAATATTTTAGTTTTTATTTCTCATCCAATTTTAATGCAGATTTTTGCAGTCTTGAGTAAATGAGTTATTGATGGGCCATTAAAAAAATTGTTATTTTATTTCGAAAAGGGGTCTTAAAGGGACCCAAATTCCAAAATTTCACATACATTTTTGGTATTTGGAAACTTTCTTATTTTTCATTCAATTTTAATGCATACTTTTTTTTATGCAAAATGACCATAAAAATTGTTTGCTATTTTATTTCTAAAGGGGGTGCATTCCGAAATGTTGCATATTTGGAAGGCATATTTAACTCTAGAAATAGTACAAGACAAATGCCCAAAATACAATGGGTCCAGCATATTACTGTTTCCAACACATGTTTGTGTCCAGCAATTTACAGTAGGGTTGATTCCTTGAAATGAGTATTACAGCAAAATTGAAAATTACCTTACAGAAATGTAAAAAATGTAAAAAAAAAAAAAAAAGATTCTACAGTGAAACTCGTCTTTACCAAACCTCATTTGAACCTACTGTTGTGTTCACAATAGACAGGTTAAATAAAGAAAGATTTCCTTTATTAGGACTTTATTTATACAAAAAAAAATGTACTTTGAAAAGAACGATTCAATGGTCAACAATTCTTCCAATATCAACAAAACGAACAATCACCTCTCAACTCAAGCCATTGAACAGAATAAAACACTATGACATGGCTTTGGAAATCCTGGTCCTGTCTTGGGTCATACGCAAAAAGTTCTATTTATACCGTATTCCGTTATATTCAGTGTGTGTTCAGTTTAGACAGATTTTACCTTTTTATTTTCAATCTTCATTTCAAAAGACAGGTGGTTTTCTCCAGATACTCCAGTTTCCTCCACCAATAAAAGTGACTGCCACAATATAACTGAAATATTGTTGAAAGTGGCATTAAACACCATAAACCAACCAAACTAATCAAAACATGTGGATTTTGTGTCATTTTATTATTGCTGGGACATATAGTGTTGCCCATGTCTGTCATTCCGAAATAAAACCGTTGTCACCACTTTTTTTCGCTATGCTTTGAGATATTGACTTGATATTTGGTTTGTGGTTGCATAATGATAAGTTACAGATCATGTTTACGTTTCGTTCCAGTCCAATGATTTTTGGCCGAGTTATGGTCCTTGGACTTTGAAATTTGGCCAAATATTTAGTTGTCACCACTTTTTTTTCACTATACTTGGAGATATTGACTTGATTTTTGGTTTATGAGTGTATAGTGACGAGTTACAGATCAAGTTTACATTTCGTTCCGGTCCAATGATTTTTGGTTGAGTTATGGCCCTTGGCCAAATATTTAGTTGTCACCACTTTATTTCACTATGATTTGAGATATTGACTTGATTTTTGGTATGAGAGTGTATAATCATAAGTTACAGATCAACTTTGAAATTCATTCCGGTTGAATGATTTTTGGCCAACTTACAGCCGTTGGGCTTTGAAATTTGGCCAAATATTTAGTTGTCATCACTTTTTTTTTCCACTGATTTGAGATATTGACTAGATTTTTGGTATGTGAATTTAAGGAGGCTTGAGGATACAGATCTTAAACAATAGTTTGTTATTCTTAGCCTATTACTGAGGGAATTAAAAAGGGTGAAACATTTGCAAGCCTCTTTAATATTCACGGCGGTAGCATTTTTAATATAAGAAAAATTCCCTATTTTACAGGTTTTCTATGCATGGAAAGAGTGGTATTTAAGTAAAAAGAAATCAATGAATCCTATAAAATACAGCTTATCACTGAACCATTTACAAATGTCCAGAAGTTCTTCACTAGAATCTTTTATAGCAAGACCATCTCAGATACCCATGCCAACATACAGAGATGTACAATCACCAAAACCTGGCAAATAGAGTGATAAAATTGACAGAGGATTCAGAATTTTTGTTTTAAATCGCTGGGTTGTTTGCAACATATTTATTTAAGCTGTTTTTTTTTTCTTTGAGATGGAATTTGAGCATATACAGTCAAACCTGTCCATGTGGCCATCTCTATTAAGCAGTCATCTGTATTAAAAGGTCACCTTTTTCTTGTCCTGTCATAGAAAATTTCATATGAATTGAACCTCTTTTAAGATGTCACTTATCTTAAAAGACCCCATTTTCTTTGTCCTAATGGTGACCTCTTAATACAGGTTTGACTGTATTATGAATTCATTATTATTTGTGGTATATCAATATTCATGGGTTTCGTGGATAGCACCAAACCACTAAATTTAGAATTCACTGAATATTTGTCACCATATATATATATATATATATATATATATATATATGTACAGACTGTAGCAGTAGATCCAAGAAAATACATTTTTCCGTCCGACCACAAAATAAATTCACAGTACAGTCAAACCTGCTTAAGCAGTCGCCTGTATTAAAAGGTCATCTTTTTCTTTCCCCGTCATAGAAAATTTCATATGAATTGAACCTGTCTTAAAAGACCACTTCTTCTTTGTTCCAAAGGTGACTTCTAAATACAGGATTGGCTGTACATTGTTATTGTAAACATTTATTTATAATCAGCTTAAACAGAATATAAAATAAAATTGTACCATTTTAGTTCTGTAATTCTCCAAACAGAATTTCTGTGTCAATTCCGAGACTAAAGCTGGTTAGATATATGAAAAAGTGATTTTTATAAAAAGATTTTTAGTCTGTTTGTATCTGTACATATCAAGCCGTTATGATTTATGAGATGTTAAAGTGTTCTGTAAAAACATGTATAAAGATTTTATTCATTTTTAAGACAAGTTAAAATAATAACTTGTGATATTTGACTGACAGAAGTGTTACAATATGAACTGGTATATACTATATATTCTGAGCTATAGGTCTAATAGGGTTTGGGGCCATCGTGAATTTACAACTACCTGTGCATTCACCACTAAAGTTGCGAGTTCGAACCCTGTTCATGGTGAGGTCTACTCGATAACATTATGTGATAAAGTTTGTCAGTGACTTCACTTGCGGTAGGTCGGTGGTTTTCTCCTTGTACTCTGGTTTCCTCCACCAATAAAACTGACCATCACAATATAACTGAAATATTGTTGAAAGTGGCATTGAACATCATGAACTAACTAAGAGACATAATTTTGTTTATACCCTATAATAGAATTTTCATGCAACACATGTTCTATTGTAGGGTGTATATAAAAACAATCCTGTCTCGAAACAATTTTCATGCAACATGTTAAACAAATCCAGATAATTTAAAAAAAAAATTGTTTAGATTCACCACTATTTTCTCTTGACTGTCTTATGAAACCAGCATGACGAACATACTGGTAAATGGTAGCCTCAAAATATAGGGTTAGGGTTATTGTGTTTAACGCCACTTTCAGCAATATTTTAGTTACCGGTATATCGTGGTGGCCAGTTTTATTGGTGGAAGAAAACCGGAGTACATGGAGAAAACCACTGACCTGCCACAAGTCACTGACAAACTTTATCACATAATGTTGTATCGAGTACACCCCGCCTGAGTGGGATTCGAACTCACTACATTAGGGGTGTTAGGCACTGATTGCATGGGTACAGTAAATCAAACTACCATACGATCAAGGCCATGATGGCCCCTCACAAACTAGAATTATCTGGTAAAGCACTCGACTTGAAGCACAGTTATAGGCAAATTCTCTGTAGTCTTATAACCGCTTCTGTTTGAAGTAAATAAGTCTTGACCTATAGTCAGAGGGGGCCGTCGTGATCATATGTCAGTGACTTGCGACAGATCTATGGTTTTTCTCTGTTCTCCAGTTTCCTCCACCAATAAAACTGACCGCCACGATATAACTGAAATATTATTGAAAGTGGTGTTAAAC
This sequence comes from Bathymodiolus septemdierum, assembly GCA_963383655.1. NCBI lineage: Eukaryota > Metazoa > Mollusca > Bivalvia > Mytilida > Modiolidae > Bathymodiolus > Bathymodiolus septemdierum. The sequence continues at coordinate 38,917,016 of OY726530.1, read as the reverse complement.
ACCATCAAACAAACAAACAAACCTATAGCCAGAAGCATGTGGTATTATATTATATGTTCATGTGAAGCACAACTGTCAAAATGTGTGTGCCAAAATGATTTGACCAGAGTTGTCTCCCTTTTGTCTGTGATATGTTTTTTTTATATATATTGCTCAGATGTCTTATATATATTTTGCTTTTCAATTTCAAATTTTATAATTGTACAGAAGTTTATAGTGTCAACATTTGATTATGCTTGTTTTTTTGTATATTTTTAGGTTATTTATTCAGTTTTATTTATTATTTTGTTAGAGGCAATTTAATTGTGTTTTTTATTTTTTGATTTATTTGTTCACTGTGTGAAAAAAAAGATATGCCAGTTTTCATAATTCAATTTTGATCAGTATGATTTTCTTAAGTATTCCCCCCCTCCCATTTTAAGAAATTGTTTTAGGTCATGATATAAAATTTCATATAATGTTGCCATTTGAATTGTTTTGAAAAAGTTAGTTCCAAATAAAATCAAAATATAGAATATTTTATGTTAACCTAGGATATTGTGTGTAGCACCTAGTATTCAGAAATAAACAATTATTTGTTTTACCATATTAACGAAGATAAAATTTGAAGAAGAAATTTAAAGTGAACAAGATTATAAAACAAAGGACTTATTTCATCAAATAATGCTAAAATCGATACATTATGTGATAAAGTTTGTCAGTGACAGGTCTGTGCTTTCCTCCGGGTACTCCAGTTTCCTCCACCAATAAAACTGAAATGTTGTTGAAAGTGTCTGTCGTTAAACATTAATGATTTAGATTTGCAACCACATAGGCAAAAATGTGTTGGGCAATTATGTTTTAACATGCTTTCCAACAAAGAAAGATACTCATAAAAGAAACTTCTATGGAAGAAACCATTTGCATATTTCCAACTAGATTCTAAAATTATACATTTTTTTTATAGCAGTTGAATTATTTCCCTTTAAAGTAGACATTTTTTTTTTTCATTTTCTGTTCACAATTTTCTTTGTGCTGTAAAATTATCCTCAAGGTTTCAATATCTACAACTTATCAGAAAATTATACTCAAATACTTTGTCTATTTTGTTGCTCTGACATGGTAACATAACATCTTGTCTAGTTTAAAGGGAAATAACTCCTATAAAAGACACATCAAATGTATTATTTATGATCAAATTAGGAATGTGCACATGGTCTATTGTGATTAGGCATTATAAGTTAATTTCAGCAATATTGCAGTAATATCATGGTGGTCAGTTTTGTTATGAAGAAAACCACCATTCTTTATTCAATGACAAACTCTATCACATGAGGTTGTAATAAGTCCTCAGGCACTACATTTGGTGCATCTTAAAAATTCAGGGTGAAAACTAGATAATGCATGGTATATGAGTGATCCATGACAGAATCACAAGTCTGCTTTGAATGTATGTACGTGTGTGTAAGTGGATTTGTGTGTGCATTTAGTGTTTTAAATAAATTCATACATGCTACCGGTTTACTGAAAGAAAACTTAAAATGTTTAAAGTGGGGAGATAGACAAGTAATTTATTCTTTCAACTATCTGGAGAGGGGAAAAAGTTTGCTTTAATGCAAAAAAACAAAAAACTTTTTCTTTTCTTTGGAACTGTGATAAATTTATTTGGGTATTTTTGATGGGTTCATCATATTTCAGGAACCCAATGAAAAACTGTTATGGATGATCTGAAATGAGGCCGAAATGGTATAGTATTGCATTGTATAACAATATAACCCTATTTAAAATCTGGACTGGGTTGCAGAAACCATTATTAAATTTAAGTGTCAATTAAGATTTAACCGACACATAAAATTACTTGAAATGTAAATGAAATTAATTTATAGTTTTATCGAGATTTAAATTTAATTGAAGTTTGTGCAACCTAATCATGCTATTAAATCAAGCCAGAGTGTTTTTTATTTTTATTTGAAAGACTTAATTTTATTTGTAGTTGTTTTTTAAAGGTAATTTTCATTTGATCTCGCCCAGTGATATTTCCAGTATCAACATACTGACTCTGATACTGAAAATTATCAGTCTGTGTGATGTCAAACATATATGACATTACCGATGAAAACAATGACATCAGTTTTGAAAGTCTTGATGAACATGATCACTTGTCCTATCTGACTCGCTGTCATACTGGTAGTAATGTCTGTTTCGACCTTCATTACTGCCGTTATTTTATATCATCGTGATATTATAACTTAAGTTTTGTGGTACAAACTTGCTGCTGACAAGATATAAAACTTCATGCAAGTTGGTGCTTTAAATGAAATAAAAGATTGAAAAGATTAAATTGTTTTTTGTTTATTTTTTGCTTTGTTTTCAGTAATGACCTCCAATTTTAACTGCAGCTGTATGACGAGTATCTTTCGTGTGTATGTGGGGAACTGCATCTGTCACGACGATTTATTTGGCTATTGCAATTATGCCAATTAGATTTTATTTTGTAACATTTCAATAAACTTTGCTGTGATGGATAGAGGGAGGGTTTAGGGTTATGGTGTTTAATGCCACTTTCAACAATATTTCAGTTTTATTGGGGGAGGAAACTAGAGTACCAGGAGAAAACAACAGACCTGCCACAAGTCACTGACAAACTTTATCACATAATGTTGTATCAAGTACACCTCTCCATGAGTGGGATTCAAACTCACAACTTTAGCAGTGATATGCACTGATTGCACAAGTAGTTATAAATCCAACTACCATACGATCGGGCCCACGACGGCCCTTTAAAACGTGGAAAAATAAAATCTTTCCTATCTGCTGAAGGTGTGTGGTCTTCATTTTATAAAGTTTTTGAACATATCAAATATCTCCACTTTTTCCAGTTTCATCTGGTAGAAGCCAGTAACTTAAACAATGCTTTGTGGCTTCTGTTTGTGTAAAGATATATGCTACTTGTTGTAATAACTTGATGCAAGACCTGTGATTGCTTCTGATAGTAGTAGGAGGTACTTCATTTAGAAAGTAACAGGTTTGAAGTAAGTAGAATCCATCTATATAACAGACTGGGGCCATTTCATGATTGCTTTTAGGGCATGAGTTATGCTTTACTGGGACTGTGGGATGACTTAAACTTAAGAGGGAGATGGACTTGCTACTGTGTTCATTCATATCATCACCAATTCTGACATTGATATTGAACACTATATAACATAGAATACCTGTCAGACCCAGACTCTGAATGAATAAGATTTCTGTGTGAACAAAATATCAAATTTAGACAAATTTTATCCCCCTAATTACAACACCTGTTTATTTTGAGCCAACCCAGAAAAACGTGTTTGGTATACTTGGCTTCACTAAAAAAAAGAATTACAAATGTATGTGTGGTATGTCTAACAAGGGACTCATAGGAGCCTGTATTACTGACCAGATTTACAAAGGACTTTAATATTAATATTGATCAAAGAAATTAAGATTTTTCGCAAATTATCGATGCATAGTACCAAAGTTGGATAAGACAATTCAAAAATAAAAACAACTATACTAACAAAAAGTAAAACAAGTTAAAAGAACAAAAGCTTGAACAACACACATTCCAATGAAAGTGCTTTATGGTGTTTAACGCCACTTTCAACATTATTTCAGTTATATCGTGTCAGTCAGTTTTATTGGTGGAGGAGAACAGAGTACCCGGAGAAAACCACTGACAAACTTTATCACATAATGTTGCATCAATTACACCTCGCCATGAACAGGGTTTGAACTCACAACATTAGTGGTGATAGGTACTGATTGCCGTTATAAATCCAACTACCATACAATCGCGACCACGATGAACCAATGAAAGTGGTGAGAACAAGACCAGCAACCAAAGTAAACTTTGCAGTACAATTATTGTACTAGTACTATACTCTAGAATACTCTGTCAATCATAATAACACTGTAACATTATATCTGTAATAAAACTTCTTACATAACTATGTCCTTCGTTCTACTTGGTGTAAGTGAGTGAGAGGTTGTTTAAGACCAAATAAGCTATTTTTTCATGGTGACACATGTCGCTTAACTCTGACACATTATCCTCATTCCAAGCCCTCCATTCTTTGCTTAATCTTACTAGTTCCTGTTGCAAGCTTAATGGAAAAAGCGGCAAATGCCAATTTTATAGTCTTTGGTTTGAACCCAAAATTTATTGCACTTGTGGCGAGCACCCTAACCATCCCAGTCTATGATTTTAGTCTTCAGAACAGTCTGGCACATTGTAAGTACAATTGCAATGAAAAATCAATTAAGATTACTGACCCTATCAGATTTTTAATGGCCAGGCACAATAGGTCCAGTGTTTAAGACCTCGACTACCATCACACCATGCACCGATGTGTTCTCGTGTGTGCTTTGTTTACTGTGAATAAATCATGAAAAAAACATAAAAATATACAAGTTTTTTTTTAATTCAAAATAACAAAGAATAATTTGAATTAAAGATACAATTGTTCCAAATAACAATTTGTTTTCATGTTTTTCAATCAATGTACTAGAATTAAGAGCAGCAAAAATCAGATTACATGTACATGAAAACAAAATTATTGACATAATAAGGGAAAACAATTCTGAAAACATGTTCAAATAGTGTTTGAAAAAACAATTTAGGCCTTCAAAAAATTAATAAAAAATAAAACATGAAAATATTTATCTAATCTTCATCTTTGATTGTTACAGGGTTGGGAAATTGGAGAGAAAGAAAAAATAAGTTAAACAAGTCAATGTCATAACAACAGCATCCCCTCTCCCCTGCAATTTAAACTGAGCAGCTTTGATAGTTCTGCTAACTTTTACAGTTTATTAACACTATAACACTTGGTAAGAAACGATTATCCAGACCCACAACTAGACCGTAATTATCTAAATTTTTCAACAAAAAACTACTGTGTCTAAAGGACATTATGCCCCACTAAATAATATGGTCGACCACACATTATGACCAATCATCGCATCATATATGATAGCTATTGGACTAACAACCTCAGAGGAGTTGTGCTCACAAAGTATAACTATATTGAAATTGAATGAAAATGTAACGGTCCCATAACTCTTACAAAAATTGTAAAATCAAAATGGCAGGAAAATATGAAAGCTATCAGACCAATGACCTCAGAGGAGTTGCATTCACAATGTACAACTATAGTGAAAATTAATGAAAATGTCACTGTCCCAAAACTCCAACAAAAATCGACGAATCAAAATGGCAGTATTTATTATAATTAACCTATTTAATATTAATGATGTCTGACCAACAACCTCAGAGGAGTTGCATTTACAAAGTGAAGAGGGAAGGACAAGCAAACACACTGAAAGACTATATGCCCCATATTATCCTATATATATGTATGACATAAAAATAAATTGGACTGCAATTTAAAATGGCCTGCTTAGCTTCTAATCATAAATTAACATTAATAACAACAAATTGAACAGTTAAAGCAAACACAACAGGTGCCACCAACAACCAACAATAAATAAATAAAAATGACCTGGCATGCAATCAATCTACAATCACAGATAATGCAATACAAGAGACATACCTTAAGTGGACATAATTGTTCCTCACAATTTTTCATTTAACATTTCATGTAAAACCACATTTTTTTGAAAACTTATAGATTATTTCTTGACTAATTTTACTGAAATTTTTGCTCACAAATGCAAAATATATATTCTGAAGTTTTTCATCATAATCTTCATATATTTTGTTTTGATTCATAGTTTTCAACTTTTCACGATTTTAAACAGTCTTGAAATCTTGAAATTCAAAAATACTATAATTATATATATATAGTAGTTTGTAATGCAATTAACAATTAAGAGTTGTTTTTAAATCATGAAGATTTTAAAATCTTAAATCACAAAATTATATGGATATTATTATGACAAAACATGCATTTGTGAGCGAAAATTTCAGCAAAATTGGGGTTAGGGGTTATGGGTTATGGTGTTTAATGCCACTTTTAACATTATTTCAGTTATATCGTTTCAGCAAAATTGGTCAAGAAATGACCACTGTATAATTGTTTGAAAACCAGAGGCTCCCAGGAGCCTGTAATCGCTCACCTGGATCAAAGCTGCTTTCAATAACAATGCAACTGCACTGTGGTGGCCATCTTGGTGGGACACAATTTTGGAAGAGGACCATCCAATGACTATTCCATCAAAGTTTGGTTCCAGACAAGATGGTTTTTATGTGAATTTCCCATAGGGTCCTATGAAACTAAGTACAGCTGTGGAGCCATTTTGGTCAGAGGGCGGGACCACCAGACGTAAATTTGGAAAAGGACCATTCAATGACTATTTTATCAAAGTTTGGTTCCAATTGAGCAACTGGTTCCAGACAAGAAGATTTTTATGTGAATTCCCCATAGGTTCCTATGTTAAACTAAGTTCAGCTGTGGGGGCCATCTTGGTCGAAGGGCCGAACCGCCTGACATATTTTTGGAAGAGAACCATCCAATGACTAGTTCATCAACATTTAGCTCTTATTGAGCAAATGGTTTCAAACAAGAAGATTTTTATGGGAATTTCCCATAGGGTCCTATGTTAAATTAAGTTCGGCTGTGGCGGCCATCTCGGTCGGAGGTCTGAAATGCCAGACATAATTTTGGAAGGGGACCACCCAAGGATCATTTCAGCAAAGTTTGGTTGAGATTGGGTCAGTAGTTACAGAGGAGAAGATTTTTTTTAAATTTCATCCCCCCTTTTTTCTATTTTTAGCTTGGTGGCCATCTTGGTTGGAAGTCGTGATCACTGAACATAATTTTGGAAGGGGGCCATCCAAAGACTATTCCACCAAAGTTTGGTTGCAATTGGCCCAGTGGTTTCTGAGGAGAAGATTTTTATGTGAATTCCCTATTCAGGGTCCTATGTTAAGCTAAGTTCGGCTGTGGGGGCCATCTTGGTCAAAGGGCCGAACCGCCTGACATATTTTTGGAAGAGAACCATCCAATGACTATTTCATCAACATTTAGTTCTTATTGAGCAAATGGTTTCAGACAAGAAGATTTTTATGGGAATTTCCCATAGGGTTCTATGTTAAATTAAGTTCGGCTGTGGTGGCCATCTTGGTCGGAGTTCTGAAATGCCGGACACAATTTTGGAAGGGGACCACCCAAGGATCATTTCAGCAAAGTTTGGTTGAGATTGGCTCAGTAGTTTCAGAGGAGAAGATTCTTTTAAAATTTCATCCCCCCTTTTTTCTAATTTGCATAATCGGTCAAAATTGGCAAAAGTTCAAAGTTCATAAAAAATCCTGTAATATATGTTAAAAAGTTCATCATTATGCTTATACAGTTCAAATTTGGGCACATTCTGGCTTAAAATAGAGCAATTTTGGCCATTTGAAGAAATTTCTATTTTTAGTAACGGTGGCCATCTTGGATACAGGACGGCGCTGACAGACACAATTTTGAAAGGGACCCATCCAGACCATCCCTGCCAGGTTTGGTTTAATTTGGTTCAGCGGTTTCAGAGGAGAAGATTTAAATGTGATCTTTTATCAAAATATGCCCAATTTGCATAATCGGTATATATCGGCTGAAAGAAAAATTTCACAGAAAAACCCGGAATATATGTTAAACTACTCCTTGCCATGTAGCTGCAGCTAAAATTTGAGCTCATTTTGACTTACACTAAAGCAGCAATGGACAATTGAAGAAATTTCAATTTTTAGTAACAGCATCCATCTTGAATGGAGGGCGGGGCTGTCGGACACAATTTTGAAAGGGACCCACCCAGGGACCATCCCTGCAAAGTTTGGTTTAATTTGGTTCAGCGGTTTCAGAGGAGAAGATTTAAATGTGATCTCTTATCAAAATATGCCTAATTTGCATAATCGGTATATATCGGCTGAAAGAAAAATTTCACAGAAAAACCCGGAATATATGTTAAACTATTCCTTGCCATGTAGCTCCAGTTAAAATTTGAGCTCATTTTGACTTACACTGAAGCAGCAATGGACAATTAAAATTTCATCCCCCCTTTTTTCTATTTTTAGCTTGGCAGCCATCTTGGTTGGAAGTCGGGATCACCGGACACAATTTTGGAAGGGGGCCATCCAAGGACCATTCCACCAAAGTTTGGTTGCAATTGGCCCAGTGGTTTCTGAGGAGAAGATTAAAATGTGAAATGTTGACGGACGGACGACGGACGAAAAGTGACGACAATAGCTCACGTGGCCTAAAGGCCAGGTGAGCTAAAAAAGTGGTTTTACATGAAATATTTAGGAAAAATCGGAGGTGACGAACAATTATGTCCACTTGTATTTAATAAATAAATAAATAGATAAAAATGGTCTGGCATGCAATCCATCTAAAACCAATCAGATAATCTAATAAAAAAAACATATACCCATAACACATTGGTTGTTTTAGCCTCTAACAATGCATCACTATAACAAATCTTTATTCACACACAACAAAGAAAATTATAGACTCATTTCAACTTCATTGTAAAAATGGAAAACAAAAGTGCTAAAAATTCAATCTTTATGGACAAATATAAACTGGTTACGGTTCTGACTACAGTACATGCTGATAAAAATGTTTCCTTTTCTTGTGGAGTCTAAAGAAAAAAAAAGAAAAATGACAATTCATCAAATAAAAATATTTGTGACTACAAGCTAAAAGCTTGGATGGCCAGGTTACCATAACAATACTTCTTTTTTAAAATTTGACATAAATGTTGTTTTTAGCTATCATTTAATATAACATGCCACAGGAGACAATAATTTTGGCAATAAATAAGAATAAATAGCCCATTATATAAACCATTTCACAATAACTGTGGTTCCACATTCACCGGGACATTTGTGAGTGGTAATAATACCCTTTCCCGTAAAATTTTGTCACAATTATTCCGCGAAATTATCACCCGGATGAATGTAGGACCGTAGTTATCATGAAAGCGTTTATCTAAAACAAATTTCTAAGACAGATATCAAGTTTACACATTTTAGAACCATCTAAAGTCTCCCTTTTATAAGGCCATTAGCACCAAACCTTCTTATGATGCCAGATTTCAGATGTGCTGAAATAGTAAAATACTACTAAATGATACCCCTCTAGAGAGGTCACCCCTCTTATAAAACCAACTTTTCATTGCAGAAGGGGATCACCTTATAAGGGGGTGGTCTACTGTATTCTAAAATTGTAATGTATGATATTAAATTGAAATTTTCATTTACTTTTGGTCATTATTTTTCTGTCACTTTCCCTCTGGAAAAAGTAAAAGGCTTCTCCTAATAACACTGGCACGGCACGATTATCTAAATAATAAGAATGAAATCTCTCGGCTCCATCACCTACTGAGCGATATTGTTCCAACTGGTGATTTAATGCTCTCCAGTCCACCTGTATAGAAGGGTAAAAATCCTTCAGAAACTGCATGTACTTAGGGGTCGGGAAGGGAATTTTGATTCGAATAACATCCATTAAATAGGGATCATCCATGACACAGTTTTCCATTGGCAGTGATACAGCTTTAGATATCTCTGTTATATACTCGTTTTCCATTACCAAATAGTCAATATATTTTCGTACCAAGCCTCTGTGACTTATAGATCGTACTTGGGTAGGATCGATGTCATTACCATCAGATCCTCTATCTTTATTTAAGAACTTTGGTTGAATTAAAACAGTTTTTGCTGGTGGTGCTGGGACAAATAAATTTTTGACAATTTCATCATAATTTGCGACGGACTCTGATGACACATCAGAATTTCTTGACCGTTTTCGTCTTTTAACAGGACTTTCTGCATTTTCTTTTTCAAAGTTGCATTTTCCATGTTTAGGATCAAGAAAAACAATCTTCCTGACCTGTCTTTTGCCATTAGAAGAAACATTCCCATCTTCTTTAAATGGAATATTCTGACTTGTCTTTCCCATGGGATTGTGTGAAAGTGGCATAGAATAATCTAGAGGCATTCCCATGGGATTTTGTGGAAGTGACATTGAATAATCTAGAGACATTCCCATGGGCATTTGATGAAACTGCCTTAAAGCTTGTGGCACCCTCACATGACGTTCACCATACATATTCTCTAATTCATATGGTACTCTGTGTTGACTTGTATTGGTACTTGACATTCTTACAGGCATTCCCATATTTCCAAAATGAGAATTTTCGTGACTTTGGAATGTCTTTGGGCCACCTTGATTTATTAAGTTATTATTGTTGTCATTTTGATAGCTTCCTTCCCATTGGTTAGAATGATTCCTGTATTGATCTTGAGGTTGTCCAAACCTAAGAGGATGCCATGTACTTGGAGGAGCATTTTGTTGACCATGAACATTACCTTGGAATGGGTTATTTTGTCTATTATATTCAGGACTAAAGCTTCCATGGTTTCCAGGGTTACAATAACCATATCCAGAACTGGTGACATGAGTTTCAGCCATGTTTGAATGAGGCAAGTTTGTAAAGTTTTTGCTGGCTGCCATGTCAGTCATCAATCTAGCTGCAGCTATAGCATCTTCACTATATAGATTCATTGGCCTTATGTCAAGGACGTTAGGAGATACTCTCTGCAGATTGAATCCTTGTGGAATGCCATTTTCATTGTTAATGTTGAAAATCTGACCAGAGAAATCAGTATGCTCATTTTGTCCAATAGGAATAGACTGTTGTAAAACAGGATCTGATTGGATAGTTGGGATTATATTTTCTATACTATGATCATTTGAATCCCTAATATCATTTTTGTTTTTCATTTGGTAAATTAATTTTTGCTGAATATCAGTTTTCATTTTTTCATTTGTTTCTTCAATATCCATTAAGTCATTCGATAAAGATATTGCATTTTCGTCTTGTATTTTGACAGAGTTATCTACTCTTTTTTCCTTACCATTCCCCTCTCCATCGAGAATACTTGTCCCTTCATCATGACATTTAGAATTTTCCTCAATATGTATTTTATTCACTTGCTTAATTTGATTTTGCTGTTTGTCTTCTTCTGTTTCATCTTTACTCACACCTTTCTCACTATCAGTATCATCCTCTTCCCTAAAACAGTCTTTTATAGCCTGATTATAATGGTCTACTACTGTATCATAAAGATTATCATTCTTATGTTTTCTTTTCAAATTTTTCAAAACGTCATCCTCATTTTGCTCATTCTGCAAAATTGATTTTTCTAACTCATCATGGACTTTCACTGTTGGTTCCTCTAATTTTTTGGAAATTTGTTTTCCATTTGATTCTTTCGACTTTTTGGATGTTTTTTCCCCTGTTACTTCCTCCATGTTCTTCTGAACTTTTTTTATCTTTTGTTTGTCATATTCATTTTTAGATTGATCATTCTGCTTCTTTGAAACTTCTTTTTTATTTGACACTATCAATTTCGTTGGAGTATCTTTGGACCGTTCCTCTAATCTTTTAGTATTTTGAGTTTTATTTTGTTCTTTTTGGTTTTTGGGAACTTCATTTTTGGCTGAATCAACTGATCTTATTTTATTATCTTTTCTATTTGGTATTGAGGACCTTTTAGGAACATCTGATTGACTTGATTCATTCAGAAGTGTTTGCTGAAAAAGAGAGAACAATTTATTTACATTATTTCCCTATAAACATATGATAACTCGATGACTATTTATCAATAATAAATAAAATTAGCACATGTATGAACAACCAACCCTACACAGTTGCAACCTGATAGGTCTCAGAGTCTTCTAGGATATTAACGAAAGTTGGAATTCAAAACATTTGAAATCTAATAGACAATTTATGCATTCCCAGTTTCATTCTAAAATTCTACGCTTTTATATGTTTTTATAGGAGTTATTTCCCTTACAATGGGCAAATTGTACCCGTTCTAACAAGAGCAACGGATAGGTCAAAGAAATTGAACATAATTTCCTCTCAATTTATAAATATTTGAACCTTATAAAAAAATGAGTGGATAATTTTATAGAATCAAGTTGTGTATGAAATTGGGCCCTTTGTCCGACTTAAAGGGAAACTGCTCCTATAAAAATGTTTAATATTAGAATCAAGTCAAAAATTCACACTGTTCCATGTCACAGATATTGTTCTTTTGGCACCAGGAAAGTCATTTTGCTGTATAATTTTCCAAAATATAATATGTCCGAGAGCTTTCCAGAAGTTGGAATTCAAATAATTTGAATTGAATTGTTCCATTTTATGTCTGTTGTACTTCTGGTTCCAGAAATGTAATGTTGCTGTGCAATTCAAACTAGATATTCACCTCAATTCATATGAAGTTTGTGTTCTATGTTCAGTGAAGTCTAAATTTTAAGAAAATCATAATATTCATTTTTATATAGGATCCAATGTTTAATTGTAACCCATTAAAGAAGGACTTCAGTAATAATAAAAAAATAAACAAGAGGCTCCCAGGAGCCTGTAATCGCTCACCTGGATCAAAGCTGCTTTCAATAACAATGCAACTGCACTGTGGTGGTCATCTTGGTGGGAGAGCGCGACTGCCGGACACAATTTTGAAAGAGGACCATCCAATGACTATTCCATCAAATTTTGGTTCTAATTGAGCTACTGTTTCCAGACAAGATGGTTTTTATGTGAATTTCCCATAGGGCCCTATGTTAAACTAAGTACAGCTGTGCAGCCATCTTGGTCAGAGGGCGGGACCACCAGACACAATTTTGGAAGAGGACCATCCAATGACTATTTTATCAAAGTTTGGTTCCAATTGAACAACTGGTTCCAGACAAGAAGATTTTTATGTGAATTTCCTACAGGGTCCTATGTTAAGCTAAGTTCAGCTGTGGGGGCCATCTTGGTCGAAGGGCCAAACCGCCAGACACAATTTTGGAAGAGGACCATCCAATGACTATTCCATCAAATTTTGGTTCTAATTGAGCTACTGGTTCCAGACAAGATGGTTTTTATGTGAATTTCCCATAGGGTCCTATGTTAAACTAAGTACAGCTGTGCAGCCATCTTGGTCAGAGGGCGGGACCACCAGACACAATTTTAGAAGAGGACCATCCAATGACTATTTTATCAAAGCTTGGTTCCAATTGAGCAACTGGTTCCAGACAAGAAGATTTTTATGTGAATTTCCTATAGGGTCCTATGTTAAGCTAAGTTCGGCTGTGGGGGCCATCTTGGTCGAAGGGCCGAATCGCCAGAAACATTTTTGGAAGAGAACCATCCAATGACTATTTCATCAAAATGTTGTTTTTATTGAGCAAATGGTTTCAGACAAGAAGATTTTTATGGGAATTTCCCATAGAGTCCTATGTTAAATTAAGTTCGGCTGTGGTTGCCATCTTGGTCGGTGTTCTGAAATGCCGGACACAATTTTGGAAGAGGACCACCCAAGAATCATTTCAGCAAAGTTTGGTTGAGATTGGCTCAGTAGTTTCAGAGGAGAAGATTTTTTTTAAATTTCATCCCCCCTTTTTTCTAATTTGTATAATCGGTCAAAATCAGCAAAAGTTCAAAGTTCATAAAAAATCACATAATATATGTTAAAAAGTTCATCATTATGCTTATACAGTTCAAATTTGGGCACATTCTGGCTTAAAATAGAGCAATTTTGGCCATTTGAAGAAATTTCTATTTTTAGTAATGGAGGCCATCTTGGATACAGGACGGTGCTGACGGACACAATTTTGAAAGGGGACCACCTAAGGATCATTCAGACAAAGTTTGGTTGAAATTGGCCAAGTGGTTTCTAACAAGAAGATTTTTAAATGATTTTTTTGATTATTTATGCCTAATTTGCATAATCGGTCAAAATCAGCAAAAGTTCAAAGTTCATAAAAAATCCCATTATATATGTTAAAAAGCTCATCATTATGCTTATACAGTTCAAATTTGGACACATTCTGGCTTAAAATAAAGCAGTTTTGGCCATTTGAAAAAAAAATTATTTTTAGTAACGGTGGCATTCTTGGATGAAGGGCATGGCTATCGGACATAATTTTGAAAGTGACCGACACAGGGACCATCCCTGCCAGGTTCTGTTTAATTTGGTTCAGCAGTTTCAGATGAGAATATTTAAATGTGATCTTTTATCAAAATATGCCTAATTTGCATAATCGATATAAATCGGCTGAAAGAAAAATTTCACACCAAAACCCCGAACATATGTTAAACTACTCCTTGCCATGTAGCTGCAGTTAAAATTTGAGCTCATTTTGACTTATACTAAAGCAGCAATGGACAATTAAAATTTCATCCTCCTTTTTTCATATTTTTAGCTTGGCGGCCATCTTGGTTGGAAGTCGGGATCACCGGACACAATTTTGGAAGGGGGCCATCCAAAGTCCATTCCACCAAAGTTTGGTTGCAATAGGCCCAGTGGTTTCTGAGGAGAAGATTAAAATGTGAAATGTTGACGGACGGACGAAAAGTGTTGGCAATATCTCACATGGCCTAAAGGCCAGGTGAGCTAAAAAGGGCAATAATTCCAAAATGGGTAATGGGATTTACTTCAAAATTGCAAGGTAGGTAGATCTTGACATGCTGCACATTTTTGCAATTTAAACTTAACATCTATCTCTAAATAGTTTTTGAAATACAAGACGAAAAGTATTAAAATTTTACAAATTTAATGAAAAAAGGGCAATAACTCCAAGATGGGTAATCAGATTTACTTCAAAATTGCAGGGTATGTAGATCTTGCTGTGCTGATCATTTTTACCCCATGTCAGATTTTTGATATTATTAACTGTTTTTGAGTTATTACCCAAAACCTGCAATTTTACCATATGTTCTATTTTTAGTAACAGTAGCCATGTTGGTTGGTGCACAGCATCACCGGACACAATTTTGAAACTAGACACCCTAGTGATGATTCTGACCAAGTTTGGTTTCCATTGTACTTTCAGAGGAGAAGATTTTTGAAAAAGTTTACGACGTACGACGGACGCCAAGTGATGGGAATAGTTCACATGACCCTGTGGGTCAGCTGAGCTAAAAAAAAGGGCATTGATAGAGGAAGTCTGTTGACATACTACCGAAAGCACTCAACACAATCCATTCAAAATTGGATGAAAAATAACAATGCGAAATTTCGAAATTTAGACTCCTTTTCGAAATAAAATAGCAATTATTTTTTTATGGCCCATCAATAACCCAACAAACTGCATTAAAATTAGTTGAAAAAAAAACTTTAAAATTTCGGAAATTTGCACTTTTCTGCCTCTTCCGGTCAAGCTTATACCTGAAACCGTAAAAGATAGAGGAAACCAGTCGACATATTTCCGAAAGCTCTCAACACAGTCCATTCAACAACAAAAAAACACATCAAACTTGGATGAAACATAAAAATTCTATATACCTTTAAATTATGCAAAATTTCAGAACCCTTTTCAAAATAAAATAGCAAAAGTACTTTATGACCCATCAATAACTCATAAAGATGAACACTTTGCAAAAAACTGCCTATATGGAACAGATTCATATATTACTCAAGTTATCATGCAAACAAGACCTAATTCTCAAATCTCTGCTTTTTTCATAAAAAAAGCTTTAACTCAAAATAACATCCACTGTGCTTCATTTTACAACTTAGGCAAGGGTTTTGAACAGCCATGTAGGCTTATTAGACTCATCATCATTATTTGAAAAATTGTTTTTGAAGCTTTGCTAAGCCTAGGTGCTTTTAATTTGATAAATTAGACATAAAAATATCTTTTTGAGGTTGAAAAATTCTTTTTATGTGGATTTGCTGTTAGAAAATGAAAATTTAGCTAAGGGTGCACCTGAGGGTATCATGAAATTCCCCTACGGACTTGGTTATATTAAGCTATGTTTTGGTGTGTTTGCAAAACTAATTAATATCAACATCTGTACCCAATTTCATTCTTCTATGGCATTCAGACCATGGTTGGTTTATAGGTGTGCATCTAATTATCCTACATCGTATTCACCCATAAAAAGGGGGGGTTGGTCAATTAATTTTTTTAAATGAAATTTGACTAATGAAAATTAACCAAGAAAATCTCCCCCCCCACCCTCAAAGTTGAATAGTTGTTTCTTTAATGCTCCTATAAACAACCATACCATTTTTTCAAACAATTCAACAACATGTTGGATTGATAGCAGGATACCAGCCAAATTTTGAAATTGTGTCATATTGTTTTAATTGTTCGGTAAAAGACAATGAGTAAATATTTCAAAACATTTTGGAGTGAGTGAGTGAGTGATTGTTGTTTAATGCCAACTCAGCAATTTTTCAGCTATATCATGACGAGAACAAGTTGAAATGATGATAAGGTCCGCTTTGTACTAGACCAATAAGCTTAGTTGGATTTTTATAGTGCTAGCTCACTGAAACAACAGTCCGCAGATAGACATGTCGCCCCAAAAGTGTGACGGACGGACAAACGGACGGACATGGGGATCCCTATATACCCCCCGACTCTCGTCGAGCGGGGGGTATAAAAAAATGTTCTCAAGTTTTCATTGTCTCTCTAATCATGTTTTGTATTTAAACCAATCAGCAAATAAATAATAATAAAATGTTCAGATACAAAAATGAAAAAAGAGGGTCTAATCCTAATAAGTTTTCTTACTAATTCTGTTTTATAAATGTCAAACATAAAAATTACATCATATTAAGATCATATTAAACTATAAGCATATATATTAAAGATTTCCTTTAATTAATATATCAATAGATCAATCATATCCCATGCTGATATTTTTCCAAGAAAATTTGAATCCCTTGAAGTTACATTGAACCCTCCTCAGGAAACCCTAGGGTATAGATATAACCCACTTGCCCGAAGCCCGGGACAAGTAAAACTGGATTCGGACCAGTGAAAATTATGAAAGAATTTGTTTGAATAAATAGAATTTTTTTCTAAATTTGGCTTTCGGGCAAGTAGGTGAAAAAATTAAGGCAAAGACTGGATATAGTTTCTCTGCTGTGAGGTAGGATTCCTCTGAAAGGATGCATCTACTGGGCGTGTTGGATGAAAAAAAAATATAAAGCTTACCCTTAGGGCAAAACATAAACAAGAGCATCTTGTTTTGATAATGCTACAGTCCTTGGACGTCAAGAGACAACTTGCAGCAAAGCTCGTTTAGGAGGGGTGGGGTTTGGGGGGGGAGAGGGGTGCACATGGTCGTTGATGGCCTAATGTAAGGCAGATGCTTCCAATTCTATCAACTGCCCTGATTATCATGTGGCTGTGGCAGTTTAAACTTCTGCCCACAGGACCAACAAAGTGCCACTTTTAACCTACATATTAATTACTTGTAAAGTTTTTATTGTCTGTAAAATGTCATGAAAATAGCTGAAATACTGTTCACTTGACCCAAAGGTTTAATCAGAAGTCATCAATCAAAGAAGGACTGACAATACAATGGTCAAAGGAACTAGAGGCTCAGTGGGCTGAGCCTGTGTCGCTCACCTTTCATTCTGTTTTGAGCAAACTTTATAAAGAACCTTACATAGGTGCTTCCTACCAAGTTTCGGTTCATTTGGCTACTCAGTTTCAGAGGAGAAGACTTTATAGAAATCAACCAATCAGAAACAAGAATTGCCTGTGGTGGCCATGTTTGTTAACGGATCGGGACGAAATGAGCAATCTTTATAGAGGACCTTCCATAGATGCTTCCTACTAAGTTTTGGTTCATTTGGTCAAGGGGTTTCAGAAGAGAAGAATTTTTTAGGAATCAACCAATCAAAAACAATAATTGGCTGTGGCAGCCATGTTTGTTAACGGATTGGGACGAAATGAGCAATCACTATAGAGAACCTTCCATAAATTCTCCCTACCAAGTTTCGGTTCATTTGGCCACATTGTTTCAGAGAAGTAGATTTTTTAGAAATCAACCAATCAGAAACAAGAATTGCCTGTGGCCGCCATGTTTGTTAACGGATCAGGATCAAATGAGCAATCTAAATTGATGACCTTCCATAGATGCTTCCTACAACGCTTCGGTTCATTTGGCAACTCGGTTTCACAAGAATTTCCTGTGGTGGCCATGTTTGTAAACGAATCGGAACGAAATGAGCATTCTTTATAGAGGATCTACCATAGATGCTTCCTACCAAGTTTCGGTTCATTTGATAAAGTGGTTTCAGAGAAGATTTTGTAGAAATCGACCAATCAGAAACAAGAATTGCCTGTGGCCGCCATGTTTGTAAACGAATTGAGCCGAAATGAGCAATCTTTATAGAGGACCTTCCATAGATGCTTCATACCAAGTTTCGATTCATTTGGGCAAGCAGATTTCAGAGGAGAAGAATTTTAAGAAATCAACCAATCAGAAACAAGAATTGCCTGTGGTGGCCATGTTTGCTAACAGATCGGGACGAAATGAGCAATCTTTATAGAAGACCTTCCATAAATGCTTCCTACCAAGTTTTGATTTATTTGGTCCATTGGTTTCAGAGGAGAAGATTTTTAAAAATCGGCCAATCAGAAACAAGAATTGCCTGTGGCAGCCATGTTTGTTAACGGATAGGGACGAAATGAGCATCTTTATAGAGGATCTTCCATGATGCTTCCTACCAAGTTTCAGTTCATTTGGGTAGGGGGTTTCAGAGGAGAAGATTAAAATGTGAAAAGTTAACGGACGACAAACAACGGACAACGGACGCCAAGTGATGGCAAAAGCTCACATTTCCTGTGGCAAGGTGAGCTAAAAGGATGAAAGGACAAACAATGATCAACAAAACACTACACAGAAAACTAAAGAATGAAAAAAAAATATTACTGTCATGTTTGTTTAAAAACTTTTAAACAATCACACTGAATTCAGGCAAATCGTACATACCAAGTTGATGAAGGTAAGGGTTTCTTGTATACTAACTGTCAAAAATGATTTTTATATAAAAATCAATAAAAACTTCTGTTTAATCTACTGTAAATTTGAAAATGAGAGGTATTAGAGCCTTTAAGTTTTCTACAATTTTACATACATTTAAATGGGGCTGTTGTGGTCGTGATCATATGGTAGTTGGATTTACAACTATCTATACAATGAGTACCTATCACAACTAAAGTTGTGAGTTTGAATCCTGCTCATGGCGAGATGTACTTGATACAACATTATGTAATAAAGTTTGTCTGTGACTTGCAACAGGTTTGTGGTTTTCCCCAGGTACTCAGGTTTCCTCTACCAATAAAACTGACTGCCACGACATAACTGAAATATCGTTGAAAGTGGCATTAAACACCATAACCGTAACCCCTAACCCATAAGTTTAACGTAGGCACTAAAAAGGGACACTTTTTTATTCCTCAACTGTCAATTATTTTCATTGATACTACATATATATTAATTATCCTTTTCTTCTTTTCAAACTTTCTCCTAATAATTGTTTACCTTATTTTCAAACTCCTCAACAACTGTGTCTTTTGCATCTTTAAAACAGGATGTGTCTTCTTCCTCAATAGACACAGTAACATCTTTCTCAGAAGTATAAATTGAATTATCTCCCTCTACAGCATTATTATTTTCCTCACATTTTTCTTTCTCTTCTGCTTTTCTATTGTTTCTTTTTCTTAATGTTCTTGGTGTCAGCTAAAATATATAAAAATGGATTACTTCTTGTTGTTTCTGAGAAATACTTCACAAAAGAATAAAATTTTGGTATTTATTTTGAGACAAATAAATGTTCATATTAACGTTTTCATGATCAATGGCAAGGATTTAAACAGATTTTAAATCTAAGAAACGTTTTTAAGGAATAGTTATTTTGCTTCTTTTAATACAAATTTACTTAACTTTAGAAGCATACAAATTACAATATGAAGCCCTTCATGTGTCCAGAAAATGCCAAAAAGTTTTGTCCTTGGCTGAGACTATGATATAGCTGGCACTCTAATAAAATACCTCATGAATTTATCTTTACTTCAACTATGATTAACAGCGATTGTTAAAAAAATACAAACTAAATCAATTTTGTTTCATGACTAATCATTATTAATAATTGCATCATATATACTTCAAACACCCCCCTCCTACAAAAAATCCCAACATAGCCACTGTCACCTTTTACATCATTATATGTTATATATTATATCTTTGTTAATGAAAATCATGTTTCAATTAAGGGCCATAACTCTGGCAAAACATTTCAGTCCACACCAAAAGAAAATGTATTTGGTAATTTCCATGTGGTGGTGGTAATTATTCTTGTAAAACAAATTAAATTTTAACTGCAGAGTAGATCACAAAAAGGTTCTTTTGAGTCTCAATATGACAAAATTGGAAAAAAAAAATCATACCTATTTCAAACTACAAATTACTTTTACAGTACCGGTTGGTGGCAATCGAGCAAGGCTAATACAGAACTGCCCATCCTGGTAGTCTGATTTTGTAGTATTTATTTGTGTCCTCTAGTTCAAAGTGTCCGCCGGACACTTTTACATATGTTATACCGTAAATCGGGAAATTTTGGTGTAGGTTAATTTTGGCCTTTTTTCTCCAAAAGACGGTTGTTTTATTTTGGTGTGTGAAATTTTGGCCATTTTCGTTTCTAGTGTGTTTAATTTTGGCCACTTTTGGTTCCCATGTGATTAATTTTTTTGTAAGTTAATTCAGAACGTAAATGGAAGCGTTCTCATTTCAACCAGCTGTTACTTACCGGATATTTTGATGTCGTACTAAAAACCAAATCGATTATGGATAAATTGTGATATTTATTAAAACTAGGAATTTAAATATTTAAACAGCATAAAGTAAAATGCATTTAATATAAAAACAACAAAATAATAATTTTGCACTGGGATTAATCATCGCTTTTACAGGTAAACAGTCTTATAATGGTCAGTACATATATTTGTTTACACAACAATTATACATAATAAATAAAACCGATAAGACACTAATTACGTGTTTATTGATTTTTCTTTTTTCTATAGGTAATTGTCATTTTAATGATATTTGACATTTTGTTGATTGAATAAATTTTATTGGTATTGCATGGTTTTTATCAATGTACTTTATTTACCTGTATTTTCTCTCTTGTCATCCAAGCCAACGATTTCACATTGTGAACACTTTTAAGTTTGACTTGTGTGTGTATATACATGTATAACGTAATTGACAAAGTTTTACTTAGGAAAGAAGTAAGACAAAAAGGTACAGATTAGCGAATATAAATATTAAAAGATATTAAGGCAGTGTTCAATTTTGGCAGTTAATTTTTGGAGTGTGACATATTTTGGTGTGTTTAATTTTGGCACTTCGTATTCAGGGGCCAAAATAGGCCAAAATAAAACCATGACCAAAATTTCCTGATTTACGGTAGTGTCCAGCAGACACTATTTCATATCGCAATCTCTATAAAATATTGTCCTGGGGGACACTTTAACATACAACACTATTATGTCTTACCCTAACCCTACTAACCCTATGCTAGGACACAATTTCATAGCACCGGACACTATTTCATATCACAATCTCTATAAAATATTGTCCTGGGGGACACTTTAACATACAACACTATTATGTCTTACCCTAACCCTACTAACCCTATGCTAGGACACAATTTCATAGCACCGGACACTATTTCATATCACAATCTCTATAAAATATTGTCCGGGGGGACACTTTAACATAGGACAGACACTATTATGTCTTACAATTTTAACTGAAAGGGAAGTTATGTTAATTAACATCACAGATTGACCATGCAATAAGCAACACTAAAAAGTTAATTTTAAATTGATACTTCAAGAAATTTTGATCATAATCTCTATAGTGTACCGAAAATATTGATTTTTACCACAAAATTGTTTTGTTGATCACTGTTTATAACTACATCTTGGGATGAGGTACTTTCTGGTGATTTGTGTCGTTTTCTACTTTGTTTTGTCATCTTCTATTTAACCTATCAAATATATAAACATACATATATCAAATACAGTGATTTAGTGAGTGAGTGATTGTTGTTTAACACTAACTCTAACAGCTATATCATGGCACAAGTTAATTTTTAATGAGATGATGAGGTCTGATTTATACAAGACTAATACACTTAGTTGGATTTTTATAGTACTAGCACACTGAAACAACAGTCGGAGGATAGACATGTCGCCCTACTCGGAACATTATCCTGATTCCAAGCTAACCAGTCTTTGATCTTTCTTTTTAATGCTGCATGCTGCGATCACTTGAAACAATCGGGGCTCGAACTCACGATCTACCGCACTCGAGGCGAGCACGTTAACAATTACACCACCAATTTAATAACATTTCTTTCTGTTGATAATTACTTTGAAATAATCCATAAATACATAAGGCAAAAAAAAAAACCCAGTGTTTCCACTACCATTCTTGAAAAGTTATAGGTTAAGTACCATAGGTAGGCAAAACCTTTTTTTTTTCTCATCTTTACACATTTATACAGAACAAAAATCTAAACTTTTACAGTGCTTGTCAAAAATTACAATAACATTTTTAGAGTAGGCACTAAAAAATTATGGTCTGAGTAGCTCGGGTTATCAAAAACACTGTTTTCGTTATTTTTACCTTACTTGGAAATAGTCAACTGTATTACCTGAAATTAAAAAAAATAATAATAAAATTCTGCTTGATTGGTTTAAAGAAAATAAGATGAAGGTAAATCATGATAAATTGCAAGTTTCTTAAACATTTGCAAAACTACTGTAAAGCATTTTTTTTTTTTTACATAAAAACAGATGTTTCTCCCTCCCCCACTTTCTATCATTTTTTAAGAATAATATCTTCTAATTCCGATTGGAAATATAAAAGGATTTTTTGTGTACAAACGATTTGATAAAATATTCAAGTCACAAAGGGAAATAACTCTTTCAAAAATGGTCTGATCAAATTTTCATATATGGTATTAAGTAATCATGTAAAGTTTAGAGGAATTGCCATTACAAATGTAGGAGCTGCTGCCCATACAATTATTATTAGAAAAAAAGATTATTTTAGTCTGGAATCTCTGTTTTCTGATTATATATTATTTCTGCCCAGTAGACCTTTTCCACACTCTCGATTTGATGATAAAATTATACGTTTTTAAACCTTTCTATACAAGTTATTTTCCTTATGGCAGGCAAAATGGTACACAGTCTAGCAAGAGCAAAGGAAAGAACAACTAATTTGAGTATAATGTTCTCATATATAATTTGTAGTTCTAATGTAGTTATTTAATATTCCTGGTTTGTGATTGGACAATGCTGTAATTTTCACGGTATCAATTCCACAGTTGAAATATCATGAGATATTTTTAGAATTTTAGCTGATTACCACTTACGTCATCTTGTCAATAATGTGGCAATACACATGATTACATTAGAATTTATATAACTGTATTGTATTTGAAAATTTCATTGCATCAATTGTCAATTCAATAGTGTAATTTTCACGGTATCAATTCCACGTTTGAAATCACAGGAGATATTTTTAGAATTTTAGATGATTACTGCTTACGTCATTTTGTCAATAATGTGGCAATACACATCTATAGGGGGTCCAACGTCATTATGTGAATCGTTGGAAACGTCGTCGTTGTGGTGACGATAGTCAATGTTTGTGTATTTATTACATTAAAGAAAAAATATTTTTATCAATATATTCAGATTTCTAATGATTGCGTATGTTGGAAAATATTGACGATTAAAGAATGTGCACCGTGTCATCTATACACATGATTACATTAGAATGGAGATAATTGTATTGTATTTGAAAATTTCACGACATCAAATGTTGATTTAATGGTCGCAAATATCCGTTTTCTGGTTCCGTTAACGCGTCGCCAGTAAACTCAATTTGCGACCATCAAATCTCCAACTGATGCCGTGAAATTTTCAAATACAATACAGATATCTCCTAAATATTTGAACATGGTAAAAATCACAGGATAATTTCATAGTAAATAGAAAAGTCACAAGTTGTTATAATATTAATATTTTGAAAAGATAATGGGAAAAAAAATGTGTTATTTTCATTGAACTGTGCATGAAAGGAGATGCTTTCGTCTGCCTTAAAGGGACATAACTCCTGTAAAACATATATTTTTAGAATGAAGGTCAGAAACGTGCAAATGGTCTATTAATCAAATACAGACCTGAAGATGTTACAATGTACCAGTATATTGTTAAAACCATCATATACTACATGTCAAACCATAAAGGCCAAAGAACAAAAATACAAGTGTTTCCACTAACATTCTTGAAAAAAATAAGGTACATGTACAAATGTAGTTTGATATGCTGCTAATGCAAAGCTATATATTTTTTTAATTTTCCAAATGTTTTTAGTGCCATTTTTGGACAACCGTTCAAGTCAAATTCTTGTCCAATATATATGGACAAGGAACGGTTGTTGTCCAAAAATGGCACTAAAAACATTAGGAACTAAAAATTGGGGTCCGTAGGGTTAAACTACACCATGGTCATATAGCTTACTGGTACAAGTTAAAAATTAGGGTCAGTAGGGTTAGCAGAAACACATGTATGTTTGGGGCCTAACTACACCATAGTCATATAGCATGTTACTTATTATTTAAATGTAATTTTGGGTTTGAAAATTATCTTAGTATTGTAAGAAGTTTTGAACACAGGAAAAATGTTACCAAACTAAGAATATCAGCTCATAAGCTGCAAATTGAGGTGGGCAGATACCAGGGCATCCTCCCACAGAATCGTGTCTGTCACAGGTGTAACACAGGGGAAATTGATGATGAAATTCATTATCTTTTTAAATGTGTAAAATTTACCCAAGAAAGAGCAGAACTTAATGATCAGATTACATTGATCTGTCAAAACATTAATAATTTAGATGATAACAATAGATTGCTATGGATATTGAATAATGAAAATTATATAATACTTAAAGCTCTTTGTCAGTATATGATTAAGACTGGGTTCAATTTTTTTTTTTTTTTTTTCCTCTATAATATAAAAATTCAGACTTATTGGATGATTTGCTGTAGGCATAGGAAAAAATGTTTTTGTGGCACCGTCCCCTGATGTCTATTGCAAATCTTCCAAATAAACTGAGTGTCTATTCTGCACCAAGCACAAGTTGGAATAAATCTCCATTTGGTACCATCCCTTGGTGCTTTCTGCAGATGTGACACTTGTATACTTTTATTATTTATTATTATTTTAATGACTCATTATGAGTATATATACTATATACTCAAACTGAATTATAAAACACTTGTTTACATTTATTATTTATAATTATTATATATATATGTATGTATATATAACTATATATACTATACTCAAACGGAATATACAATTCTAAGACAATCTTGCTTGAATTACTTCCCTTTGTTTTAATCTGTGACAGACATGGTTGATGGTAATAAAATAATTATTATATTTAATTTACTTTATTTATTGTGTATGTGCTAATTATAAATGTTGTATCATGCCCTCCAGGGGCCCTGATTTGGAAAATAAAGTATCTTGTATCTTGTATAGCTTACTGGTACAAGTTTGCAGATATGACAAGGATTCTGCATTTAAATAAAAAATAAAAATGAAATAATCAACATGAAAACGTTAAAATTAGACTTTATAAATGCGAGGTCATATATTATAGGACTAGACAAGGATGTGAATGTTCACATCTAGATTAGAATATGACATTATGGTTCAAAAATATTTTACCTGCTGTATTTTGATGTGCATTCGAAGACCTGCATGTTGAATTCAATATGTAATTTTATTGTAATCCTCGTTTTTTTTTATGTTTTAATTTGTTAAACAATAAACATCCTTCTTTTTGTTGACGTTGTTGATGTTTTCATAGAAAAGGAACGAGAGATCGGAACGTGCTTACGTCATTTTCTTTGCCTTTTACGTGGTAGTTAAACCTATTTGTTTGAAATCAGTTTGAGAATAAACAAATATATCTTTCAAACTTAATCATATTTTGTATTTGTGTATTTTTATTATGTTTTAATCAAAGTATTGACCGTTCATAATTGTGTCCAGTAAATTCATTATTGGTATGTGAAACATGGCTCTATTTGTCCGATGTCCAGTCTGACTTAAGATACAGTAATAAGCCTTATTATAACTTATAAGGTTTATTTATTTTATTGTTATTTATGGATACCTTTTTACATAACATCAGCATATATCTGTAATACAAGCCGTCGTTAAGATAATTACAAAATACTTTCTTGGTTGTTGATGCAACACAGTCCAGGGATATTGTTCTTATTTGCGTCCTTGGCTTTGCCGTTGGTGCCAAAACGGCAAGCCAAAAGTAAAGAAATAAGCCTAGTCCTTTTTAAACATGTTTTCTAGATAAATTAAATGCCACTGGTTTTAGACGAG
The DNA here is from genome assembly GCA_963383655.1 of Bathymodiolus septemdierum. Taxonomy (NCBI): domain Eukaryota; kingdom Metazoa; phylum Mollusca; class Bivalvia; order Mytilida; family Modiolidae; genus Bathymodiolus; species Bathymodiolus septemdierum. Next base: position 38,890,770 of record OY726530.1, on the reverse strand, counting down.
ATTAAAATATGACAAGCCAACGACAGATGAATAACAAAAGCTCGCTTGGTATGTGGCTAAAATAAACTAATAGATATTTCTCATTTCCTGTCCTTACCTAGATTTCTCCAGAATATGATGTAAATTTCGTTGCCGTCTGCAAAAAAACACCAAAACAAACCGCACTGAATTGTGGGATATGTATATTAACTCGATTACCTCCCTTTTTTCCACAAAACTTTTTTTTGGGATTGATCATTGATTGATTGTTGTTTAAAGTAAAATTATATGAGCTATATTGAAGACGGAAATACATTTAGAAGTAATACATGGGCATATATAGGTACTGGAATTGAGGTTCCATATATACTTATACTTTTCTGGGCAATATTATTGAAAGAGATCCACGCAAGAACTTTCAAAAAAAGGATTAAAGACCTTTTTCTCCCTTAAAAAATACATGTCAAATTTCCAGAATGTCCCTGTTGATCTATCATGTAAATTATTTGATTCCTTAATAAGACCAATAACACTTTATAATAGTGAAATTTGGTTTATGGAAGAATATTTCTCCGAGTTTTTAAGGCCAAGAACAGAGCTAGGATCCATGGAACTAGCTGTGATATTTTATCATTGATAGACAGATTTAGCATGGAGAAGGTTCATCATCAATTTTGTAAATCAGTTTTAGGAATAAAGAAAACTTCCAGCAACATCGCTGCAAAATCAGAGCTAGGTCGATTGCCACTTGACACGTTCATAATAAACAGCTGCGCCAAGAGCGCATGATACGCCCGTCGTCGACATTCATACAATATTTGCAAAGACTTTCTTTCCCATAACTCTTGAATGAAAAATCTAAATTTCACCAAAAAGTATACAGACCATAAGACTATCATTTCCAATAACTGTGCAAAGCTTGAAGTGAATTGGCCAAGGGGTTCTCAATTTACAGCGCGACATACGAAAAATCGCCTACAATTTGATGAATAAAGTCCCATAACTCTGGAATGAAAAATTGAAATTTCACCAAAAAGTATACAGACCGTAAGGCTATCCATTCCAATAACTGTGCGAAGTTTGAAGTGAATTGGCGAAGGGGTTCTCAATTTACAGTGCGACATACGAAAAATCGCCTACAATTTGATGAATAAAGTCCCATAACTCTGGAATAAAAATTTCACCATAAAGTATACAAACCGTAACACCATCAATTCCAATAACTCTGCTAAATTTGAAGTGAATTGGTCAAGGGGTTCTTAAGTTAGAGCGCGACATGTGAAACGGACGGACGGACAGTCGGACATTGGTATACCATAATACGTCCGGTCTTAAAGACGGGCGTATAAAAACTCAAGTTATATTGTATTTTAGCCGAATTAAGTGTAAAGAAATAAATCTCCTCGTTCAAGAGGCTTTTAAATTAAATAAAACTTTGTCCCAAGATGGCATATACGTGTACACATGGTATACTTTTGCCAGGGAAATATTGGCGGAATTTGATATAAATGAGGAAGATCTTTTTGATTTAGATAAACCTTTTAAACTTATTAAAAACCCTATTAAGAATTCAACTAAACGTGTTGTTAAAGAAAAATATGAACAAATTATACTTGAAAAACTTTCAAACTTAGATGAAAATTCAAAGCTTTTTCTTTACAATAAACTTAAAAATGAAATTAAGCTAGGGGATTACTTGTACACACTGAAAAATTTTAATAGTCGTAAAATCTTAACTAAGTTCCGTATAAGCGACCACAAGTTAGAAATAGAAATTGGTCGTTATAAGAAAGTTCCAAGAGAACAAAGAATTTGTAAAGCTTGCAAAGTATTGGATGATGAGAAACATCTGTTCCTGCATTGTCATATTAATTATAATATTCGAAACAGTCTGATACAAGAAATTGAAAACTATTATCTTGATTTCAATAAGCTTGACTCAATCGCTAAACTTAAAATTATTTTAAATCCCAGTAAAGATATCTTGTCCAACGTTGTCGACTATATAAAGCAATCTATGGAGTTGCGAAAATAGGGTCCACATTGGTCAGTTATCTGTATATCTTGTTAACATGTTATATAAATTTAAACTTGATTTGAATTCTTACTGTATGTTGTATGTCTTATGCTGTTGTCAACTTGTCATTATTTGTTGTAATTTGCACAGCCCTTCAGGGTTTCTTGTTTTGCAATAAAGTTATTATACAAATGTACAAAAAATGTAGTAAGCAATGCACATCATATATAGGAAGAAGAGAAGGGGTAATCAGAATCCGTATATCGAAGAAGACCAGACAACACAATGGCGAAAATAATAAAACTATAAAAGGACAAAGAGACTACATTGAAACTCAGAATGTGTTTTCTTTTTCCCAATCTGAAATTACCCCCTGTATCCCATGTACAGTTGATCTAATTTTTTTTAAGTAAGCTAGAAAAAAAACTTAGAACTGCTACTCTTTTATCTTTGAAGTGTAGATTTTTATATGAATGAAATTCCTCACTGCAACTAAAATATGACTGGCCAAAATGTCATCTTAATTCATGATTATCATTAAACAATACGAAATATAGTAGACCTGAAAAATAGATACATGTATATGGAAAAAAAAGATAATTACATCTTGTTATTCTCATTATAGAGTGATTTATGGTGTGAACATATAAGTTATTGTGCGAATGTTGTTTAACGCCAAATGAGCATATTTATCTATGTTATGGGGAAAGCATGCTACAGTCAATGAAATGGTGATGATGTCCGCCTTATAATAGACCAAAACGCTTTAAAATTGAAATCTTTACAGTGCTAGTTGACTGAAACAACAACCCGCGGGTAGATATGTCACTCCATTCGGACCACTGAAACAACAACCCGCGGGTAGATATGTTACTCCATTCGGACACATTATCCTGATTCCGAGCCGACCGAGTGTTTGCTCTTACTTCTTTAAGCTGCGTGCTTAGCGGAGAAGCAACACATATCAATTTTATAGTCTCTGGTTTGACGCGACCGGGACCCGAACCCACGATCTACAGTACTCGAGGCGAGCAATCTATTCATTATAACACTGATGCGGTGCTGAATAAATAAAGTATCGAATGAACGTAATAAGGTGTTGATCGCAAAGTCACCGTGAAATCTGAATTTACTGCTTCTCCGCCAAACATGTTGCTGAATAATTTATTACTCCGTTAAACATAAAATGAACTACCAGCCAGCCTATCAACAAAAATCTCAAATTGGAACAATTCTTCCTTTCTGATCACACCCACACTGTAGTATGGAAAACAGCTCTTCCTACACAACATGATCTGGTGTTCCCCGGGGGATTATTGTAAACCCAATATTAATCCCTATATACATAAGCGAATGAATAAAACACAGCAACATTATAATATATATATATATATATATATATATATATATATAGACTTTCCTGGAGATACCATTACTTAAGGGAAATAAGACATAAATCTGACTGTTGAAAGGGTCGTCGTGGTCGTGATCGTATGATAGTTGGATTTTCAACTAGCTGTGCAATCAGTGCCTATCACCACTAATGTTATGAGTTCAAACCCCGTTCATGGCGAGGTGTACTCGATACAACATCATATGATAAGTTTGTCAGTGACTTGCGACAGGTCGGTGGTTTTGCCCGGGTACTGCGGTTTCCTTTAGGGCACCAATAAAAACGACAGTCACAATATAACTGAAATATTGTTGAAAGTGGCGTTAAACCCCATAAATCAACCAGAACTAACCAACCAAGAAAGACCAGCAAAATGAGAACAAGGCTGATTTATAAAATTTACTCAAATAAATGCCAAGTTGTAAAATTCATACACGAGCGAAACCCAGGCAACTTGATTGAAACTTACATGGTAACATAAGTATGATCTTAGGCCTTAGAATCACACTCCAATCAGATATAAAATGGACAAACCTCGACCAACAGAAATAATCGAAAGCAAACCAGCCTCTCCTTCCTACGCAAGAAACTGAGAGTAAATTGAAGGCGAATAAAAGTAAGATGATATCAAGTACGGTGAGACAGTAGTTACGGACCATTTATTTTGAAGCGGAGTGGGGGGTATGTTTTTCCACCCGAGCCAGGTTTTTTTTCTTGACGCAAATGACACAAACCAAACAATCTCAGCCACACACATACCGTCACCCATCCTTCGAAAAGATTCTCTAACAAACATTTCTTCTTCTGCAGAACTATACCCGCATGTAATACACTACCCACACACATCTCAGTGTCCGACCGTAGACATTTTCAAGAGTTATTGTCGACACATCCTTTTATCTAAATAGGTGGGTTTTTTTTAATCTAAAATAAAAAAATATATACGAAAGTGATAAATGTAACAATTTCTATTTATTTAAGGCAGTCAACGAATGCCGGTTGACGACAAGTGTTTGCTGTGCGGTTGCTGTTACAAGAAGATGAAATAACAAAAACACTCATAACTTTGTTTCTATACCGAAGGTAAAACAGTAAATATACTTGTATACTTCTTATCTTCGTTTCAAAGGATTAGGTACTTTATTGTTCAGACGGGAGATTTATAATCTATTTCAATTTTTTTCAAATTATTAATTCACTTCTTATAAATTGTAATAAACATTATGATCCAACTGTGACCAGCAGTAAATAGATTCCAATTTCCCACTGGCTGACATTTATCTTCGAGACATTTTGTAGTATTATATATTGTAATTCTGAATGTCCCACAACGACTTAATGTTTAAGCTCTAATTAATTCTAAAATAACAAACCTAAATCAGCGTCAAATGAATTTATTCAAATTTAAACTCAGAAAAATTAAACACTATTGGCTAATAAGTGACAAAACTTAGTGTATCATCTACACAAATATTGTGCCATATCATTACAATACAAAAAAGATTTAAAGATTGAAACTGATCGGATTAGGAGGCGGATCCCTTGTAATCTGCCCTCGCACTCGACTCGGCAGGGATCCGCGGTTCAAACTAAATACCGCTCATTAGTACAACACAAAGATTACAATGCCTCACTCGTTTACAACAATCAAAACTTAGCGGATAATGTTAACTTGTAACATGTATAATCGTTAAAATATAATTAGGATCTTATAAACATTGAGATTAGTCATAACCGAACATCGCAGAATGGACAGAGCGAAATTCGAACTGAAAAAAGAAAATGTGTAAATTTAGTGGATAGCATCTGTAAAATTTCTCGATTTTTTATTTACTGGATTTGCATACATGAGATAAAATTAATTTACAAATTGCTATATTGTAAAAAAAAAAAATATTAAAAAAAAATCTTTGACATTTTTTCGGTTTTCAGAACTTTGATGATGTGTGAAAACGAAATTTCAATTGGCAAAGCCGAATTAAAACGACAACGTCCAACTAGTTTGAATTTGACGTCGACGTGTTCCGTACCTACATGTTCCGACGACGAAGAAATTGATGTGGTCGACGACTCTGACTCCGACGACAATACACCAGGTATGCTTAACTTACAAGCTAAAAAAAAATTCGTAAAAATAATGGAATTATTATATCTATATATTTTTGCTTTTAACTTGCAAAATTATTAAAACAAGTAAATAAATATACTTTATTTAATATTTAAGAAATTTCTGTTTTAAAAATATCAAAACTTGATCTGCTTGAGATTTTGCTGAAAAAAAATTAAAAAAATATTATTGTGTATATATTTTATATTGCTTTATATATACTTTTTACATTAGGTTCAACATTTTAAATCTTACGAAAAAAACACTTTTTTGTTTATTTTCAAACAAATTAAATTGTTTAGTCAATCAATTCGTATGTAAGATTTCAGAAGAAAATGTGCTTAAAACGTATCTGAATCTTTAAAAATGTATTAGTTTCGAATAAAAATGTGTCTTTTTTTCATCTTATTAGAAATTATATACTAAGTACTGAATATAGCAAAAAATGTATGTTTTACAAGATTTTCGGGAATCATTGATATTTCATCTTTTTATGTAAAACATATTTGTATTAAATTCGCATTCTACGTTATGGTTGGCTTATAATTAAGATACTTCATTTCTGCTATTTTTAAAATGTGTCCATTTTCCCCATATCTATTATCACCTATCATCAGATTAATATTATAGCATAAAAGAGCGACAAAATATTTTTCTAGAGACCAAGCCTTTGTATTCTTGAAATGACATAAAAAAAACTTATAAATTTTCATATAATAAAAACCTCTAATAGCCAATTCATAGAAATAGGGAAGATAGTTGTTGTAAAAAAATATAGATATACGTATTTATGCATCGATATTTTGTTTTGTTTTTGTGTGACTCTATAGCTACCAAAAACTGCCGCTACCCAAAAATGTTTACCAGAGATCCCAAAGAATATTTTTTACATTAAAGTAAGCTTTTTTATTCAAAAAAGTAAATTCCTTACCCATACAGCAACTTCAAAAATTTTAATCGAACTACAATATTATTAGAATTAGAGCTTCTCACATGCTCCCCATTTTCTTTGATGCTGTGACAAAGAAAAAAAGGGGGGTTGGGCAAGTGAGGAGATCTAATTTTAATTTATGGATGTTATTCAAATATTTCTATTTCTATATAGTGTTTATTACTCATCAATCATACAAATTGTACATTGATACAATGTTTTTAAATTTGTCTAACAATTCACTCTTTAACACATTTTAATTTCTTTTTCATTGCAAATTTGTTCTTTTTATTTAAAAGAAATATCACTTTTATCATATTATGCCTCTTCAGGTTCCCCTGGTTTTGATTATGGAAACGACAGTGTTTCGTCACCAAAGAAGCAGCGAAGAAACAGAACTACATTTACCGCGGAACAACTAAGGGAACTGGAAGCCATCTTCCAACATACCCACTACCCTGACTGTACTCTGAGGGAACAGATAGCTGATAAAGTAGATCTGACTGAAGCTAGAGTACAGGTATGTTGAAATGTTTGTTATTTTGTCTGTACTTATAAAATAAAGTATATTAAGAACACTAGCTCGCTTTGACACCGCCACATTTTTGTCTCTGTCCCAAGCCAGGAATTAGATTTGCAACATGACATATGTCGTGGTTTTCTATGACTTGAGGTAAGAGGTGACTGTTCGTTTTGTTGATATTTGTGTATTGTGTTCTATGATTTGAGGTAAGAGGTGACTGTTCGTTTTATTGATATTTGTGTATTGTTTTCTATGATTTGAGGAAAGAGGTGACTGTTCGTTTTGTTGATATTTGTGTATTGTTTTCTATGACTTGAGGTAAGAGGTGACTGTTCGTTTTATTGATATTTGTGTATTGTTTTCTATGATTTGAGGTAAGAGGTGACTGTTCGTTTTGTTGATATTTGTGTATTGTGTTCTATGATTTGAGGTACGAGGTGACTGTTCGTTTTATTGATATTTGTGTATTGTTTTCTATGATTTGAGGTAAGAGGTGACTGTTCGTTTTGTTGATATTTGTGTATTGTTTTCTATGACTTGAGGTAAGAGGTGACTGTTCGTTTTGTTGATATTTGTGTATTGTTTTCTATGATTTGAGGTAAGAGGTGACTGTTCGTTTTGTTGATATTTGTGTATATTGTTTTCTATGACTTGAGGTAAGAGGTGACTGTTCGTTTTGTTGATATTTGTGTATTGTTTTCTATGATTTGAGGTAAGAGGTGACTGTTCGTTTTGTTGATATTTGTGTATTGTTTTCTATGATTTGAGGTAAGAGGTGACTGTTCGCTTTGTTGATATTTGTGTATTGTTTTCTATGATTTGAGGTAAGAGGTGACTGTTCGTTTTGTTGATATTTGTGTATTGTTTTCTATGATTTGAGGTAAGAGGTGACTGTTCGTTTTGTTGATATTTGTGTATTGTTTTCTATGATTTGAGGTAAGAGGTGACTGTTCGTTTTGTTGATATTTGTGTATTGTTTTCTATGATTTGAGGTAAGAGGTGACTGTTCGTTTTGTTGATATTTGTGTATTGTTTTCTATGATTTGAGGTAAGAGGTGACTGTTCGTTTTGTTGATATTTGTGTATTGTTTTCTATGATTTGAGGTAAGAGGTGACTGTTCGTTTTGTTGATATTTGTGTATTGTTTTCTATGATTTGAGGTAAGAGGTGACTGTTCGTTTTGTTGATATTTGTGTGTATTGTTTTCTATGATTTGAGGTAAGAGGTGACTGTTCGTTTTGTTGATATTTGTGTATTGTGTTCTATGATTTGTAGTAAGAGGTGACTGTTCGTTTTATTGATATTTGTGTATTGTTTTCTATGATTTGAGGAAAGAGGTGACTGTTCGTTTTGTTGATATTTGTGTATTGTTTTCTATGACTTGAGGTAAGAGGTGACTGTTCGTTTTGTTGATATTTGTGTATTGTTTTCTATGATTTGAGGTGACTGTTCGTTTTGTTGATATTTGTGCATATTGTTTTCTATGACTTGAGGTAAGAGGTGACTGTTCGCTTTGTTGATATTTGTGTATTGTTTTCTATGATTTGAGGTAAGAGGTGACTGTTCGTTTTGTTGATATTTGTGTATTGTTTTCTATGATTTGAGGTAAGAGGTGACTGTTCGTTTTGTTGATATTTGTGTATTGTTTTTTATGATTTGAGGTAAGAGGTGACTGTTCTCTTTGTTGATATTTGTGTATTGTTTTCTATGATTTGAGTTAAGAGGTGACTGTTCGTTTTGTTGATATTTGTGTATTGTTTTCTATGATTTGAGGTAAGAGGTGACTGTTCGCTTTGTTGATATTTGTGTATTGTTTTCTATGATTTGAGGTAAGAGGTTACTGTTCGCTTTGTTGATATTTGTGTATTGTTTTCTATGATTTGAGGTAAGAGGTGACTGTTCGTTTAGTTGATATTTGTGTATTTTTTTCTATGATTTGAGGTAAGAGGTGACTGTTCGTTTTGTTGATATTTGTGTATTGTTTTCTATGATTTGAGGTAAGAGATGACTGTTCGCTTTGTTGATATTTGTGTATTGTTTTCTATGATTTGAGGTAAGAGGTGACTGTTCGTTTTGTTGATATTTGTATATTGTTTTCTATGATTTGAGGTAAGAGGTGACTGTTCGTTTTGTTGATATTTGTGTATTGTTTTCTATGCTTTGAGGTAAGAGGTGACTGTTCGCTTTGTTGATATTTGTGTGTATTGTTTTCTATGATTTGAGGTAAGAGGTGACTGTTCGTTTTGTTGATATTTGTGTATTGTTTTCTATGATTTGAGGTAAGAGGTGACTGCTCGTTTTGTTGATATTTGTATATTGTTTTCTATGATTTGAGGTAAGAGGTGACTGTTCGCTTTGTTGATATTTGTGTATTGTTTTCTATGACTTGAGGTAAGAGGTGACTGTTCGTTTTGTTGATATTTGTGTATTGTTTTCTATGATTTGAGGAAAGAGGTGACTGTTCGTTTTGTTGATATTTGTGTATTGTTTTCTATGATTTGAGGAAAGAGGTGACTGTTCGTTTTGTTGATATTTGTGTATTGTTTTCTATGATTTGAGGTAAGAGGTGACTGTTCGTATTGTTGATATTTGTGTATTGTTTTCTATGATTTGAGGTAAGAGGTGACTGTTCGTTTTGTTGATATTTGTGTATTGTTTTCTATGCTTTGAGGTAAGAGGTGACTGTTCGCTTTGTTGATATCTGTGTGTATTGTTTTCTATGATTTGAGGTAAGAGGTGACTGTTCGTTTTGTTGATATTTGTGTATTGTTTTCTATGATTTGAGGTAAGAGGTGACTGCTCGTTTTGTTGATATTTGTATATTGTTTTCTATGATTTGAGGTAAGAGGTGACTGTTAGCTTTGTTGATATTTGTGTATTGTTTTCTGTGATTTGAGGTAAGAGGTGACTGTTCGCTTTGTTGATATTTGTGTATTGTTTTCTATGATTTGAGGTAAGAGGTGACTGTTCGCTTTGTTGATATTTGTGTATTGTTTTCTATGATTTGAGGTAAGAGGTGACTGTTCGCTTTGTTGATATTTGTGTATTGTTTTCTATGATTTGAGGTAAGAGGTGACTGTTCGTTTTGTTGATATTTGTGTATATTGTTTTCTATGATTTGAGGTAAGAGGTGACTGTTCGCTTTGTTGATATTTGTGTATTGTTTTCTATGATTTGAGGTAAGAGGTGACTGTTCGCTTTGTTGATATTTGTGTATTGTTTTCTATGATTTGAGGTAAGAGGTGACTGTTCGCTTTGTTGATATTTGTGTATTGTTTTCTATGATTTGAGGTAAGAGGTGACTGTTCGTTTTGTTGATATTTGTGTATATTGTTTTCTATGATTTGAGGTAAGAGGTGACTGTTCGCTTTGTTGATATTTGTGTATATTGTTTTCTATGATTTGAGGTAAGAGGTGACTGTTCGCTTTGTTGATATTTGTGTATTGTGTTCTATGATTTGAGGTAAGAGGTGACTGTTCGTTTTGTTGATACTTGTGTATATTGTTTTCTATGATTTGAGGTAAGAGATGACTGTTCTCTTTGTTGATATTTGTGTATTGTTTTCTATGATTTGAGGTAAGAGGTGACTGTTCGCTTTGTTGATATTTGTGTATTGATTTCTATGACTTGAGGTAAGAGGTGACTGTTCGCTTTGTTGATATTTGTGTATTGTTTTCTATGATTTGAGGTAAGAGGTGACTGTTCGCTTTGTTGATATTTGTGTATTGTTTTCTATGATTTGAGATAAGAGGTGACTGTTCGTTTTGTTGATATTTGTGTATTATTTTCTATGATTTGAGGTAAGAGGTGACTGTTCTCTTTGTTGATATTTGTGTATTGTTTTATATGATTTGAGGTAAGAGGTGACTGTTCTCTTTGTTGATATTTTTGTATTGTTTTCTATGATTTGAGGTAAGAGGTGACTGTTCGTTTTGTTGATATTTGTGTATATTGTTTTCTATGATTTGAGGTAAGAGGTGCCTGTTCGCTTTGTTGATATTTGTGTATTGTGTTCTATGATTTGAGGTAAGAGGTGACTGTTCGTTTTGTTGATATTTGTGTATATTGTTTTCTATGATTTGAGGTAAGAGGTGACTGTTCGTTTTGTTGATATTTGTGTATTGTTTTCTATGATTTGAGGTAAGAGGTGACTGTTCGTTTTGTTGATATTTGTGTATATTGTTTTCTATGATTTGAGGTAAGAGGTGACTGTTCGTTTTGTTGATATTTGTGTATTGTTTTCTATGATTTGAGGAAAGAAGTGACTGTTCGCTTTGTTGATATTTGTGTATTGTTTTCTATGACTTGAGGTAAGAGGTGACTGTTCGTTTTGTTGATATTTGTGTATTATTTTCTATGATTTGAGGTAAGAGGTGACTGTTCGCTTTTTTGATATTTGTGTATTGTTTTCTATGATTTGAGGTAAGAGGTGACTGTTGGCTTTGTTGATATTTGTGTATTGTTTTCTATGATTTGAGATAAGAGGTGACTGTTCGTTTTGTTGATATTTGTGTATTATTTTCTATGATTTGAGGTAAGAGGTGACTGTTCTCTTTGTTGATATTTGTGTATTGTTTTATATGATTTGAGGTAAGAGGTGACTGTTCTCTTTGTTGATATTTTTGTATTGTTTTCTATGATTTGAGGTAAGAGGTGACTGTTCGTTTTGTTGATATTTGTGTATATTGTTTTCTATGATTTGAGGTAAGAGGTGCCTGTTCGCTTTGTTGATATTTGTGTATTGTGTTCTATGATTTGAGGTAAGAGGTGACTGTTCGTTTTGTTGATATTTGTGTATATTGTTTTCTATGATTTGAGGTAAGAGGTGACTGTTCGTTTTGTTGATATTTGTGTATTGTTTTCTATGATTTGAGGTAAGAGGTGACTGTTCGTTTTGTTGATATTTGTGTATATTGTTTTCTATGATTTGAGGTAAGAGGTGACTGTTCGTTTTGTTGATATTTGTGTATTGTTTTCTATGATTTGAGGAAAGAAGTGACTGTTCGCTTTGTTGATATTTGTGTATTGTTTTCTATGACTTGAGGTAAGAGGTGACTGTTCGTTTTGTTGATATTTGTGTATTGTTTTCTATGATTTGAGGTAAGAGGTGACTGTTCGCTTTTTTGATATTTGTGTATTGTTTTCTATGATTTGAGGTAAGAGGTGACTGTTGGCTTTGTTGATATTTGTGTATTGTTTTCTATGATTTGAGGTAAGAGGTGACTGTTCGCTTTGTTGATATTTGTGTATTGTTTTCTATGATTTGAGGTAAGAGGTGACTGTTCGTTTTGTTGATATTTGTGTATTGTTTTCTATGATTTGAGGTAAGAGGTGACTGTTCGTTTTGTTGATATTTGTGTATTGTTTTCTATGATTTGAGGTAAGAGGTGAATGTTCATTTTGTTGATATTTGTGTATTGTTTTCTATGATTTGAGGTAAGAGGTGACTGTTCGTTTTGTTGATATTTGTATATTGTTTTCTATGATTTAAGGTAAGAGGTGACTGTTCGTTTTGTTGATATTTGTGTATTGTTTTCTATGACTTGAGGTAAGAGGTGACTGTTCGCTTTGTTGATATTTGTGTATATTGTTTTCTATGATTTGAGGTAAGAGGTGACTGTTCGTTTTGTTGATATTTGTGTATATTGTTTTCTATGATTTGAGGTAAGAGGTGACTGTTCGTTTTGTTGATATTTGTGAGCATTGTTTTCTATGATTTGAGGTAAGAGGTGACTGTTCGCTTTGTTGATATTTGTGTATTGTTTTCTATGACTTGAGGTAAGAGGTGACTGTTCGTTTTGTTGATATTTGTGTGTATTGTTTTCTATGATTTGAGGTAAGAGGTGACTGTTCGCTTTGTTGATATTTGTGTATTGTTTTCTAAGATTTGAGGTAAGAGGTGACTGTTCGTTTTGTTGATATTTGTGTATTGTTTTCTATGATTTGAGGTAAGAGGTGACTGTTCACTTTGTTGATATTTGTGTATTGTTTTCTATGATTTGAGGTAAGAGGTGACTGTTCGTTTTGTTGATATTTGTGTATTGTTTTCTATGATTTGAGGTAAGAGGTGACTGTTCGCTTTGTTGATATATGTGTATTGTTTTCTATGACTTGAGGTAAGAGGTGACTGTTCGTTTTGTTGATATTTGTGTATTGTTTTCTATGATTTGAGGTAAGAGGTGACTGTTCGCTTTGTTGATATTTGTGTATTGTTTTCTATGATTTGAGGTAAGAGGTGACTGTTCGCTTTGTTGATATTTGTGTATTGTTTTCTAAGATTTGAGGTAAGAGGTGACTGTTCGTTTTGTTGATATTTGTGTATTGTTTTCTATGATTTGAGGTAAGAGGTGACTGTTCGCTTTGTTGATATTTGTGTATTGTTTTCTAAGATTTGAGGTAAGAGATGACTGTTCGTTTTGTTGATATTTGTGCATTGTTTTCTATGATTTGAGGTAAGAGGTGACTGTTCGCTTTGTTGATATTTGTGTATTGTTTTCTATGATTTGAGGTAAGAGGTGACTGTTCGTTTTGTTGATATTTGTGTATTGTTTTCTATGATTTGAGGTAAGAGGTGACTGTTCGATTTGTTGATATTTGTGTATTGTTTTCTATGATTTGAGGTAAGAGGTGACTGTTCGTTTTGTTGATATTTGTGTATTGTTTTCTATGATTTGAGGTAAGAGGTGACTGTTCGCTTTGTTGATATTTGTGTATTGTTTTCTATGATTTGAGGTAAGAGGTGACTGTTCGTGTTGTTGATATTTGTGTATTGTTTTCTATGATTTGAGGTAAGAGGTGACTGTTCGTTTTGTTGATATTTGTGTATTGTTTTCTATGATTTGAGGTAAGAGGTGACTGTTCGCTTTGTTGATATTTGTGTATTGTTTTCTATGATTTGAGGTAAGAGGTGAATGTTCGTTTTGTTGATATTTGTGTATTGTTTTCTAGGATTTGAGGTAAGAGGTGACTGTTCGTTTTGTTGATATTTGTGTATTGTTTTCTATGATTTGAGGTAAGAGGTGACTGTTCGCTTTGTTGATATTTGTGTATATTGTTTTCTATGATTTGAGGTAAGAGGTGACTGTTCGTTTTGTTGATATTTGTGTATTGTTTTCTATGATTTGAGGTAAGAGATGACTGTTCGTTTTGTTGATATTTGTGTATTGTTTTCTATGATTTGAGGTAAGAGGTGACTGTTCGCTTTGTTGATATTTGTGTATTGTTTTCTATGATTTGAGGTAAGAGGTGACTGTTCGCTTTGTTGATATTTGTGTATATTGTTTTCTATGATTTGAGGTAAGAGGTGACTGTTCGTTTTGTTGATATTTGTGTACATTGTTTTCTATGATTTGAGGTAAGAGGTGACTGTTCGTTTTGTTGATATTTGTGTATTGTTTTCTATGATTTGAGGTAAGAGGTGACTGTTCGTTTTGTTGATATTTGTGTATTGTTTTCTATGATTTTAGGTAAGAGGTGACTGTTCGCTTTGTTGATATTTGTGTATATTGTTTTCTATGATTTGAGGTAAGAGGTGACTGTTCGCTTTGTTGATATTTGTGTATTGTTTTCTATGATTTGAGGTAAGAGATGACTGTTCGTTTTGTTGATATTTGTGTATTGTTTTCTATGATTTGAGGTAAGAGGTGACTGTTCGTTTTATTGATATTTGTGTATTGTTTTCTATGATTTGAGGTAAGAGGTGACTGTTCGTTTTGTTGATATTTGTGTATTGTTTTCTATGATTTGAGGTAAGAGGTAACTGTTCGCTTTGTTGATATTTGTGTATTGTTTTCTATGATTTGAGGTAAGAGGTGACTGTTCGTTTTGTTGATATTTGTGTATTGTTTTCTATGATTTGAGGTAAGAGGTGACTGTTCGTTTTGTTGATAGTTGTGTATTGTTTTCTATGATTTGAGGTAAGAGGTGACTGTTTCGTTTTGTTGATATTTGTGTATTGTTTTCTATAATTTGAGGTAAGAGGTGACTGTTCGTTTTATTGATATTTGTGTATTGTTTTCTATGATTTGAGGTAAGAGGTGACTGTTCGTTTTGTTGGTATTTGTGTATTTTTTGTCCATTGATGTTTACACTTTCCTCTTATAATTAATTTTGCTTACGTAATTATATTTCCCAAATTACAAGGCCCATAAAGGACATATAAATCAGATACAATAATGAGATAAAACACAATAAACAATGCAACTCTAGAGAGAGAAAAAATAGTAATGAGTCACAGTCAGAATCAGACCCATTATTCGGTATTCAATAAAGTTACAGTGTAATACATGTTATATGCACTGAATGTATAATATCTATATTCCTGACCTTTTAATATCAACAAAGCAACTACCTATAAACGAACCTAATTTTCCCATAAAAGAACAGTTTTCTTATGTCAAGAGCCATATAAATACTGACAGAGGCCTAAGTACCAAGGTGAATATGTTTACTGTCCGACTGGATTCCAGTAAAACTGAAAACGAATAAAGCATGTTGCTAACTGAAGTCTAGTTTAATGTACAACAATATATGATCACTACTCTGACGGGGTGTTACCCAATTATTCCTTCACCCAATTGATCCGTTAGTCCAATGTTTCGACATTCCAATGTTCCGACATCCCAAAGTTCCGACATTCATTCGTCTTCAAACGACTGCTTAACCTAGAGATGAGTTGATTGATTGCCTTTAACGTCCAGCGAGAACTAGCAGCTGTACTCGGGACGATAACATAAGATAACAAACAAACATGAAGCAATCAGAAGATATGGGTGAATACATGAGCCAGCAATATTAGAATGCTGCTAGAAAGGGAAAATGAATTGGGATTGGTGAAAATGAATCAAATTGGGATTGGGGAAAATGAATTGGGATTGGGGAAAATGATTTGGGATGGGGAAAATAATTTGGATTGGGGAAAATGAATTGGGATTGGGGAAAATGAATTGGGATTGGGTAAGATGAATTGGGATTGGAGAAAATTACTTGGGATTGGGGAAAATGAATTGGGGTTGGGGAAAATGAATTGGGATTGGGTATAATGAATTGGGATTGGGGAAAATGAATTGGGATTGGGTAAAATGAATTGGGATTGGGTAAAATGAATTGGGATTGGGTAAAATGATTCCGGCCACTTACGATCTGCTCGATGTTTTTCATTCAACGTGACAGCATCATAGCATTTCCTTCAACAAAGCACTTATGAAATGTAATTTATATCAGCAGAAATGAATTATATTTAATTATGACATTTTCTTTGGAATAAATGAATTTAACAAACGCATCTGGTTTAAACGTCCTAGAAATTGTACATGAACGGACTAATATTTCCATTTAGTCACGAACAACCGCAGGAATTTAGGTTCGGTTCTACTGGCAAGTCTTTAAAGCTTGGTTGATTACTCGACTATTAATCTGCCGCAACATTTTTTTCTCAAATGTAGATCGACAAAGCAAATTAATTTTGTAAAGATAAATTGTCGACATAACTGCAATCCACGGCGCCCCCGCCTAAAATTGGAAAAAATATGATTATTTGGCGTAAAATCATGTTTTTTCACTGGCACGAAATACCCCCAATTTTTTTAAGTGCGCCCCCCCCCCTAACTTGAAATCCTGGATCCGCCCCTGATATATACAATTCTGACTTTCCATTCAGATTTGATTTGATTTGATTTTTGGTGTTTTAGCGCCCCTTTCAGCAAAATTTCAGCTATATCATGGCAACCAGTTTTAGTGGTGGAAGAAGCCGGAGTGCCCGGAGAGAACCACCGACCACGGGGAAGCAACTGGTAAACGTAATCACTTGCTGCTGCGAGTCGAGTGCACCCTTTTTGTAAATTACAAAGCCGTGCACGAACCCACGCCGTATTGGTGATAGGCTTGCGGGAGTTGTTATGTAATCCAACTACCTAACTCATTGAGCCACCCGGGCCCTCAATTTCCATTCAGAAGCTGTCCTCAATTAACTTGTTGGTATGTTATATGGTCGGTTGAAATGTTGCAACTTAAAGTGCAACTAGTGACTCTTTTATCATGCAATACTTTATTGTGCATTTCCAATTTGTTTCTCCATTTTTTTGTGAATGGTTCGTCTGAACTTGATATAACTACATTTATGATTGACATTCTGGTGTTTATTTCAACAATCTTTTTTTGTGTGCAAAACCATGGTTCTGAATACAATGAAACCTGCCTAAACCGAACCCCCTCGGAGTCAACTTTTGTGTTCGAAATAAACAGGTGTCGGTTTATATTGGTTAAATTAACAATTATTTCCTACATTTGGACTTTACTTAATGTTCGGTTTAAACAAGAATTGTTGTTTATTAGTGAGTCGGTATAGACAGACTTCACTGTATAAAAACAAGAAAATTTGGATGTTACACAATAATAGCTTTCATCATATCTTTCACGAATAACCGTGATTTGCGAACACTCTCAAGGTATGGCCTAAGACCTACCTTAAAAGAGATACCCATTTCTTTAATCATGCTACGGCTGGTTCTAAACTAGTTCAAGCCATTGTTAGTGATACCATGCCTTCATTACTGTATGTTTCCACCATAAAGATTATCGTTCTTTAGTCCAGAGACTTTTCCCGCGAGATAATATAACTGCTGGGTCTTCCTTCACTCAAGTAATACGGAAATATCCGTCTTTGTTTTCGGTAATATTGGCGCAGTCATTCTACCTTGAATGTCAGAAAACGAATAAAAACAATTTTTCAAACATTTTGAAAATAAATATTCTGGCTTCTAAATATTTACCTACCGTTTATAAACCCAATGTGAATGCATAGCAAATTTACATTGACACATGTGCAAATATACATATACATCACAGGCACTTGTTTCATTCAAAAAATATATGTCCCCTCCTCTTCTTTCCTTAGGAAGAGGAGGGGGGCATATATGTTTTGAATGAAACAAGTGCCTGTGATATACATATAGATATACATATACATGTACATGCAACTGTTCAGCATGTGAACGGGACTATTGAATCATGTTTACTTTTACTTTATACATGAATTTCGTGTTGCTCGAGCTTTAGTTTTTTGTGCAATGTTTTGTAGATCGTTGCTTGTCCTTTTATCTTTTTTCTTTTGGTCATTGTATTGTCTGACCTTCTTCTTTTGGTCATTGTATTGTCTGACCTTCTTCTTTTGGTCATTGTATTGTCTGACCTTCTTCTTTTGGTCATTGTATTGTCTGACCTTCTTCTTTTGGTCATTGTATTGTCTGACCTTCTTCTTTTGGTCATTGTATTGTCTGACCTTCTTCTTTTGGTCATTGTATTGTCTGACCTTCTTCTTTTGGTCATTGTATTGTCTGACCTTCTTCTTTTGGTCATTGTATTGTCTGACCTTCTTCTTTTGGTCATTGTATTGTCTGACCTTCTTCTTTTGGTCATTGTATTGTCTGACCTTCTTCTTTTGGTCATTGTATTGTCTGACCTTCTTCTTTTGGTCATTGTATTGTCTGACCTTCTTCTTTTGGTCATTGTATTGTCTGACCTTCTTCTTTTGGTCATTGTATTGTCTGACCTTCTTCTTTTGGACATTGTATTGTCTGACCTTCTTCTTTTGGTCATTGTATTGTCTGACCTTCTTCTTTTGGTCATTGTATTGTCTGACCTTCTTCTTTTGGTCATTGTATTGTCTGACCTTCTTCTTTTGATCATTGTATTGTCTGACCTTCTTCTTTTGGTCATTGTATTGTCTGACCTTCTTCGATTTACAGCTTCTGAACACCCCTTAGGTATCTTAAAACTTTTCTTAATGTAAAGAGGTAAGTTTGTAAAATTGATGTAGCAAGTTGCCAACTATCTTTTAAATGTGTTGATTAATAATGAAAAATGAGAAGACATGAAACACATCTACAAATGTACAAAACACGAACCAGATAATGGAGGAAAACTTTGATTGTTGTTCTTCACCTCAAAGTTACCCGTAAGACATTCAACAACATTACTCATAATAACTTTGATTGTTGTTCTTCACCTCAAAGTTACCCGTAAGACATTCAACAACATTACTCATGATAACTTTGATTGTTGTTCTTCACCTCAAAGTTACCCGTAAGACATTCAACAACATTACTCATGATAACTTTGATTGTTGTTCTTCACCTCAAAGTTACCCGTAAGACATTCAACAACATTACTCATGATAACTTTGATTGTTGTTCTTCACCTCAAAGTTACCCGTAAGACATTCAACAACATTACTCATGATAACTTCAAGATACATTTCGTAAGTAAATAATCTTGTCAAGTCTTGAAGTAGATATCATAGAGGTCTTGGTAGATAAATTTACATGTATCTTACAAAAACACAATGCACTGTCTTTCAGTTGAAAATGAAAATTGTGAAAGGAAAAAAAGTGAAATCCTAATATTTCGAATATAGATGAGTAAATTCTGTTGATATCTCGAAGTAAACATTTGGCGATTTCGTGGTTATATACATTATCACGAATAATCCGAATGTTTGGCTATTTCGAAGTAAAATTATCGACTTCGATACCTTAATCCAGTCGTTATTACTCGGTCATTTTCGTTTCCCATATGGTAATTAGATGAGTAGAGAGAATGGTCGAGTAGTTACGAATGCTACTTAATCCTTTGCACAAATAAACAAGAGAGATTATCTTGCCTTCTACATATCTCCTTTATCAGAGAGTCGACAGCATTGAGAATATACTTCATGTTTTGGTTTTTCTTAATAATCATAAATTACATATAGATACATCATGCAAATAAAGCTTAAAAGGTTATGATCAATAATTCCACCTATGACAACAAAATGAACAATCTCCACAACTCGTCAAACAAACAAAAAACTACCACATATGATGTTGGAAATACGGGTCCTGACTTGGGACATGCACAAAAATGTGGCAGGGTTAAACCAGGTAGTGAGATCTCAACCCCCCCTCTGGATAATTGGATCTCCAACCGCAATACATACATACATTTTATATATAAGCAAACGATTGAAAAACCTGCACATATCCTTTTCTACTCTAAAAGATCATATGTTTTTATATTATGTATCATTTACAGTATAAATCGTTAATAAACAAATTAAAATAATTAAGAATATACATATACCCATATGTACATCAGAACAAACGATTGCTTTACTTCTTTTTATGTAAGGTATTTTGCCAATATATATTTTTTTCCTATATATCATGAAAAAAAAAAGGCAAATTAATTTAAATGTCACCATGTCCTCCGTCGTCCTACAGGAGATTTAGCTGAAGCAGGTGACCACTGTATCATAACAAATAATTCCATGGCCTTTTTCGGACAAACGCCGGTCCAATTATAGCTAATTATTTTGTAAATC
The DNA here is from genome assembly GCA_963383655.1 of Bathymodiolus septemdierum. Taxonomy (NCBI): domain Eukaryota; kingdom Metazoa; phylum Mollusca; class Bivalvia; order Mytilida; family Modiolidae; genus Bathymodiolus; species Bathymodiolus septemdierum. The sequence goes on along the minus strand of OY726530.1, from coordinate 38,870,462 downwards.
AACTAATAGCCTCTAATTGTGAGGACATTTGTCGGTATTAACATCTGTATTTAGTTGCAGAAAATACAAGAAGACAAATTTCTTCTGTTTAATTGGATAAATGAGCTTGATTTAACGACATGCGAAGTGATATTCTGCTTTGGGCATCAATTGGTTATTTGATGAATTTATATGAACACAAGTGTCCAATATACTTAAAACATGAAGAGATAAAATTATAATACCTCCGTATAAAAATAATGCGCTATAATTTCGTATAATTCGCCAAGAAAGCACTTTTAATTATTTTTAAATTATTTTTGTTTTTTGTAATTTATATCGTATTATTCTTAATAAATCAGGGGTTGTGGGGTCTATGTTTGTCCGCTCTACGACCCAGATTTGTTTTTCATACTAAGCAAAATAAGATTTTTTATTATCTGAACATGGAAAATCAGTAATTTTTCTTCAACGTTTGCCTAAAATTTCTTGTGGAGAACATCTCCAAAAAAAGCCCCCCAAAAAACAACTCGGGGAGCATAATCGACGCTTCTACCCGCCCAATCTCTCCAAAATAAGTGACTTCCGGATGATATCGCGAGTTACGTTTAAAGTATTAGCAATTATATGTGTGTACAAATGCAATATAACTACTTATGATAACAAAATACAGGTCAAGCTTTATTTTGACCATGATTTTTACCGTTCTGGAGTTATGCCCCTTAAAATGTATAAAATGTCGAAAATATTTGTTTCATCTTCAATTTTAATAAATCATTATTTTTTTTAATGTGGTAACAAATCAAATTACGGGCATTGAGAAGTTCGATGTTGACAATTAGTCTTATTACCGTGTTGTGGAGTTAAGTTCTTTGAAAATTTGCAAAATGTTAAAAAAATATTGGTTTCCAAATTTAACTTCAAATTTATTTTACGCAAATCATGATGCTTTTAAGTGATTACTACCAGTAATGACAATCAAAAACAAAAGTATGCAATTTGATAACGATGTTTTTTTTCCTCAGTTATTGAGAAACTCATTTTGAAAATGTGAAAAATCCTTTAAGATGGTTTGCAGAAGGTTTTATTTGACACAAATAATGTTTATTTTATGTGCTTATTAAATTAAATGACAGTAAAATACATTTGTACATATAATCTTTTATTATGACGGTTATTTTAATATGAGTTATGCCCCTACAATGTGAAAAATGTCAAAAATGTGTTTCCAAACAATAGCTTTTGATTCCTGTGATTCAATTTTTCATGATTTTGTATGTTTATTCATTTTACAATGAAATACAGATTGTGTACCATTACAGATTGATGCCCCTTGAAAATATCAGTAAATGTGGCACACTTTTATATAGAAACCTGTCAAATGTATCTCCTTGAATTCACGTTTATGTCATTTTGAAGTAATTTAATAACTCAGTGGAAACATTTCAAGCTTTCTGCATTTCTAGGTAAACTGATTGATTTGATTGATTGATTTTTGGTGTTTAGCGCCATTTTCAGCAATATTTCAGCTATATCATGGCGACCAGTTTTAGTGGTGGAAGAAGCCGGAGAGAACCACCGACCATGGGAAAGTAATTGGTTAGCTTTATCACTTGCGGCTGCGAGTCGAGTGTACCCTTTTTGTAATTTACAAAGCCGGGCGCCAACCCACGCCGTATTGGTGATAGGCTTGTATGAGCTGTTAGATAATTCAACTACCTAACTCATTGAACCACCGGCCGGTTCCTCTTGGTAAACTGAATATGCGACAGTATAACCAATGATTGACGTCGACAAAGTTTAAAGTACAATATGGTTATATCTTACTATATAACAATTAATTAAAATTGAACAAGATTAGTTGTTTCCCTCCCCTTTTATCTTTTGAATGCAAAGGAGGTATCGACCGACATCACGACACGGAATATTTCTAAGACTGAGTGCGACTCACCCATGCGCAGGGATCCCGGATGTTACGACGATTATTTATTTAGTTAGCAGAGTACTCGATAACTTTTAAATTTGGACTTTAATCACGTCAGTTTTCTTTAGTTCTCTAGATGCATATTATTTTTTGTAATTCATGCTTATATTTAACTGATATTTTCTAGTTTTGTTACCAATGACTGGTCGTCTGCCATATTGATTGCTAACGCGGGAATAGATATCAAAATGTTTCCCAAGCTAATAATATTACAGACAAAATCTAAAATGCCTACAAAAGATAGTGCTCTTTTTTAAATGCGGCATTGGAAATATTGAAGATATTAATTAACTTGTAATTCCACATCATTTCTACTTTATCTTTGTTCTTTGTCATTTGGTCACTATTTGTCGCGAACACCTGAGTTCACCCCCGGTTTTTTTTGTGGGATCCGTGTTGCTCATCTTTTTAATTTTGTTAGTCCCGTGTTGTGATGTCCGTTACGATTTCCGCATGAAAACGATGTTCGGTTCATCTTTACCTCCAATTGTTTGTAGTAGGGCTCGTGTCTACGTTGTTTGTGTTTGTTCAAGTTGCGCATAGTGGTACCCAACACATATTGTGTTGTGTTTTTCTTCGTATTGTGTGCCCTATGTTGCCAGTTTTTCTGAATTGTCCATTTTTGATTGCCCCTTCGGTATTCTCTAACGTTTATAGTATATGTATTGTATTGTGTATTGCTATACCATTGTACTTGCTTATGCAAATAAAATGTTATTATCATTACAATAGAATGACCTAGAGTTTTCGGAATGGCGATATGGCGTCAATTGTTTAAAAACACATGTATATAGCGTCGATTCAAAAGTTGCCAACAATGTGCTACATCAGTCGTCGAACTTCGGATGAATCCACTCCCTCCTTCAATTCTTAGGTGGAGGAACGGAATCGGTCGAGTTGTCACGAGTATACGCTACATAAATGAATGTCAGATTGTATTCATAAACATAAACATAAAGTAGGATTCATTTACTTTATTTTATTTATGCAAATTTTTCTAAAATGCAACTTAATTTTTACATATTAACTTTATTAAATTATTCATTATATATGAACTTTATCTGGGGTTATGTTACAATGCGTAATTTACCCAATTGGTGTACATGTATATCTATATATGCGGATGGATATATATATATGACTTTTGGTTTAAATGAAAAATACGATTTTATTTTTGCGGCTTCGGGAATAACAGGCAGCCGAGTCAGCTTGGCGTTGAGCGTACCTGATGAATGTTATTCCAGAAACGTGTCGTGCACACTAAATTAGATATCTACGTTTTTATTAAATAATAATAATAATAATAATAAATTTATTTATTTGAGTGTCACATATTGATTGTCATAAAAATTTACATAATATATAATATTTACATATAAAACAATCAATATCCAGCCAAAAAATCTGACTTATGAGACACTAACAATATAAAACTGTGTACATTAATTAGCATAGTTAAAAATCTATTTAAATCAGTTTGAAAATTCTATAAAACTTTTTTTTAAATAAAAATTCATAACTAAAAATTTACTTCAATATATATATTCATCATATTAGAACTCAATTGTATACAACCATAAACTTATAAAAACCTTAGTGCTGGATATCAAGACAAGTCATCAGTTTCACAAATTTGGTATCAATGTCAAGTGTATGAACATTGTCAACAAATTTTGAAATTTCAGAAAACAGATTGTATCTCAAATCGTCATACAAATTGCACTCCATCAGAAAATGTTTATTACAACTGACTTTTATCACAAATGTAAATATTCAATGAAATGGTAAATAACAGTTAAATTTTCTATGTTCAAACTGCTAAATTATATTAAAAAAGAGGGTAAAATAAAATCAAAATCATAGTCTTAAGTCATGCAAACACTTTCACGGAATTTGTCCTTGTCGACTCCTTGGATGGATAAATACTAAACTTGCAACTTAAAAGTTACAAAACTATTCAAAAAGGTCAATTTTGAAATCAGTATTTCTCTTAAACATCTAGTTTTTACTATACAAAATCTTTGATAAAGAATATTTCGATATTAACTACATTCTAACAATTCTAGGATATTCGATATATAATCATATTATGTGTCGGAACAAAAAACAAAGGGGTTAGATGTATGCAGTTTATTTATAAGAGAATGATGAACAAGGTTAAATGTATGTAAACTATATATATTCAAGTATGTTATTTAATAAGATACAAAAGTATATTGAAAAGTAATTATGAAAAAGTGTATGATACATGTTTTGTAAAATATTGCTTATATATGTTGATTATTCCCTGAATAATACATGTTGGTGTCACAGGGTAACTTCAAAGAAGCTTGGACTTTGAAGGTAAATTGTAACAAGCATTGTTGAATAAAATATATCTTGCTAAAAAAAAAATATATATATACGAATATACCAAACTTGTAAAACAAACCAGGGGATAATATGTACTGATGTCTATATCAGATTTATTATATTGAAGAGTATTTTTATATGTATTTTAATGTCATAAAAAAAAATACCAATGAATATTATTTTAACAGAGATGATGTATTACTGAAGTGCTTGTCATCTCATATGTGCCATAACAAAATATTGTGTGATTTATTTTGGCTTTCAATAAAACCCCCATTAAAGAAGAAAGATGAAAATTAAACACAGATACATTTCAAGTTATGATTCTCCATAGAGATCTTAATTTGAAATAGTCATAAAATGGCTAAGAATCGGATTAATCAGCTTAAATAGTCTAAAAACCTCAACTCCGTTCACTCATTTCAGAAATGTTCTGGCAGTATTCAAGATTTCAGAATGTTATTATTGTCGCCTTTAAGCGGATTAGTTATACTCTTTATTGTCATTTTATTTTGTTTGTAATATTTCAATCAGAGGAAATAATTGATACAAATGAACACAAATGTGTCGTATAATGAAAGCTGCCGGATTTTAAACATGTTTTGTCCGCAATTGGTCACCTGCTGTGTTAGTGGTCGGATGATAAAAATGGCGGACTTCTTTCCCGAAGCAATGCTATGATCAACTAATTAGTGCGCGATTATCGCGTCAAGTGGTCGTGATCTAATAAATTGGGACTATTAAAATTTAATGCTATTCTCTCAAAATCCACAAAAAACTGTTTATAAACATTTCTCAATAAAATAACATAATCCTAATACAATGTTAACAAGACTTTGATAAAAACATTCTATTTTAAAAGAATTTCACGAAGCTGTGAAAATTAATCTCTTTTTAATATACATTGAATGAAGACGGAGTTACTTTCCGGTGTGTTATTTTAATTTCAGTATTCCCGCCATTTTTAAGAGTTACACAGCATTTTCGGGATCGAATGAATGACAATATTATTAATAATTCATTATTTTAATGAATATCAATTCAAATATTAATTAATAAAAACAGATGTGTAAAATAAATAAAAATACGAAATTACGCGGAAAAATTTATTATATAATATAATTCAAAAGAATCAAATGGGATCATTTTTTTAGTAAAGACTTTATAATAGAAGCTTTGATTGTAAAATGTTTGGAAAAAATGACGCGGGAGTTAAAAAATAGTCATTGTTCGAAATATGAACCAGAACAAGCTACATGTACAAGGTTTCCAAGACGAAGTCCTCCATCTTATCCTTAATGGTCAAGTTTGAATTGTACAATAATACGAACCGTTATCCGAACACGAGAATTAATTCTTATCCACCAAAATAATACATTTGTTATATCAAAAGACATTAATTTTAATAAAAAAAAAAAGACGCAGGGATATTATTAAAACAATGACAGTAAATGGCTTAGGAAAAATATGACGCGGGAGTGCAACAATGCTCTTTGTTCGAAATCTGAACCACAACACGCTACAGAGATCTCCTCGTGATGATTAATCAAAGTTCTATAATGGATTTTAATCTTGAAGTAACGAGAACCGTAATATGATTAATTTTGATACATTCAATATAGTAACAAGCTTAGTTAAATACTAATTGACAAATCCTATTGGATTATAGAATTATTTTTTGTAAGGCTGCCATGTTAGCCTTAAACATATAAAAAATAAATACAAATATCGATGTCTTCCATTCGCTTCGACAGGGTTCAGAAGTTTGTTCCAGCTTATATCTTATGGAGTAATTGTTTTGGTGCTTAAAATCGAATCCTTCAAATATTGAAATTCCGTATTGATAAATGTGTGATTGCGTGCGTTTGTGTGTATGTGTCTTTCAAAACATATATTTTGTTTTATATCTTTACAGTTTAGTACAAACAATTTTAAGTAAATATGATAAATAGTGTGTGTGGCACACCTTTTTGGTATCAAAGGTGTTTACAAACCGAAAACCGCCTTAAATAAATTATAATTCGAAACACATTTTATTTACTAGTGATTATCCATCATAGAATTTTAAATTCTTGATTTCTCATATAAACGACATTATTATAGAATTAAAATCTTTTTTTTTTTAATCTTTTTTCTTAGGAACCGACCATTTAAATGTGCGAATTTTTTTTCCAGAATTTCAACATTAGATTATATGACAAAAACTCTGAATAAGATTATTTTTTTTTCCTCCGCCAAAATCAGAATATTTTTTTAGAAAAAAAACATAACCCCCCCCCCCCCCCTTTCAAGTTAAATGGTTGTTCCCTTACAAAGTTGGACAACGCATCCATATTTTAGCTTGAATTCACGTATAGACACATGTCTTGGATTCATCATAGACTACCAATTAACTGTGGATTATTGTTCAAAATTTAATCCAGGCGTATTAGAAACAGTTAATCGTTAATCCGTTTTTCAATATGTAGATTTCAATGTATATTTATATAAAAAAAGATATGGACTTAGGAACTGAACGGATCTGATTTCAGTTTGTAATAAGATTTAGAAAACAGTGCAAGGTTTTAATTTGAAATTTACTTCTTGAATTATATTTTAATTCTTTATAATTTATGTGTTTAATCTCTAATTTAATAAAGCAATACAGCAATTATAAAGGATCACAACGTTAAAAGGATAATCAGTCTTTCTCAAAAGGCTTACTAATGATATTCCTGTAATTGCATGTTTAATACAAAGCCTCCCGGTGATTCTGTTTTAAACTCAGTCCAATTATTATTTGATAACCAGCATGTCCATACTACACAACAATTCTATTTATAAACATATAGTATGGTAACCACTGTTGTAGTGTTATGGTTAGGGTGCTGACATCGATAACGGAGAACGTGAGCTCGACTATGGCCAAGTCAAACGAATGACTAGGAAATTTGCATTTTCTGTTTCTGGGCAAATTAGGCAACTTTGTACAAATGACTGATAGTTCAGAGACCTGATGACGTGTCTGTGGGGATAGACATGTATTAAAAAAATCCAGCTCAAACCTGTTAGTCTAGTGCAAAGCAAATGTCATCATCATTTCGTAATAATTTGTTTTTGCCACGATAAAGCTGTAAAATTATTCACTTTACGTGAAGCAACAATAGATTACTAATGTTGACGATTTGCCAATTTCAAGCTGCCTTTGAAATTATTTCTAAGAAAAGTTTGAAGATACCAAAGAGGTAATCAGAAGCCGTAAGTCGAAGGATTGACAATACAAAATAAAAAGAACAAAAGGACAAACAACGATCTGCAAAGCATTGCACAGAAAACTAAGGAATCGAGAAGCACGAACCCTCCTAAAACAGGGGGTGAACTCCGGTGCTCCGGAAGGGTAAGCAGTTCCTATTCCACAATGTGAAAAATGCTATGAGGTGAGACGTCTTTATCAAAGTACATTTTTGCATTTGTCTTGCCATTTCTTGTCTATCATAGTGTTTTTTATCTAATTAACCATTACGCTTTAATTGTTTTTGTAGGTTTGGTTTCAAAATAGAAGAGCAAAATGGAGGAAACAAGAAAAAAATATAGTGCGCATGTTCGATGTTTGGCGTCACAGACTTGACCATTATCCTATGGTACCCCATCCCTTTGGATTGGGACCATCTGCATTTTCATCTGTAAGATCCGGTATATTTCCATGGGTACCACGACTTCCGTTAGCTTTACCACCAGTACTCCCATTCGCCGGTATGGTGAATCCGTACAAAGGTAACAATATTAGAGATTATTATACTTCACTACCTTTTCATTGGCTTAAATTAAATCACATGACCTGAAACAATTTTAATATTTTGTGAAAAGTGACCCAAACGGGAAACAACTAGTTGCTTACCGGGTAACAACCCTATTGTTTCCCGGTAAACAACCCATTGCGTGCCTCAAAAGGGAAAGAACTCTTTCAAAAATTTCATAAAATTTCAAAATTTTCATAAAATTTCAAAATTCTAAAATCAATTAAAAAAAAAAAAATTTAAAGTTCAAAATTTTCAAAAAATTTCAATATTTCAAAAAATTTCATAATGATAAAATTTTCAAAAAGTTTCAAATATTTCAGTTTTCATAAAATTTCTAAATTTTAATATTTAAATAATAATATTGAAAAATGATAAAATAATTAAAGCCTACCATTTCGGTCAATACTATTGCCTTTTTCAAAAAGAATGAAGATTACCTAAAATTGATATTGACTGGTTAATAAAAGTATTAAGAAATGGGTGTTTTCATAATGGACCGGTTATATGTCAAGGTTAGTCATAATGGCTCGAGGAAGGTTGTATTGGCCCGAGGCAATTTTTGAAATTTTTAGGTAATCTTCATTCTTTTTGAAGAAGGCCATAATGGACCGGTCCATTATGGCTACCAGTCCATTATGGTTTTTACCGGTCCAAAATGTAGTACAAATACTTGTCAAGTGAACAACCAAGTTCTTGTTCCAAACAACACTACTAATGTACTCAAATCTGTTGAAAATATTACTGTTGGCCGGTATCTGTCCTATATCACTGGTTGTGTTGTGAACTTTAATATAAACATGAAATAGTTTAACATTTGTTAAACAATTGTCAAAAGTTATTAAACACACATTTTGTTTAAATACATGTATTTATTTAAATGCCCAATCCTTGGTTTGTTGTTCGGTATAATAAAACAGTTATTGCCTTCAATGGATTTTAAACATCAGAATTGTTAACCCTCAAGGGGTTGTTTCCCTCGTGCTAAAGCCCTCGGGAAAACAACCCCCTCCAGGTTAACAATTCTGGATGCTTACATCCATTGAAGGCAATAATTGTTTATTATCGGTCTTGTAACATTTAATACAGGTGTAGTCGACAGCTATCATATGGTAGTTTATATCTACATATACCTATGACATTCGTTGGTACAGACGATTTGTCACTACTGTTCGCAAGTTCGGTTCACACCCGTTTCGATGTACACTCGATCCAGGTGGATTCACGAATGACTTGCATTGTAACAGGTCGGTAGTTCTACCCTTGATACTTCCGTTTCCCCATGGATAAAACCGACCTCTATGCTTTTACTCAAATATTGTTGAAAGTGGCGTCAATCTCTCATATCTCTACATCAGACTCAAGTTAGAGGTCACTTTCTTTATACTGGCCTTATTTTACATTTGAAGATCTTTCAATATTATGGCTTCAGGAAAGTGGCTGCCAGCTTGACGATCTGGTGTTGTCTGTTTTTCGTCGATTTACGGATTCTGATTACCCCTTTGGTGTCTTCAAGCTCTTCTTAAGCCAATCCATATGTATGATTTTATTCAGTCAAGATTCAATATGCTAAACATCCTTTATATTAAGGTATCATGGCATCGAACAACTAATTGTTTTAAACAGCCAAACAATCTGGACAGAAACACTGAAGATGTCCGTAAACAGTCCGGAAAAAACATTGAAGATATCTGATGTGAAAAGATGCATTTTCTTAGATACATTTGTATCTAATATAGTGAGCACGACGCGTTTCTGATACAACCGTTATCACGTAGTACCGTACGTTTCTGATACAACCGTTATCATGTAATACCGTACGTTTCTGATTCAACCGTTATCACGTAGTACCGTACGTTTCTGATACAACCGTTATCACGTAGTACCATACGTTCAAAGTCAAAAGATCGGAATGTCAAATAATTTAAAATTCTTTAGGAACAAGAAAACCAAACGACCTAAACAGGATATTCGAAATCAGCTAAGGTCACCGATTTGTTTCCATGGCAAACAACCACCTGACAATGGGTTTTAGTGGGATTCGTGTTACTCGATCTTTAGTTTTATGTGTATGTTTGGTAGATCGTTGTTTGTGTCCTTTTGTACTTTTTCTTTTAACCATTGTGTTGTCTGTCCTTCCTCGATTTACGGATTCTGATTACCCCTTTGGTATCTTCAAACTCTTCTTACATGTTTATATATCTTTCTGTTTTAGGTGTTGACATTCCTTCATCATTGCCACCAAAGTTGAGTAACAACCAGTCACCAATGAATCATTATGGTTCATATGCCAGAGACTATTTACAACGAATAACACGAGAGGCTAGTGAAAAATACGAGAAAGAATTAATAGATCGCAGAAACACTTCACCAATATTCCATACAAGACATTCCTCTTCAAAATCATCAACGATATCATCTCCTTTGTCGTCTAATTCATCGACGCTAAGACGTTCCTCATCAAGATGAATACATAAAAACTAACGTTTAATCGGTTGTATAATGCATATTCACTTGTTGATGTTCCGTCCTGAGCAAGATGTACAACTGTACACCGAATGTGTTAAACTATCATACCGAGCCAAGAGCTTCGGCCCGTTCTTCTCATCTTCAACTCATTTATTGTATGAAGAGGCGAAGAATGGACCACAAGCGCAGGAGCCTTAGCTAGCATTGTTGATGCTAAAAATAGACGGACCATTTTAACCAATCATGCATTATCAGTACCACATTTGGTGTTCAAAATGTCTTGTACCTACCGCAAACACATCAAGGACATTTAATTTACTTCTGACGTAAATTGAAGGACATTGTGCTCTTCACAAAACATCAAGATAATCATCAAATTATATAATGATTATAGGACCCTTCATTGTTGTATTGATATTAAACGTGCATTTGCATTTTCTTCTGATAGATAAAAACCATTAAAGGGATATTAAAGTTCATTATTAAAAATGATGAAAAATACTTTCAAATATAGTATCGACGAATCGAAATTACACGAGAACCGACTTATTTATGACGATCTCTGACGTAACCACATTTGAACAGAAATTCAGAGACACGTGTTTTGATGGTGTTAAAACAGTGGATTCCAGACATATTCAACAAGTCATTCTTAACAAATTCTATGCGAAATTGAAAGAAAAAAAGAAGTGATTTAATGTTGGCGACCAGTTAATAGTTTTACCGAGCTTAAAACTTATATGAGACTAAAGTCTTGGGGGAATTGTATTGGATCGTACCACGCTTACGTTGATGAACATTTATTTTTTTTTAAATTGTCGTATATATATATTCAACAGTTTTTTTTCTCTCTCTATCACGTCATCATTATAACTTTAAATAAGACAATTTCGTGTTTAAGGTACAAATATTAATGATAAACTATGTTTTTTGACAGAATTAGTAAATTCACATACCACGTGCTATAGTCAGCGTCCAATAACAGTACATTCACATACCACGTGACTAGATACAACGTGCTAGTCAGCGTCCATGACGTTTGCTTACTGGTACGATTAAACTTAGACAAACATCGACATCGTCCTCCAATGTAAAAATAGCTTACCGCCTGCGACCGCTTGCTATGCCAGTAGTATGTAATTTTAAGGAAGTTTTGTGACAGTAAACGGACATTTCATTACATAATGATCACTTATCAAAGCGACTAACATTTACAAAGAAATAAAAATGACCTTTAATATCCCTTTTATATAATTCTTATTATGTGATAAGATCATTTATTTAAACTGCTCGTAGAATTAGTACAAAACGTAAGATATTTGGACTTTTGTTTACATTGTATTAACATTAATGATTTTGTTGGAGAATGTATTATGAAGATGTTTGAATTTAGAGAAAAAATATGGTCAACAATATGATAATTTTTGTTTGAATAAATCATTAAGAGTGTTAAAAAGCAGCAGCCATGAATCAGTAGTCTAGTGCTCAATGACGGCCGATTGTCTGTACATATTACTGCTCTTTCGTAGAGGTTGACGTCAAGCCGAGTTAGGCTGAGGTGTGCTCGACTTGGTCATTAAATGAGAACGTACAAATATAAACGTGATATTTTGAATGTCTTTAATAAAAGAATATAACTTTTGTGTGCATATATAGATGATTATATTCATTGCTGTGTGTTGCTTCATGTAATATAAATTTAGCCTGGACATTTAGGCCAAGAGATATACAATTAACTGTATGAAAATCAACTTGATTTCTTAGCAACCTATTTTTGACAATGCGAAGCATATTTGAGAATGATACAAGAATCATTTTGAAAGACGGAGCAACTGATTTTTATGAAAAATACAATTGGCTCTTTAAAAAATCACTGGGTCAATTTGACCTTTCCTCCGATTGGTACAAAAAGTTGTAAGAATTGCATTTTGAAAATTTACAATGTTTAGTCAGAAACTAATCAAAATAAATATGAAAAAATTTTGCATATGATTTAATTGTACCAAAATGTTTTACATTGTATATATAAGTTTGTTATTACATTTCCATCTAAAGTATTTGGAACAATTTTCAAGACATATTTGATGTTAATTCTTTCGTTTATTTATTCCTATGAATGGGTATGACTAAACACAAAAAGTATATGTTACAAGGCGCATTATTAACTACAGTTGTCGTTTCTTGCCATTTTTTAAAAACTGAATTTTCATTTGTGCAAAAAAAAATAAAAAAAAAAAAAAAAATAAAAAAAATAATAATAAGGGGAGATAACTAATAAAACATATAATGGGGAGGCAAGTTATATTACAAAATCATGTAATCCGTGTTTTTCTCTCTTCTATATTAATGTTTCACTAGGCGTAAAGTTTGTCTGATTATAATAGTAGTAAAATTTATGAGGTGTCTAAATTACCATGTGCTAGAATTATAATTTGATTTCTATCACAAAATGTCCCCATTTTACATTAATATTCATGCACAAGGCAGTGCTTCATGTATATATTGATAAATGTTACTTGTTTGATGTTGATCAATAAAACGTTGTCTAAGATTTTTTATGACTTCACTGTTTTTGCCATTCTACAGCTTCGAATCCTACTCAGACCATACAACATTATGTGATAAAGTTTGGCAGCGACTTACAACAGGTCGGTGGTTTTTCCGAGTACTCCGGTTTCCTCCCTCAATTAAACTGACCTCCACGATATAGCTGAAATATTGCTGAAAGTGGCGTTATACACCATAAACCAAACCATTCTACAGCCATATTGAATATGTATTTTGGAATTATGAGAAAAACAAGATGATGAACAGTGATGGTCAACAATGCAACCAATATCAACGAACAGAGCCAAGCAATCCGGGTTACAGTATTGAACAGGTACAGAATTGTGGCGGGGTTAAACAATCGTCCCCTCTTGTCAAATGATTCTCAGACGGTAATACAGAGAAATACATACAATAAAACTACATGCATAGATTTGATTCCACTCAAAAAGACTACACACTAAAAAATGAATGACAGCATAAACATGGACAGTACAATAGCTATACCATTGACAACCCTGTAATAAGAGCTACACGATGGGCACAACTAGTGAAACAGGAACTGCTTAGCCTGTCGGATCAACTAAGTTCACCCCTGGTTTTTTTGTTTGGCTCGTGTTGCTCGGTCTTTGGTTTTCTGTGTAGTGTTTTGTAGATAATTGTTTGTCCTTTTGTTCTTTTGGCCATTGGATTGTCTGTCCTGATTTACGGCTCCATCGGATTTTCTGTCCTGATTTACGGCTCCATTGGATTGTCTGTCCTGATTTACGGCTCCATTGGATTGTCTGCCCTGATGTACGGCTCCATTGGATTGTCTGTTCTGATTTACGGCCCACTTGGATTGTGTCCTGATTTACGGCTCCATTGGATTGTCCGTCCTGATTTACGGCTCCATTGGATTGTGTCCTGATTTACGGCTCCATTGGATTGTCTGTCCTGATTTACGACTCCATTGGATTGTCTGTCCTGATCTACGGCTCCATTGGATTGTCTGTCCTGATTGTGCTGATTTACGGCTCCATTGGATTGTCTGTCCTGATTTACCACTTTGTTTCTTCAAACGTGTCTTAACTAAATACTTGCTAAACAGGTAGAATCCATTGTCCATTATCCTGTGTTAGTTAACTCTAACAGGTAGAATCCATTGTCCATTATCCTGTGTTAGTCAATTCTAACAGGTAGAATCCATTGTCCATTATCCTGTGTTAGTTAACTCTAACAGGTAGAATCCATTGTCCATTATCCTGTGTTAGTTAACTCTAACAGGTAGAATCCATTGTCCATTACCCTGTGTTAGTCAATTCTAACAGGTAGAATCCATTGTCCATTATCCTGTGTTAGTTCACTCTAACATGTAGAATCCATTGTCCATTATCCTGTGTTAGTTAACTCTAACAGGTAGAATCCATTGTCCATTATCCTGTGTTAGTTAACTCTAACAGGTAGAATCCATTCTCCATTATCCTGTGTTAGTTAACTCTTTACCTTTTATTTCTTATTATTCGGGCTACAAGGGAAGACATTATCATGTAGTATGTTTGATTACCACCACATGTCGATGTTCTCGTGTGTGTTTTTTTATATTGGAGAGCTCGCTCTAAATATATGCCATAATAGATCTGAGTAAGCCTTTCTATGTCTATTCAATTACATTTGACAAACTCCAGACGTGTTTGCTTACAAATGGTTGCATAGTACATAATGAGTATCATGAACTGAGTGAGTGGTTATTGTTTAACACCAAGTGGACAATTTTGCAAATGGCGATGACAGGTTTCTTTGTTATGATGATAACAGTGGCGACGATCATGATGCAAGGTTTACATTATATCGACACACTGGTCAGGATTTTTACAGTGCGAAGTTCACTGAGATAGTCCACAAGATTAAGCAAACTATCGAAGCAATCAATATATATTTTTACTACATAATGCGCATTCCTACAATAGAACAGGAAATGACAGCTTATTATCTAAATTTACAGTTCCTAAATAATGTAATGTTTATTAAAACTAAGGTTGTTCTCTCTCAGACAATAGGTAACATTAGCTGGATGTTGGCTATCTTGTTTAGAACTTTTGGTTTTCTCGCTCCCAAAGACTTTTATATTATTTGGCTTTCAGAGTACCTGAGGAAGGTTATTCCTTGCGCACTAAATTTGATATCTATGTTTTTATTTATAATCAGGTTTGATCCATTGGGGATGGAACCCAAAGTCGTCAGCATTTGTACGTTACTAATTACACCACAGAGACAGTATGGGTACATTATAAATAAACAGGATACATATAGAGAGTGTTTGTTATTGGTGTTTATCGCCACTGTCAACACTCTGTCAGCTTCATCTAGACTACCAGACTTATTGGGGGTAGGAAAACCCGAACGGTTATATATCGAACAGACTGGTGAAATCTTATCTTTTGATTTGTGTCTAGAACCCTTAACATTGCATACGAATATAAGAATGTGATCCCATGTCAGTTATGTTATGGTTGTTGTCAGAGGTCAATGACCTTAATCAATCGGTCACACATGCCCTAGACAGGGGTGTAGCCAGAATAATGGAGAATTATAGGCACAAGCTGTTTCGGCGGGGGAGGGGGGTCTGAGACCGCTCAATGGTGTCCACGGGACAAAACCCCCCGGAAGTTCACGGTTATACAACAGAAAGGGTGACGTTTTTGACCATTTTGGAAGTGCTTTTAACAACAGGAAATTCATATTGTTTTGTCCATTTTTAACAATACCACTACTAGAACTTTAACGTCCTCGACTACTCGCGGACGGACGGATGGTCACGTTACTTTATACCCTTCGAAAATTTAATACCAAAAGGAATAACAAAATACATGTATGATAGAGGTTACTCTCTGAACTTTTCTAGTCGGGTATACGTCACGGTTTGTTGCATGTAGAGTGTCGAGTACTCTCTGGCTTATCATCTACAAGAGCCCACCTGATTTTCCAACGCTCAACTTCATCCACAAAATCTAATTTCCTTGGTAAATCTCTCTGATAGGCATTGAACAATCTATCAACTATTTCAGGTGTTAGGTTTAGAAGACTTGCAGAGTTTAGATAAGATGTAAAAAAAAAAACGCTTCTCGTTGCTTACTACTCGCTTTGACATCTCTTCCTCCTCTAAATGATCAATGTATATGGATATGTTCCAGTAGTCAGATGGGTTGTCTACAGGATAATTCGCTCTGTACATTTATATTATATACATTATAGATTTAATCATGAAACATATCTACATGCGTATTCCAGTAGGAAAGTGGAGCATTGATTTATAAAAAAAACAAATTTGTCAAATTTATGTATCGGCACGTGCCTACTTGAGCCTAACGCAGCTACGCTCTGGTAGATGCATAGACTTATGTTTAAAAATGTAGATGGAACGTCTGAATATACTGTATACTAGGAGATTACGTGAACTTCTAAGTTTTCTAGTCATAATTATAAATAATTACATGCTGAGTTTTGAATTCGATGCTCATCATTTAAAATACCCCGAAGAGTGGGCGAGTGCTTGTTGATTAACGACAAATTAGCCATTTTCCAGCTACTGTCAAACTATTATTTTTAACTGAGGCCAATATTAGCGGTTTCTAGTTTACAGATGTATTCACGGGTATTGTTTTAGGGTATTTTCATTATGTAATAAAAATAGTTTATGCATCGTTTTTCACGGATAGCAATAAAAAAAACATAACTAAAACAATCAAAAGACACAATTATCAAACAGACTGTAACTATGTCACGTTCTTATGATTATTCAAAAGAGCACTTTGAATTCTACTCACGATCTCAATATACATAGCAATATTTCAAAGTAGCCGTATGTTAATATTTCTGTTTCTATCCAAAATAAAAAAAAATAAAAAAAATTGCTCTACGATTGTACACATAAAACAAAACAATTTAATGAAGAGGATGTCTTATATCTTAAGTGTGCATAGGTACACTAATTGAGCATTAACATTATAAAAGGGAATATAATGGATACTGCCATTAACACACTTGGACAGACCCAGAGGCAAAGTTGAACAAACTGTTGCATTAATTGTTATGTGTTATTTGTGTAAAATATACGAGTGCAATTAAAAACTGATATATTTATTTCAAAACAGTTTTGCATTACAGATACCAAAATATAAAATAATTTAAAAAAAAATACGGGAAAATAAACATGATGGTTTTTTTCTTCAGATTTTCTTACAGTTACAGAGGCGAGAATGAAGCTTTATAAATGGATCGGATTATCTTTTATCTATGTTATTTGTGCATGCTTCCCTATAGTGGTGTCCAAAACGTCTTGACTATATGAATAACAGGACGGGTTTCTTATAAGAGGCAGAAACTGCTTACCTTTCATAAGCACCTGGGTTCATCCCCGGTTTGAGGTGGGTTCCGTGTTGCTCATCTGTTTAGTTTTGTGTGGTGAGTATTTTGGTTTGTTTGTCTTGTCTTGTTTATCCAATGTTGCCGGTGTCTCTTGATTGTTCCTTCTTGATTGCCCCTTCTGTAATCTCTAACGATAAAAATAAAACACAGCAATTCCTATTCTTTTTTTTTAATTTAAAAAGAGTCCTAAAGACATTTATCATTCAAGTATAAACCAAAAATTCAGAGAATTTAAAATAAGCAGAACAACTGAATATAATAAAGTAAAGGCATGAAAATAAGGATGGTACTCGAACAGATACAAGAGGAGGAATTCATATTGCCCTGAATGCTATTAGGTGCAATGTTCTTTTCTTTTTTGTTGTTGTGGACAGTTTGGTCGCCATTATATAATATTTGTTTTGTGCTTACTGTTGTTTTACCAATTAGATCATTGTCTGTATCTAACGACAGTCTATTGTTATTTGGAATAGTAGTTGCTTTTTTAGTTGAGGCCTCTTCTGAGACATCTATTGTTTTGTCCTTTGAGATTGCTTTCTTTACTGAGACTTTATCAACACTGCTTTCTAAAACTTTTCTGTTTGTTTTCAATTTGCCTATTTCCAAATCGGAAACAGATTCCATATCAATGCTTGATTCCATAACTTTTCTGTTTTTGCCTAAATCTGACGGTGTCGACATTGCGGTTGAAGCATCAAGTTCTCCGGGAATATTCAGTTTTCCATTTTCTTGTTCATTCAAAATGTCATCAGGGCCTATTTCCGTATCATCTTGGTTATCAACAATCTGGATATTGCTAGAACTAGCTTCAGTGTCCATGTTGTCATTTTCAGACTGTTTTCTAGGATTTTCCAAACGGATCACTTTGTGTGACGCTAATGTCACGATTGCTTCTGGACCAGTAAAACGACGATTAACTTGGTCATCTATAATAAAATATAAAACTGTAAACCTAATTATGAAAAACAATTATCAGTACTACAGATAAAATCAATATAAAATCGAATGAATCTACCACTTGAGTTCGAATTAGCCGAGTTTCGATTTATCAAGGCACATTTGTGGTTTTCTTGAATAAGTGGTTTCAATACATACTCAAAAGTTCTCTTTTTTCACATTAACTTTCGTGGTTTTATGACACCAGCTAATACCACAAAAATTAGTGTTCAGCGAATAAAAGCAAATTCACAGTACAAGGAAACGACTTGCCCTATTTCGATGCAAGTAGCTTCGACTGCATATTGTAATGTCAATATTAAAAACATGTTCATCAATTTATCATACAATTTTCACACTTTGAGAGGCGAGGTCTCAATCCTTTCTAGAATGAAAACAAACACGCATACAATGAGAAATGTAGACGAAGAAAATGGAAAAAAGAGGCATGACGAAGTGGAACAGCTTGATGTGAGAGGAAGGAACGAAAACTCTCTTGTAGCGATTGGTGGAAACCATTTGAACTTTTCATGTCATGTGATATAAATAAATATGGCGCCATGACAAAACAATCTCATAGTTGTTCCAAATATTTTCAACTACGATTATATGATTATATGATAATCGGAGAGGGCAATTTTAAACATGACAGTGATGC
Organism: Bathymodiolus septemdierum; assembly: GCA_963383655.1. Lineage (NCBI taxonomy): Eukaryota > Metazoa > Mollusca > Bivalvia > Mytilida > Modiolidae > Bathymodiolus > Bathymodiolus septemdierum. The sequence goes on along the minus strand of OY726530.1, from coordinate 38,851,354 downwards.
AGAGTCTAACTTTGAGAAATATTAATACTGTACAATATGTTACTAGTTTCTATTGGTTGAACAATGATACTGTGTACAACGTTTTACCCGTGTTCTTTTCAGGATTCAAAAATTTCTCATATTCATACCCTGAGATCTCTTCACCAACTTAACAGAGACACAACGATTGTCACTAGCGCAGCAGTAACTGCTTACCCTTTCTGAGCACCTGGATTCGTTTTTAGTGGGGTTCGTGTTGCTCAATCTTTATTTTCCTGTGCAGCGTTTGTAGATCATCGTTTGCCAATTTGTCCTTTTTCTTTTGGCCAATGCATTGTCTCTCCGATTTACGGCTTCTGATTACCTCTTTGATATCCTCAAACTTTAAGATTGACGAAAAGAACAAGGCAGTATCAAACATTGAAAGTAAACAAATAATGTCATGACGTTTGTCTTCTCTAGATTGCCTCTTGAACAAAATAACTAGGTTCATCATATTAGAATTGAAATGAGTCTTACAAGACTGATTTACTTTGTGTATTATCATTCATTTTGTATTTCTATTTGTTTTTCTTGATATATCATTGTATGTAAATAGTTAAACATGTGTAAACAATAGGCTCAAATCTAAAGATTAGAAAGCCAAATAATATAAAGTTTTGGGAGCAATAAACCCAAAGGGCTTAAACAGAATAGCCAAAAATAGGCCAAAGTTACCTATGCCTGAGAGATTAATAAAGGTAACAAGCCTTAAAATATATCTGAATATTTAGAGGTAATCACACAAAAAGTGTCGATAAAATTTAACAAATACCGCCATCTTTTATGACTGTTCACAGTGATATGTATGGGACTTTCATTGTAGACTTTCTATATACAAAATATGACATCAATATCTCAAATTTTCGGCAACATAAGAAATTGTCGCCAAAATATCATAAAATAACCCTTATTACGATCATCTTTGGCGTCATTAAAGTAATATGAAACGAGTTTTTGGTGAAATAAACATCTTCAAAAATATTCTTGATATATTTACATTCCCTAAAAACTAAACCATTCGTGCATGTTTGAGGACGAAAATCGCGATCATCTGTGATGAGAACAGAAAATCATTCCATCTCGTACGTGTTTTGTCAAGACAACGGCGGCTAATTAACTTTCAGATGCACCGTTCCGATGATTGCCGATCATGAAATTTCATCACCGACTAAACAGGTGAGCACATGTATCATTCTGGTATTGAAAGAAGTTAAATTTCTTGCATTTCTTGCCTTGCAAAGAAATTATTTCATGTATGTTTTACCATAAAGATTATCAACTGCAATGAATTTCATTTTGACTTAATCAGTTTATTCGAAAAACTGGACAACAACATTGAAATCGGTAATAATGAATGACACGGGGCCCCATTTGTGGAAATCGAAACAGAACCAAGAAATCTCTGAATTTTGTAAATAAAATAAATAATCTGGCCACCCAAAGTTGGAAAAAAAATTCTGGCCTTTGCTTCATAGAAAAAAAATCAAAAATCTGGCCTGTACTGAGTAAACAATGTTACAACCTGTCCTGCACTGTGTGTCGAATGAATTTTCTGTCAAATATTATAACCTCACTAATCTTGCCAGGCCCTCTCAGAATCAAATTATTTGCCTATATATTATTATGAGATAAAGAATGTGTGCTTTCTTTCACATTCTTGTCTCTTAGGCCAAATAAATTTTAAATAGATTTGAAACAAAGTAGTATTCATTTTTAATATAAAAAAAACCCTAATGTTTTAACATAGTTACAAGTTGCGTATGCAGTGTCCCCTTACTGGGTCCCGCCAAATTTGCTGAATTATATATACCAAGGACGTATATAAGATTCTATATACGTCCTTGATTATACAGATAATGCCGTTAAAAGACATTTACGGCGGTTTAGATCATAGATGGTGATATATATTTATTTTCCAGGTAAAGAAATCCTTGTTTAACGTTTCGCTAAGGGAAAAGTATCTGTAATCGTGGATTGAATGGAAAATAATGGAATGTAAATCGAAACGAAAATGATGTTACCTGTCAAGAATATAACGGAGCATGCGCACAATCTCTACCGAATGAGTTCAAATCTGAGGTCAATAGCATATGATTTGCATTATTGTCCGGGTAGCAAGAATTATCGAAGACAGAATAAAATGACGTTTTTTCCTGAATTATACATCGTAGCTCTCAAAAAGTGAATGGTTCTTTATATATTTAATTTTTACATATATCAGAAATTTTAGAAAACTGAAAATAATGATTTTGGCATTTTATATTACTTTAAATTAATGTGCATCACCATTTTATTTTGTATTTCCTTATTACATAAAATCAGAGCATCTTAAACAATCTCTCAGTTATAGGTATGTATCAACATGAAAACTCGTAAATATATAAAAATGATTTACACTCATATATATCATATAACCGAAGGTGTGAAATCCTTCCCACCAAATTTTAGGAGACTCAAAATAAAACACCACTCAACGATCAACTTATTGAAGCCTTGTATTGCACTGTTATTTGTATCCTATCTTTTGTGATACTATTTTTTTTAAATTGCGAGTTTGTTGTTCTTGCAATTTCTTTATTTTTATCTAAATGATTAATTTACCCTTTGGCAACTTTACTTGGGTGTGACTGCTTAAAACTTTTCCTTCTGACACATCTAAAATAAACCCTCCTGGTATTTTCTTAACGGCATTTATTTTCTTGTGGGCATCTTTTCCCAACAAAAACAGTACTAAGGCATTAAATTTTGAAGTTGTTCCGTTTACAGGTGTCTCCAATGATCTGCGATGACGTTCTTCATGTTTTGAAGATATTTGAAGAGATTCTGTTTCAGAAAGTCTGGTTTCCGGTGTACATGAATTCTAAAAGACAAAAATCATGAAGAATTATGATATTAATAAAAACGATTACAATAAATAGTTCCTTCCATGGGAAACCGCGAATATGAAATAGCATCTGCAATGAGGGTACACACCTTCTCCATAAAGGGGCGTTCACTGGTCTTGCGGTAATACAATTTTTTAGTATCAGGTTTGTATTCCTACTCCAAACTACAGAAAGTTGATCTGGTGATCACAGATACCCCCGCATTCCAAATTTTGAATGAGGCAATGAAAGGAATGAGTCGTACCTTAAATATCATCCGGAAACCTAGAAAGTCCCTATTTTCTAAGAGAAAAAGGACCATAACTTATGAACGGTAAATGTGAATTACACCATAATCAAACTTAACCTGTATTTTATAGCATACAGCATTATGCTAAAGTTTGAAAAGATTTGGTTGAGTGGTACTTTAAATATCATTCGGAAACCTAAAAAGTCTCTATTTTCTAAGAGAAAAGGGGCCATAACTCAGGAACGGTAAATGTGAAATACACCGTAATCGAACTTAACATGTATTTAATGGTCCACAGCATTGTATTAAAGTTAGAAAAGACTTGGTTCAGCCATACTCTAAATATCATCCGGAAACCTAAAAAGTCCCTATTTTCTAAAAGAAAAAGGGTCATAACTCATGAACGGTAAATGTGAAATACACCGTAATCAAATTTAACCTGTATTTTATGGTACACAGCAATGTGTGAAAGTTTGAAAAGATTTGGTTGAGCGGTACTTTAATTAGTATCCGGAAACCAAAAGTGTGACGGACGGACGAACGGACATGAGGATCCCTATATACCCCCGACTCTCGTCGAGCGGGGTATAAATAGTCCAATCAGAATACTGTAAATACTGGGTAGAGTGTTCTGGTTAGCTCTTTTTGCTTTGCGCGTACGAGTTTTATGATGGCAATGACTGGTTATGGAGGACAAATTCAATACACATGTCGTCCACACAACGAAGCAAGCATGAGTGTCTTGTACTTGAAGAATGCTATGTTCAATCCCGATGAAAAACTAATTGTATCAGCTCATAAGAAGCAGTGACCCGTTGTGAGACAAAAAGTCAGTCCCTATGGATTATTCCCGTATACACCAATCTGATTAATATCACAACTCTCACTCTCCTTTACTGATGGATGACATTATTTGCAAGAATGTGACCGTAATTAGGGTTTCTTTAATTAGATCTACCACGCCGTGACATATCAGTAAAGGAGAGCAAGTGGGAGATGTGATTTTAATCAGATTGCCATTTACACATGACAATCAAAACATTCGTCCTTAGATCTATCACATAGCCACATTTGTTTTAGTCTGAAGTGCGGTCCACTTGACATTAAGTAACAAACAATCAACCGATATTAAAATAGTTGAGCATACGTGTTATATTTGCAAGTTAGACATTGTTTATACTGTTGAAACAGAGCTTCGTGATCATCCACATGACAGTCGCTTGACATGCGGTTATAGTCAAAGATCGTAACAGTCAATAACGAGTCACAAAAGAGACATAATAGTGTCCAATGTTAAAGTGTCCCCCCAGACAATATTTTATAGAGATTACGATATGAAATAGTGTCCGGTGCTATGAAATTGTGTCCTAGTATAGGGTTAGTAGGGTTAGGGTTAGGGTTAGAATTATGCTTAGGGTTAGGGTAAGACATAATGGTGTCCTATGTTAAAGTGTCCCCCCCGGACAATATTTTATAGAGATTGCGATATGAAATAGTGTCTGCTGGATACTATAACATATGTAAAAGTGTCCGGCGGACACTTTGAACTAGAGGACACAATTAAATGCTACACTTACAGTCATAGATCGTAACAGTCAACAACGACAATCGTTAGAGAGAGCATTTAGTGCTATTGTTTCTGTAAGGTACTTATAGACAGATACAAAATGATTCAGTGATTGGAGCCATGTTGTTGTTGCTGTAAGGTATGTTATAAACAGATAAACAATGATTCAGTGATTGGAGCCATGTTGTTGTTACTGTAAGGTATGTTATAAACAGATAAACAATGATTCAGTGATTGGAGCCATGTTGTTGTTACTGTAAGGTATGTTATAGACAGATAAAAAATGATTCAGTGATTGGAGCCATGTTGTTTTTACTGTAAGGTATGTTATAGACAGATAACAAATGATTCAGTGATTGGAGTCATGTTGTTTTTACTGTAAGGTATGTTATAGACAGATAACAAATGATTCAGTGATTGGAGCCATGTTGTTGTTACTGTAAGGTACTAATAGACAGATAACAAATGATTCAGTGATTGGAGCCATGTTGTTGTTACTGTAAGATATGCTATAGACAGATAACAAATGATTCAGTGATTGGAGCCATGTTGTTGTTACTGTAAGGTATGCTATAGACAGATAACAAATGATTCAGTGATTGAAACCATGTTGTTGTTACTGTAAGGTACTAATAGACAGATAACAAATGATTCAGTGATTGGAGCCATGTTGTTGTTACTGTAAGATATGCTATAGACAGATAACAAATGATTCAGTGATTGGAGCCATGTTGTTGTTACTGTATGGTATGCTATAGACAGATAACAAATGATTCAGTGATTGGAGCCATGTTGTTGTTACTGTAAGATATGCTATAGACAGATAACAAATGATTCAGTGATTGGAGCCATGTTGTTGTTACTGTAAGATATGCTATAGACAGATAACAAATGATTTAGTGATTGAAACCATGTTGTTGTTACTGTAAGATATGCTATAGACAGATAACAAATGATTCAGTGATTGGAGCCATGTTGTTGTTACTGTAAGGTACTAATAGACAGATAACAAATGATTCAGTGATTGGAGCCATGTTGTTGTTACTGTAAGATATGCTATAGACAGATAACAAATGATTCAGTGATTGGAGCCATGTTGTTGTTACTGTAAGGTATGCTATAGACAGATAACAAATGATTCAGTGATTGAAACCATGTTGTTGTTACTGTAAGGTACTAATAGACAGATAACAAATGATTCAGTGATTGGAGCCATGTTGTTGTTACTGTAAGATATGCTATAGACAGATAACAAATGATTCAGTGATTGGAGCCATGTTGTTGTTACTGTAAGGTATGCTATAGACAGATAACAAATGATTCAGTGATTGGAGCCATGTTGTTGTTACTGTAAGATATGCTATAGACAGATAACAAATGATTCAGTGATTGGAGCCATGTTGTTGTTACTGTAAGATATGCTATAGACAGATAACAAATGATTCAGTGATTGAAACCATGTTGTTGTTACTGTAAGATATGCTATAGACAGATAACAAATGATTCAGTGATTGGAGCCATGTTGTTGTTACTGTAAGGTACTAATAGACAGATAACAAATGATTCAGTGATTGGAGCCATGTTGTTGTTACTGTAAGATATGCTATAGACAGATAACAAATGATTCAGTGATTGGAGCCATGTTGTTGTTACTGTAAGGTATGCTATAGACAGATAACAAATGATTCAGTGATTGAAACCATGTTGTTGTTACTGTAAGGTACTAATAGACAGATAACAAATGATTCAGTGATTGGAGCCATGTTGTTGTTACTGTAAGATATGCTATAGACAGATAACAAATGATTCAGTGATTGGAGCCATGTTGTTGTTACTGTAAGGTATGCTATAGACAGATAACAAATGATTCAGTGATTGGAGCCATGTTGTTGTTACTGTAAGATATGCTATAGACAGATAACAAATGATTCAGTGATTGGAGCCATGTTGTTGTTACTGTAAGATATGCTATAGACAGATAACAAATGATTCAGTGATTGGAGCCATGTTGTTGTTACTGTAAGATATCCTATAGACAGATAACAAATGATTCAGTGATTGGAGCCATGTTGTTGTTACTGTAAGGTATGCTATAGACAGATAACAAATGATTCAGTGATTGGAGCCATGTTGTTGTTACTGTAAGATATGCTATAGACAGATAAAAAATGATTCAGTGATTGGAGCCATGTTGTTGTTACTGTAAGGTATGTTATAGACAGATAACAAATGATTCAGTGATTGGAGCCATGTTGTTGTTACTGTAAGGTATGCTATAGACAGATAACAAATGATTCAGTGATAGGAGCCATGTTGTTGTTACTGTAAGGTATGCTATAGACAGATAAAAAATGATTCAGTGATTGGAGCCATGTTGTTGTTACTGTAAGGTATGTTATAGACAGATAAAAAATGATTCAGTGATTGGAGCCATGTTGTTGTTGCTGTAAGGTACTTATAGACAGATAAACAATGATTCAGTGATTGGATTTTAAAGTCAACTCTAAAATATTACAGCTATATCCGGGTTATAAATATCGATAGTGCCCTTCTCAAATATTTCAAGGCAAGCATGATTCTAGATTGAAGGTGATTTGAAAAAGCCTTTGGTGTGGTTGGGGTAATTATATTATATTTAGCATTACTTAAACTATGAAATAAATTAAAATACAATTTATCAAATGGACTTACTGCAAGGTTTGTCGCCGAATTGCACTATAAAGCTAACAATAATATCCACAGTTCATCTAAAATGTTGTCTATTTCTAAAATTCGTGGGAAAACATAAACAAAATAGTTGGAAACGAAGACGTCATTTTTCAAATTTTCTTGTAGCTTACAAATATCAGCAAATATCAACCGTTTATCATGTCAGCATAGTAGATAATCTGAGCATGGAGAATTATTGAGATATATTTTCTCGCTGCAATGTCTACAGAATTACAATTACCTTAAAGTATATTTTGCATTACCAGTTAAGTTTTAAAATACTATTGCTGACATGCTTTGCCAGAGTAATAGGAGATCTAAAGCGAGGCTGAGATGCGACGGCGAGTCCAAAGTATTTTATATGAGAATTACCAAGACCATGTCAGTATAATGTACCATGGTTACACACAGAAATCAAGGACAATTAATGATAGAAAGCAGTGTGCTGGACCATGAAAATGTCAACAGAATATTGCATTAATATGGTATTAACTGCAGATTATTCTGTATTAACTGGGGCCGTCGTGGCCGTGATCGTATGGTAGTTGGATTTACAACTACCTGTGCAATCAGTGCCTATCACCACTGATGTTGTGAGTTCGAATCTCGATCAGAACGAGGTGTACAACATTATGTGATAAAGTTTGTCGGCGACTTGCGACAGGTCGGTGGTTTTCTCCGGGTCCTCCGGTTTCCTCCACCAATAAAACTGACCGCCCCAATATAACTGAAATATTGTTGAAAGTGGCGCTAAACACCATCAAACAAACAAACAAATTGTATTAACTAATGATCGCAATAGGGTCATTGAAGTAATAAAACTACACACGATCGTGTAAAAGTTATAGCAATATATACAACTTACCGCTCCACAGTTTTACACACGATCGTGTTAAAGTAAAAGTTATAGCAATATATACAACTTACCGCTCCACAGTTTTCATTACAAATAACAAAGCTGCACTTGAAAAGAATTCCCTGAGTTCGCTTGATTCTAAACATTCGGAAACTTGGGCTTATTGCCGTTAATCCTCGTAAAGTAAAACCTTGATCAGAGTGAAATGGAAATCCAGTGCCACATCTGAAAGTTGTAACAAGTATATCTTGTTATTCTGTCGTTAATTTATATATATCAATGAAGCCTGTCTAAACAGAACCTCCATGGGTTCAGGTTTTTTTCAGAGTAGACAGGTGTTTGGTTTATACAGGTGAAATCAACAGGGATTTCCTATATTGATACTCTATTTAAAGTTCGGAATATTCAGGATTCTGTTTTATTCCGGGTTCGGTTTAGAAAGATTTCAATGTATTTAGAACTAACATTGGGTTATTATTGTTTATCACCAAATTCTTTTTTTCAGACATATCATGGCGGGAACAAGTTACATTAGCTAAAATGATGATGGTGTCCGCTTGACATTAGACCGACACGCTTAGTTGGTTCTTACAGTGTTAGGTCACTGCTTACGCGGGTAGACATGTCACTCCAACACATTACTAGTATCCCAATTTCTTTGCGCGTAATCCGTAAAGATGTGTGCTTAGCGGGGAAGCATGACATACAAATTTTATAGTCTTTCCATTTACCTGAGCGACAGGTGCTCGAACCAGCATTCTAATGTAGTTGTTTATTATTCCTGGTTTGTGATTGGACAATGCTGTAATTTTCAAGGCATCAATTCCACCGTTGAAATATCATGAGATATTTTTTTTTTGAATTTTAGCCGATTACCGATTACGTCATCTTATCATTAATGTGGCAATGCACATGATTACATTAGAATGGAGATAACTGCATTGTATTTGCAAATTTGTCGGTATTAATTGTCGATTTAATGTTGTAATTTTCACGGTATCAATTCTACGGTTGAAATAGCATGAGATATTTTTAAAACTTTAGCTGATTACCACTTACGTCATCTTGTTAATAATGTGGCAATACACATCTATACACATGATTACATTAGAATGGAGATAACTGTATTGCATTTGAAAATTTCACGGCATCAATTGTCGATTTAATGGTCGCAAATATCCATTTACTGGTTCCGCTATCGCGTCGCCAGTAAACTCAATTTGCAACCATCAAATCTCCAATTGATGCCGTGAAATTTTCAAATATAATACAGTTATCTCCTAATATTCTACCGCACTCTGGGCGGACATGCGAATCATTACACCACCGACGCTGTGTCTCGTGTATGGATAATGTCACTCCGTTAAAATTATTCCCGATAAGAAAAACAGGATCCAAATTAATATCAACTATTATTCAAATACCATGTAATGTTGCTACAAGAAAGTAAAATTTACTGCTGGGAAATCGAAGTCATCATGTTTATCATAAATATCGGAGGGCCTGGTGGTCAAGTGGTAACGGTCATTGTCTTACGACCGACACTCCAATAACAACCTTAAGGTTTCAGTAGGTCAACTCGTTATATCTGTCAGGTCTACCCCAAAATAAGCCTGGCAGTCCCGATATAGCTGAAAAGCAGCAGAAAGTGACAGTAAACACCAATAAGCCTAACAATAACACATAAATCAGAGAACAATGCCGTTCTTCTCTGAGCAAATCTGATAAACATCAACAACCCTAACAATAACACATAAATCTGAGAACACAGCCGTTCCTCTCTCTGCAAATCTGATAAACATCAACAACCCTAACAATAACACATAAATCATGGAACACAGCCGTTCCTCTCTCGGCAAATCTGATAAACATCAACAACCCTAACAATAACACATAAATCATGGAACACAGCCGTTCCTCTCTCGGCAAATCTGATAAACATCAACAACCCTAACAATAACACATAAATCAGAGAACACAGCCGTTCCTCTCTCTGCAAATCTGATAAACATCAACAACCCTAACAATAACACATAAATCATGGAACACAGCCGTTCCTCTCTCGGCAAATCTGATAAACATCAACAACCCTAACAATAACACATAAATCATAGAACACAGCCGTTCCTCTCTCGGCAAATCTGATAAACATCAACAACCCTAACAATAACACATAAATCAGAGAACACAGCCGTTCCTCTCTCGGCAAATCTGATAAACATCAACAACCCTAACAATAACACATAAATCATAGAACACAGCCGTTCCTCTCTCGGCAAATCTGATAAACATCAACAACCCTAACAATAACACATAAATCAGAGAACACAGCCGTTCCTCTCTCGGCAAATCTGATAAACATCAACAACTCTAACAATAACACATAAATCATAGAACACAGCCGTTCCTCTCTTGGCAAATCTGATAAACATCAACAACCCTAACAATAACACATAAATCATAGAACACAGCCGTTCCTCTCTCGGCAAATCTGATAAACATCAACAACCCTAACAATAACGCATAAATCATAGAACACAGCCGTTCCTCTCTCGGCAAATCTGATAAACATCAACAACCCTAACAATAACACATAAATCAGAGAACACAGCCGTTCCTCTCTCGGCAAATCTGATAAACATCAACAACCCTAACAATAACACATAAATCATAGAACACAGCCGTTCCTCTCTCGGCAAATTTGATAAACATCAACAACCCTAACAATAACACATAAATCAGAGAACACAGCCGTTCCTCTCTCGGCAAATCTAATAAACATCAACAACCCTAACAATAACACATAAATCATAGAACACAGCCGTTCCTCTCTCGGCAAATCTGATAAACATCAACAACCCTAACAATAACACATAAATCATAGAACACAGCCGTTCCTCTCTCCACAAATCGAGGTATAATTTATACTCTCCATCTATTATTTGATTAACTACATATGTGATTGTTAAAAAAAACAAAAAGTCACCGGTTCAACAACTTAGACAGTCTTCTCGCATTATATTTAATTTATGTGGTAGACTAAGTATTCAACGTCTCAAAGTGTATAAAACTCACTTACCCATCACTTAGTAAAACAGAAGATCTTGACATATCTGTTGAATATGCTTTACAGTTGGATACATGGAAACCTGTTTCATTGGCAGTTCCTAAAATAATAGGTAACGTATGTTATATGACTGAGCGTACTAGGTAACGTATGTTATATGACTGAGCGTACATGCTGAAGGTCCAGAAACGCATCGTGAGCACTAAATTTGATATCTACGTTTTTTTATTTACTAAACATATCTCTGTTACATAACACTATACCAATTTATTGTCTTTGAATTAAGACTTGAGATTAAATCTCATCAACATGCAAAATAAAACAAAGAAAGCTAATAATTTCATCTATCACATTTCCCTTTGCTTGTAGGAGCAGGAACTGCTTACCCTCATGGGTCACATGATCCCGGGTTTTTAGAATGTTTTTTTGCTTAATCTTTTGTTTTCCGAGTAGAATTTCGTTGATCATAGTTTGTCTTTTTGCTCTTTTACATTTAGCCATTGCATTATCTGTCCTTGGGACTACGGCTTCTGATTACACTTTTGGTATTATAAACTTTTCTTAGCTGTTAACAAAGAGTCACGTCACTGTCGTTTTAGTTTTTTATGGCACAACTAATGGATGGTCAACATTAACTTATATATTAACTGGTCGACTGTATTTGAAGCTTATTTGTTCATTATCCAAGGTTTACTCATTTAGCAAAGCTTTGTCAGTCATATTGATGTTTCAAACTACCAATAATAACTTGTTTGTCATAGAAAATGGGCAGATGATGACTAGATGCAGATTAAAAATCCTTGGAACGTAAAAGGAGCATTAGATTCTCCAAACCTGAGACGCCCAATTACCTCACACCATAACAGAAAATTTGCTTTTGATTCGCACCTCATAACCTGTTGATGTCCCTTTTCTTATGGATTGCACCATGCCTCAGAAAAACTAGGTGCTATGCCTATATTTCGGGGTTGCATCAGGAGACATAGTCATAAAAGGGAAGATTTCGTTTTAGTGCCCACCACACATTTCTGGTATAACATTCACCTGGTACTCCAAAAGTCAACTGATTGCAAGCTTAATAATTTAAGCCCTTTAGGGGCAAGGAGACCACAGGGTTATTTAACAGGAAGAATAGTCTAAGGTCACTATTCCTAATTAGGGAAGTCATGGAAGCTCTACAATTGACCGCATGTTTAATACCTATTAATTTTACATATAAACTGACCTGTCATTGAAGCTCTAAGTTTGATGACGCGCCCTAGACGTGCATATAAACTGACCTTCATTGAAGCTCTAAGTTTGATGACGCGCCCTAGACGTACATATAAACTGACCTGTCATTGAATCTCTAAGTTTGATGAAACGCCCTAGACGTACATATAAACTGACCTGTCATTGAAGTTCTAAGTTTGATGACGCGCCCTAGACATACATATAAACTGACCTGTCATTGAAGTTCTAAGTTTGATGACGCACCCTAGACATACATATAAACTGACCTGTCATTGAAGTTCTAAGCTTGATGACGCACCCTAGACATACATATAAACTGACCTGTCATTGAAGTTCTAAGTTTGATGACACGCCCTAGCCGTACATATAAACTGACCTGCCATTGAAGCTCTAAGTTTGATGACACGCCCTAGCCGTACATATAAACTGACCTGTCATTGAAGCTCTAAGTTTGATGACACGCCCTAGCCGTACATATAAACTGACCTGTCATTGAAACTCTAAGTTTTATGACACGCCCTAGACATACATATAAACTGACCTGCCATTGAAGCTCTAAGTTTGATGACACGCCCTAGCCGTACATATAAACTGACCTGTCATTAAAGCTCTAAGTTTGATGACACGCCCTAGCCGTACATATAAATTGACCTGTCATTGAAGTTTTAAGTTTGATGACGCGCCCTAGACGTACACATAAACTGACCTGTCATTGAAGTTCTAAGTTTGATGACGCGCCCTAGACATACATATAAACTGACCTGTCATTGAAGTTCTAAGTTTGATGACGCACCCTAGACATACATATAAACTGACCTGCCATTGAAGCTCTAAGTTTGATGACACGCCCTAGACGTACATATAAACTGACCTGTCATTGAAGCTCTAAGTTTGATGACACGCCCTAGCCGTACATATAAACTGACCTGTCATTGAAGCTCTAAGTTTGATGACACGCCCTAGACATACATATAAACTGACCTGCCACTGAAGCTCTAAGTTTGATGACACGCCCTAGCCGTACATATAAACTGACCTGTCATTGAAGCTCTAAGTTTGATGACGCACCCTAGACATACATATAAACTGACCTGTCATTGAAGTTCTAAGTTTGATGACGCACCCTAGACATACATATAAACTGACCTGTCATTGAAGTTCTAAGTTTGATGACGCACCCTAGACATACATATAAACTGACCTGTCATTGAAGTTCTAAGTTTGATGACACGCCCTAGCCGTATATATAAATTGACCTGTCATTGAAGCTCTAAGTTTGATGACACGCCCTAGACATACATATAAACTGACCTGCCATTGAAGCTCTAAGTTTGATGACACGCCCTAGCCGTACATATAAACTGACCTGTCATTGAAGTTCTAAGTTTGATGACGCACCCTAGACATACATATAAACTGACCTGTCATTGAAGTTCTAAGTTTGATGACACGCCCTAGCCGTACATATAAACTGACCTGTCATTGAAGCTCTAAGTTTGATGACGCACCCTAGACATACATATAAACTGACCTGTCATTGAAGTTCTAAGTTTGATGACGCACCCTAGACATACATATTAACTGACCTGCCATTGAAGCTCTAAGTTTGATGACACGCCCTAGCCGTACATATAAACTGACCTGTCATTGAAGCACTAAGTTTGATGACACGCCCTAGCCGTACATATAAACTGACCTGTCATTGAAGCTCTAAGTTTGATGACACGCCCTAGACGTACATATAAACTGACCTGCCATTGAAGCTCTAAGTTTGATGACACGCCCTAGCCGTACATATAAACTGACCTGTCATTGAAGTTCTAAGTTTGATGACGCACCCTAGACATACATATAAACTGACCTGTCATTGAAGTTCTAAGTTTGATGACGCACCCTAGACATACATATAAACTGACCTGTCATTGAAGTTCTAAGTTTGATGACACGCCCTAGCCGTACATATAAACTGACCTGTCATTGAAGCTCTAAGTTTGATGATGCACCCTAGACATACATATAAACTGACCTGTCATTGAAGCTCTAAGTTTGATGACACGCCCTAGCCGTACATATAAACTGACCTGTCATTGAAGTTCTAAGTTTGATGACACGCCCTAGACATACATATAAACTGACCTGCCATTGAAGCTCTAAGTTTGATGACACGCCCTAGCCGTACATATAAACTGACCTGTCATTGAAGTTCTAAGTTTGATGACACGCCCTAGCCGTACATATAAACTGACCTGTCATTGAAGCTCTAAGTTTGATGACGCACCCTAGACATACATATAAACTGACCTGTCATTGAAGTTCTAAGTTTGATGACACGCCCTAGCCGTACATATAAACTGACCTGTCATTGAAGCTCTAAGTTTGATGACGCACCCTAGACATACATATAAACTGACCTGTCATTGAAGTTCTAAGTTTGATGACACGCCCTAGCCGTACATATAAACTGACCTGTCATTGAAGCTCTAAGTTTGATGATGCACCCTAGACATACATATAAACTGACCTGTCATTGAAGCTCTAAGTTTGATGACACGCCCTAGCCGTACATATAAACTGACCTGTCATTGAAGCTCTAAGCTTGATGATACGCCCTAGCCGTACATATAAACTGACCTGTCATTGAAGTTCTAAGTTTGATGACATGCCCTAGCCGTACATATAAACTGACCTGTCATTGAAGCTCTAAGTTTGATGACGCACCCTAGACATACATATAAACTGACCTGTCATTGAAGTTCTAAGTTTGATGACACGCCCTAGCCGTACATATAAACTGACCTGTCATTGAAGCTCTAAGTTTGATGATGCACCCTAGACATACATATAAACTGACCTGTCATTGAAGCTCTAAGTTTGATGACACGCCCTAGCCGTACATATAAACTGACCTGTCATTGAAGCTCTAAGTTTGATGACACGCCCTAGCCGTACATATAAACTGACCTGTCATTGAAGCTCTAAGTTTGATGACACGCCCTAGACATACATATAAACTGACCTGCCATTGAAGCTCTAAGTTTGATGACACGCCCTAGCCGTACATATAAACTGACCTGTCATTGAAGTTCTAAGTTTGATGACGCACCCTAGACATACATATAAACTGACCTGTCATTGAAGTTCTAAGTTTGATGATGCACCCTAGACATACATATAAACTGACCTGTCATTGAAGTTCTAAGTTTGATGACACGCCCTAGCCGTACATATAAACTGACCTGTCATTGAAGCTCTAAGTTTGATGACGCACCCTAGACATACATATAAACTGACCTGTCATTGAAGCTCTAAGTTTGATGACGCACCCTAGGCATACATATAAACTGACCTGCCATTGAAGCTCTAAGTTTGATGACAAGCCCTAGCCGTACATATAAACTGACCTGTCATTGAAGTTCTAAGTTTGATGACATGCCCTAGACATACATATAAACTGACCTGTCATTGAAGCTCTAAGTTTGATGACACGCCCTAGCCGTACATATAAACTGACCTGTCATTGAAGTTCTAAGTTTGATGACACGCCCTAGCCGTACATATAAACTGACCTGTCATTGAAGCTCTAAGTTTGATGACACGCCCTAGAAATACATATAAACTGACCTGCCATTGAAGCTCTAAGTTTGATGACACGCCCTAGCCGTACATATAAACTGACCTGTCATTGAAGTTCTAAGTTTGATGACGCACCCTAGACATACATATAAACTGACCTGTCATTGAAGTTCTAAGTTTGATGACGCACCCTAGACATACATATAAACTGACCTGTCATTGAAGTTCTAAGTTTGATGACACGCCCTAGCCGTACATATAAACTGACCTGTCATTGAAGTTCTAAGTTTGATGACGCACCCTAGACATACATATAAACTGACCTGTCATTGAAGTTCTAAGTTTGATGACACGCCCTAGCCGTACATATAAACTGACCTGTCATTGAAGCTCTAAGTTTGATGACGCACCCTAGACATACATATAAACTGACCTGTCATTGAAGTTCTAAGTTTGATGACGCACCCTAGACATACATATAAACTGACCTGTCATTGAAGTTCTAAGTTTGATGACGCACCCTAGACATACATATAAACTGACCTGTCATTGAAGTTCTAAGTTTGATGACACGCCCTAGCCGTATATATAAATTGACCTGTCATTGAAGCTCTAAGTTTGATGACACGCCCTAGACATACATATAAACTGACCTGCCATTGAAGCTCTAAGTTTGATGACACGCCCTAGCCGTACATATAAACTGACCTGTCATTGAAGTTCTAAGTTTGATGACGCACCCTAGACATACATATAAACTGACCTGTCATTGAAGTTCTAAGTTTGATGACACGCCCTAGCCGTACATATAAACTGACCTGTCATTGAAGCTCTAAGTTTGATGACGCACCCTAGACATACATATAAACTGACCTGTCATTGAAGTTCTAAGTTTGATGACGCACCCTAGACATACATATTAACTGACCTGCCATTGAAGCTCTAAGTTTGATGACACGCCCTAGCCGTACATATAAACTGACCTGTCATTGAAGCACTAAGTTTGATGACACGCCCTAGCCGTACATATAAACTGACCTGTCATTGAAGCTCTAAGTTTGATGACACGCCCTAGACGTACATATAAACTGACCTGCCATTGAAGCTCTAAGTTTGATGACACGCCCTAGCCGTACATATAAACTGACCTGTCATTGAAGTTCTAAGTTTGATGACGCACCCTAGACATACATATAAACTGACCTGTCATTGAAGTTCTAAGCTTGATGACGCACCCTAGACATACATATAAACTGACCTGTCATTGAAGTTCTAAGTTTGATGACACGCCCTAGCCGTACATATAAACTGACCTGTCATTGAAGCTCTAAGTTTGATGACGCACCCTAGACATACATATAAACTGACCTGTCATTGAAGCTCTAAGTTTGATGACACACCCTAGCCGTACATATAAACTGACCTGTCATTGAAGTTCTAAGTTTGATGACACGCCCTAGACATACATATAAACTGACCTGCCATTGAAGCTCTAAGTTTGATGACACGCCCTAGCCGTACATATAAACTGACCTGTCATTGAAGTTCTAAGTTTGATGACACGCCCTAGCCGTACATATAAACTGACCTGTCATTGAAGCTCTAAGTTTGATGACGCACCCTAGACATACATATAAACTGACCTGTCATTGAAGTTCTAAGTTTGATGACACGCCCTAGCCGTACATATAAACTGACCTGTCATTGAAGCTCTAAGTTTGATGACGCACCCTAGACATACATATAAACTGACCTGTCATTGAAGTTCTAAGTTTGATGACACGCCCTAGCCGTACATATAAACTGACCTGTCATTGAAGCTCTAAGTTTGAT
This sequence comes from Bathymodiolus septemdierum, assembly GCA_963383655.1. Classification (NCBI taxonomy): domain Eukaryota; kingdom Metazoa; phylum Mollusca; class Bivalvia; order Mytilida; family Modiolidae; genus Bathymodiolus; species Bathymodiolus septemdierum. The sequence continues at coordinate 38,833,381 of OY726530.1, read as the reverse complement.
GATGCACCCTAGACATACATATAAACTGACCTGTCATTGAAGCTCTAAGTTTGATGACACGCCCTAGCCGTACATATAAACTGACCTGTCATTGAAGCTCTAAGCTTGATGATACGCCCTAGCCGTACATATAAACTGACCTGTCATTGAAGTTCTAAGTTTGATGACACGCCCTAGCCGTACATATAAACTGACCTGTCATTGAAGCTCTAAGTTTGATGACGCACCCTAGACATACATATAAACTGACCTGTCATTGAAGTTCTAAGTTTGATGACACGCCCTATCCGTACATATAAACTGACCTGTCATTGAAGCTCTAAGTTTGATGATGCACCCTAGACATACATATAAACTGACCTGTCATTGAAGCTCTAAGTTTGATGACACGCCCTAGCCGTACATATAAACTGACCTGTCATTGAAGCTCTAAGTTTGATGACACGCCCTAGCCGTACATATAAACTGACCTGTCATTGAAGCTCTAAGTTTGATGACACGCCCTAGACATACATATAAACTGACCTGCCATTGAAGCTCTAAGTTTGATGACACGCCCTAGCCGTACATATAAACTGACCTGTCATTGAAGTTCTAAGTTTGATGACGCACCCTAGACATACATATAAACTGACCTGTCATTGAAGTTCTAAGTTTGATGACGCACCCTAGACATACATATAAACTGACCTGTCATTGAAGTTCTAAGTTTGATGACACGCCCTAGCCGTACATATAAACTGACCTGTCATTGAAGCTCTAAGTTTGATGACGCACCCTAGACATACATATAAACTGACCTGTCATTGAAGCTCTAAGTTTGATGACGCACCCTAGGCATACATATAAACTGACCTGCCATTGAAGCTCTAAGTTTGATGACAAGCCCTAGCCGTACATATAAACTGACCTGTCATTGAAGTTCTAAGTTTGATGACATGCCCTAGACATACATATAAACTGACCTGTCATTGAAGCTCTAAGTTTGATGACACGCCCTAGCCGTACATATAAACTGACCTGTCATTGAAGTTCTAAGTTTGATGACACGCCCTAGCCGTACATATAAACTGACCTGTCATTGAAGCTCTAAGTTTGATGACACGCCCTAGAAATACATATAAACTGACCTGCCATTGAAGCTCTAAGTTTGATGACACGCCCTAGCCGTACATATAAACTGACCTGTCATTGAAGTTCTAAGTTTGATGACGCACCCTAGACATACATATAAACTGACCTGTCATTGAAGTTCTAAGTTTGATGACGCACCCTAGACATACATATAAACTGACCTGTCATTGAAGTTCTAAGTTTGATGACACGCCCTAGCCGTACATATAAACTGACCTGTCATTGAAGTTCTAAGTTTGATGACGCACCCTAGACATACATATAAACTGACCTGTCATTGAAGTTCTAAGTTTGATGACACGCCCTAGCCGTACATATAAACTGACCTGTCATTGAAGCTCTAAGTTTGATGACGCACCCTAGACATACATATAAACTGACCTGTCATTGAAGCTCTAAGTTTGATGATGCACCCTAGGCATACATATAAACTGACCTGCCATTGAAGCTCTAAGTTTGATGACAAGCCCTAGCCGTACATATAAACTGACCTGTCATTGAAGTTCTAAGTTTGATGACACGCCCTAGACATACATATAAACTGACCTGTCATTGAAGCTCTAAGTTTGATGACACGCCCTAGACGTACATATGGGTTGGTGAAAGATTGTTCGTTTATTTTTACAACAGTCACGGTAAAATTAGAATCAGCTATATCTCCTACGTTTTGTGATATAATAACTGGACTCTTAACTCTGAAATAAAATTTAATAAAAAAATTCCTAAAAAGAGCATATGACAGTAAAATAGGGTGTAATTGTTAACTGAGCAATTACTTAGATGATCGATTAGAGAAAAAATTATTTTGGGGACACGGTAATGATATTTGGTCTGTACTAGACCAACAAGTCGATGTCCATGGTGTTATCTCACTGAAAAACAGAAAGACATGATGTCGCTCCAGTTGTACACTTTATCCTGACTCTCATTAATGGTACATTCTTAGCAGAAAAGTAGTAAATACCAATTTCATATTCCTTGGTTTGATCCGAGCGGGACTCGAACCCGCAATTTATTGCACTCGAGGCAAGCATGCTAATCATTACTCCATCGATACAGTTGTGTACAACTTTGGCAATAAAATGATAGACATAATGTGTATAACACAATCAATCTGAACTGAATCTTTTTGGTGCAAGCTCATTAAAACAGCAGTATGAAATGTTTGAATGTAAATGTGTCACTCCACTGTACACAGTATTCAGATTTCAAGCCTACCAGTCATCGATATGTTACAAATGTAAATTTCATTATTTTTGGTTTGACCCGACCACCCTATCTCGAGATTCCAACAGGGAATGAATCGAACATACGACCTTCCCGTCTTAGAGTCGACCAGGCCAGCCATATAATATTACACCAATCATGATGGGACGGATGGGTTAGTGTTTTGCTTGGATAAAGTATTAGGTCGGTAAATTCTATCATTTATATATTGCTTTCAAAGAAACTTACGGATCTTCCACGCCGGCTCCACCGGCAACATCGTCAGCATACTTCTCAAAGCTACATTGGATCAGGAACTCTTCATCTCCATCATTCTGTATGGCAGCTACTGTATTTCTTCCCTGGACTGTTATAGTATAAAGTTCCATACCAGTCGTTTTCTATTTTAGGAAAAAAAAGGATCAAATGGAGTATTTTATGGTCTTATAAACTGTCTTTACGATGTGTGACAAATAGTGTTGTTTAACCCTAAGTGATCAATTTCCCGGCTATATATCATTTGTATATCATTTGTAAATCACAAGAACAAATTACAATTCGATACGATAATGGTAATGTCCCCTTTGTACTACGATGATGGTAATGTCCCTTTGTACTACGATGATGGTAATGTTCCCTTTGTACTACGATGGTGGTAATGTTCCCTTTGTACTACGATGATGGTAATGTCCCCTTTGTACTACGATGATGGTAATGTCCCCTTTGTACTACGATGATGGTAATGTCCCCTTTGTACTACGATGATGGTAATGTCCCCTTTGTACTACGATGATGGTAATGTCCTCTTTGTACTACGATGATGGTAATGTCCCCTTTGTACTACGATGATGGTAATGTTCCCTTTGTACTACGATGATGGTAATGTCCCCTTTGTACTACGATGATGGTAATGTCCCCTTTGTACTACGATGCTGATAATGTCCCTTTGTACTACGATGATGGTAATGTCCCCTTTGTACTACGATGCTGGTAATGTCCCTTTGTACTACGATGGTGGTAATGTTCCCTTTGTACTACGATGGTGGTAATGTCCCCTTTGTACTACGATGATGGTAATGTTCCCTTTGTACTACGATGATGGTATTGCCCCCTTTGTACTACGATGATGGTAATGTTCCCTTTGTACTACGATGATGGTAATGTCCCTTTGTACTACGATGGTGGTAATGTTCCCTTTGTACTACGATGGTGGTAATGTCCCCTTTGTACTACGATGATGGTAATGTCCTCTTTGTACTACGATGATGGTAATGTTCCCTTTGTACTACGATGGTGGTAATGTCCCCTTTGTACTACGATGATGGTAATGCCCCCTTTGTACTACGATGATGGTAATGTTCCCTTTGTACTACGATGATGGTAATGTCCCCTTTGTACTACGATGATGGTAATGTCCCCTTTGTACTACGATGATGGTAATGTCCCCTTTGTACTACGATGATGGTAATGTCCCCTTTGTACTACGATGCTGGTAATGTCCCTTTGTACTACGATGATGGTAATGTCCCCTTTGTACTACGATGATGGTAATGTCCCCTTTGTACTACGATGCTGGTAATGTCCCTTTGTACTACGATGATGGTAATGTCCCTTTGTACTACGATGATGGTAATGTCCCCTTTGTACTACGATGATGGCAATGTCCCCTTTGTACTACGAGAATGGCAATGTCCCCTTTGTACTACGATGATGGTAATGTTCCCTTTGTACTACGATGATGGTAATGTCCCCTTTGTACTACGAGAATGGCAATGTCCCCTTTGTACTACGATGATGGTAATGTCCCCTTTGTACTACGAGAATGGCAATGTCCCCTTTGTACTACGATGATGGTAATGTCCCCTTTGTACTACGATGATGGTAATGTCCCCTTTGTACTACGATGATGGTAATGTCCCCTTTGTACTACGATGATGGTAATGTTCCCTTTGTACTACGATGATGGTAATGTTCCCTTTGTACTACGATGATGGTAATGTTCCCTTTGTACTACGATGCTGGTAATGTCCTCTTTGTACTACGATGATGGTAATGTTCCCTGTGTACTACGATGATGGTAATGTCCCCTTTGTACTACGATGATGGTAATGTTCCCTGTGTACTACGATGATGGTAATGTCCTCTTTGTACTACGATGATGGTAATGTCCTCTTTGTACTACGATGATGGTAATGTTCCCTTTGTACTACGATGGTGGTAATGTTCCCTGTGTACTACGATGATGGTAATGTCCTCTTTGTACTACGATGATGGTAATGTCCTCTTTGTACTACGATGATGGTAATGTTCCCTTTGTACTACGATGATGGTAATGTCCCTTTGTACTACGATGATGGTAATGTCCCCTTTGTACTACGATGATGGTAATGTCCCCTTTGTACTACGATGATGGTAATGTCCCCTTTGTACTACGATGATGGTAATGGCCCCTTTGTACTACGATGCTGGTAATGTCCCCTTTGTACTACGATGATGGTAATGTTCCCTTTGTACTACGATGATGGTAATGTCCTCTTTGTACTACGATGATGGTAATGTCCTCTTTGTACTACGATGATGGTAATGTTCCCTTTGTACTACGATGATGGTAATGTCCCCTCTGTACTACGATGATGGTAATGTTCCCTTTGTACTACGATGATGGTAATGTTCCCTTTGTACTACGATGATGGTAATGTCCCCTTTGTACTACGATGATGGTAATGTCCCCTTTGTACTACGATGATGGTAATGTTCCCTTTGTACTACGATGATGGTAATGTCCCCTTTGTACTACGATGATGGTAATGTCCCCTTTGTACTACGATGATGGTAATGTCCCCTTTGTACTACGATGATGGTAATGTTCCCTTTGTACTACGATGATGGTAATGTTCCCTTTGTACTACGATGATGGTAATGTCCCCTTTGTACTACGATGATGGTAATGTCCCCTTTGTACTACGATGATGGTAATGTCCCCTTTGTACTACGATGATGGTAATGTCCCCTTTGTACTACGATGATGGTAATGTTCCCTTTGTACTACGATGATGGTAATGTTCCCTTTGTACTACGATGATGGTAATGTTCCCTTTGTACTACGATGATGGTAATGTCCTCTTTGTACTACGATGATGGTAATGTCCCCTTTGAACTATAACAACACTCTGAATTGGATTTTTATACTGTTAGCTCACTGAAACAACAATACACAAGTAGATGTGTCTCTCTAGTCACACTTATTTTCCTGACTCAAAACCAACTCTTTAATGTCGTGTGCTTAGTGGAAAAACATCAATTTTATAGTCTTTGGTTTAATCCGACCAGGGCTCAAACCCTTGATCTACCGAACTCAAGGGGTACAAGCTAACTATTACACCACCGATACACTTCTGACAAATAACTAATTAGCAAATACATTTGTACTATATCAATAATGAACATATCCATTGGGTATTCTCAAGTATCTCTTCTGCTCAATGCTAATGACTGCATTGCAAAGAATTTTATCTGTTCAACACATAAATGACTGTTGCTGAACATCAATTTAGCTGTATTTTATGTTTTTATGTAAAATCAGAGCAAACTAACAAACATTAAATAATGCAGGTGAAACAGAGGCACTGGGATATGGTTATGGCTGGGATATATGGTCGTAGGGACTAATCATAATGCAGGTGAAACAGAGGCACTGGAATATGGTTATGGCTGGGATATATGGTCTTAGGGACAAATCATAATGCAGGTGAAACAGAGGCACTGGAATATGGTTATGGCTGGGATATATGGTCGTAGGGACTAATCATAATGCAGGTGAAACAGAGGCACTGGAATATGGTTATGGCTGGGATATATGGTCTTAGGAACAAATCATAGTGGAGGTGAAACAGAGGCACTGGGATATGGTTATGGCTGGGACATATGGTCTTAGGGACAAATCATAATGCAGGTGAAACAGAGGCACTGGAATATGGTCATGGCTGGAACATATGGTCTTAGGCACAAATCATAATGCAAGTGAAACAGAGGCACTGGAATATGGTTATGGCTGGGACATATGGTCTTAGGGACAAATCATAATGGAGGTGAAACAGAGGTACTGGAATAAGGTCATGGCTGGGACATATGGTCTTAGGGATAAATCATAATGCAGGTGAAACAGAGGCACTGGAATATGGTTATGGCTGGGACATATGGTCTTAGGGACAAATCATAATGCAGGTGAAACAGAGGCACTGGAATATGGTTATGGCTGGGACATATGGTCTTGGGGACAAATCATAATGCAGGTGAAACAGAGGCACTGGAATATGGTTATGGCTGGGACATATGGTCTTGGGGACAAATCATAATGCAGGTGAAACAGAGGCACTGGAATATGGTTATGGTTGGGATATATGGTCTTAGGGACAAAATGCAGGTGAAACAAAAGCACTGGGATAGGGTAAAGCCTGGAACATATGGTCTTAGGGACAAATCATAATGCAGGCGAAACAGAGGCACTGGAATATGGTCATGGCTGGGACATATGGTCTTAGGAACAAATCATAATGCAGGTGAAACAGAGGCACTGGAATATGGTCATGGCTGGGACATATGGTCTTAGGGACAAATCATAATGCAGGTGAAACAGAGACACTGGAATATGGTCATGGCTGGGACATATGGTCTTAGGGACAAATCATAATGCAGGTGAAACAGAGGCACTGGAATATGGTTATGGCTGGGACATATGGTCTTGGGGACAAATCATAATGGAGGTGAAACAGAGGCACTGGAATATGGTCATGGCTGGGACATATGGTCTTAGGGACAAATCATAATGCAGGTGAAACAGAGACACTGGAATATGGTCATGGCTGGGACATATGGTCTTAGGGACAAATCATAATGCAGGTGAAACAGAGGCACTGGAATATGGTTATGGTTGGGATATATGGTCTTAGGGACAAAATGCAGGTGAAACAAAAGCACTGGGATAGGGTAAAGCCTGGAACATATGGTCTTAGGGACAAATCATAATGCAGGCGAAACAGAGGCACTGAAATATGGTCATGGCTGGGACATATGGTCTTAGGAACAAATCATAATGCAGGTGAAACAGAGGCACTGGAATATGGTCATGGCTGGGACATATGGTCTTAGGGACAAATCATAATGCAGGTGAAACAGAGACACTGGAATATGGTCATGGCTGGGACATATGGTCTTAGGGACAAATCATAATGCAGGTGAAACAGAGGCACTGGAATATGGTCATGGCTGGGACATATGGTCTTAGGTACAAATCATAATGCAGGTGAGAGGCACTGGAATATGGTTAAGGCTGGGATATATGGTCTTGGGGATAACATGCAGGTGAAACAGACGCACTGGGATATGGTAAAGCCTGGAACATATGGTCTTAGGGACAAATCATAATGGAGGCGAAACAGAGGCACTGGAATATGGTTATGGCTGGGATATATGGTCTTAGGGACAACATGCAGGTGAAACAGAAGCACTGGGATAGGGTAAAGCCTGGAACATATGGTCTTAGGGACAAATCATAATGCAGGCGAAACAAGAGGCACTGGAATATGGTTATGGCTGGGATACCAGTATATGGTCTTAGGGACAAATCAATTTCTCATCTACATGTACCACACTTCTTGTAGTGACATGTTTTAACCTGAGGAGGGGGGTATGATTTCTTGTACAGAGAAAATATTATGTTTCTCTCTGGGTGGATACATAATTGTTTCTCTAAAAATTTACAAAAGTCACACAGAGAAAAATAAGGGTTATTGAAGCTTTAGAATTTATTTTGGGACAGACAGGAGACAAATTTTTCTCTCCAAAAATACCCCTCCCCGATAAGAAAATGATTGGTTTCTTACTTGTACAAGTAAATGAGGGGAGATAATGGTCTGAAAACTTAAGCGTTCATCGAACCAAAAACAAGATCCCCAAACAAACTGTTGTCCATTAGGAATTGCCTGAAGTTACTCTTTTGACGTGCAAGGTGTGCGTCCTTTCTGAACACGGTCCATGCACATATGTATCCCATGCTTAGGGTGTATTGTGTATTGATTCACTACATATCCAGCGGTGGTCACATTTGGAGAAACGAATAGAACAAATCTCAGAATTGTGAAGATTTCTATGAGTTATATGACAGTATTATTTTTATGTGAAAGGGCTTAGGTTCAAATCTACAAATGTACTACAGTAAAAGCTTCGGCAGCCTCTTGGGTGAATGATTGCTGTTTCACGCCAAGTGGGCAATTTGTTCAACTATATCATTGCCAGAGGTTACTTTTTGATGAGATGATGATGGCTGGTTTATGTTGGTTTATGGTGTTTAACTCCACTTTCAACAATATTTCAGTTATATCATGGTGGTCAGTTTTATTGGTGGAGGAAGCCGGAGTACCCAGAGAAAACCACCGGCATGTCGCAAGTCACTGACAAATGTATCACATAATGTTGTATGGATGATGAGATGATGATGATGTCTGCTTTGTATTAGAACCCACATTAAAGTTGAATTTCCATAATATGACAACAGTCCACATGTATATATGTCTGTTCACTTCTTGGGGTCTAGTCAAATGCTTCTGCTCTTGCTCCTAAATGCTGCGTGCCGACACACTGGCCAATTGCCGGTAACAATTATCTCACGAAATGATACAAATTCTAATATATACGGTACTACTATTATTCGAACGGAGATCGAACCAAAGATCTACTGCACTCGATCTGAGCACGGTAATCATTACACAACTGAGACATTGACGTTCAATTGGAAATGTCCTAAGAACCTGATACACTTGTAATAAGTACCTAACACACTTGTTATAGGCACCTAGAACGCTTGTCATGAGCATCCAATACGCTTGTCATTTGTACCTGATACACTTGTTATAAGCAATTAACACACTTGTTATAGGCACTTAAAACGCTTGTTATAAGCACCTAGTATGCGTGTCATAAGCACATAATACGCGTGTCATAATCAGCTAAATAATACATTTGTCATAAGCACCTACTACACTTGTCATAAGCATCTAACACACTTGTCATAAGCGCTTGATACGCCTGTCACACGCGCCTGATACGTTTGTCCTAAGCACTTAATACACTTGTCATAATCACCTACTACACTTGTCATTGGCACATGATACACTTGTCCTAGGTACCTAATACGGTTGTTATAAGCATCTAATACGCTAGTCATTGGCACCTGATACACTTGTCCTAGGTACCTAATACGGTTGTCATAAGCACCTAATATACTTGTTATAAGCACCTAATACACTTGTCATAATCAACTAAATAAAGCACTTGTTATAAGCACCTAATACGCTTGTCATAATCAACTAAATAATATACTTGTCATAAGTACCCAATACGCTTGTCATTAGCACCTGATAAACTTGCTATAAGCACCTAATACGCTTGTCATTAGCACCTGGTAAACTTGTTATAAGCACCTGATAAACTTGTTATAAGCACCTCATACGTTTGTCATTAGCAACTGATACACTTGTTATAAACACCTCATACGCTTGTCATTAGCACCAGATATACTTGTTATAAGTACCTGATACACTTGTCATAAGTACCTGATACACTTGTTATAAGTAACTAATACACATGTTATAAGTACCCGATACGTTTGTCATAAGTACCTGATACACTTGTTATAAGTACCTGATACACTTGTCATTAGCACCTGATACACTTGTTATAAGTACCTGATACGTTTGTCATAAGTACCTGATACACTTGTTATAAGTACCTGATACACTTGTTATAAGTACCTGATACACTTGTTATAAGTACCTGATACACTTGTCATTAGCACCTGATACACTTGCCATAGGCACCTGATAAACTTGTTATAAGCACCTGATACGTTTGTCATAAGTACCTAATACACTTGTCATAAGTACCTGATAAACTTGTTATACACACCTAATACGTTTGACATAAGTACCTGATACACTTGTTATAAGCACCTCATACGCTTGTAATTAGCATCTGATACACTTGTTATAAGTACTTGATACACTTGTCATAAGTACCCGATACGTTTGTCATAAGTACCCGATACGTTTCTCATCAGTACCTGCCTGATACACTTATTATAAGCACCTGATACGTTTGTCATAAGTACCTGATACACTTGCTATAAGTACCTGATACACTTGTCATAAGTACCCGATACACTGGTCATAAGTACCTGATACGTTTGTCGTAAGTACCTGATAAAGCACCTCGTACATTTGTCATAAGTACATGATACACTTGTCATAAGTCCCTGATACACTTGTCATAAGTCCCTGATACGCTTGTCATAAGTACCTGATACGTTTGTCATAAGACATAAGTACCTGATACGTTTGTCATAAGACATAAGTACCTGATAAACTTGTTATAAGCACCTGATACGTTTGTCATAAGTACCTGATACGCTTGTTATAAGCACCTGATACGTTTGTCATCGGTACTTGATACACTTGTTATAAGCACCTGATACGTTTGTTATAAGTACCTGATACGTTTGTTATAAGTACCTGATACGTTTGTTACAAGTATCTGATACGTTTGTTTTAAGTACCTGATACGTTTGTTATAAGTACCTGATACGTTTGTTATAAGTACCTGATATGTTTGTTATAAGTACCTGATACGCTTGCTATAAGCACCTGATACACATGTTATATAAGTGCCTGATACACTTGTTATAAGTACCTGATACACATTATAAGTACCTGATACATTTGTCATAAGTACCTGATAAACTTGTTATACACACCTAATACGTTTGACATAAATACCTGATACACTTGTTATAAGCACCTCATACGCTTGTAATTAGCAACTGATACACTTGTAATAAGCACTTCATACGCTTGTCATTGACACCTGATACACTTGTTATAAGTACTTGATACACTTGTCATAAGTACCCGATACGTTTGTCATACCTGCCTGATACACTTATTATAAGCACCTGATACGTTTGTCATAAGTACCTGATACACTTGTTATAAGTATCTGATACACTTGTCATGAGTACCTGATACGTTTGTCATAAGTACCTGATACACTTGTTATAAGTACCTGATACACTTGTTATAAGTACCTGATACACTTGTCAAGAGTACCTGATACGTTTGTCATAAGTACCTGATAAACTTGTTATAAGCACCTCATGCGCTTGTCATAAGTACCTGATACACTTGTCATAAGTACCTGATATGTTTATCAAAAGTACCGGATAAACTTGTTATAAGCACCTCATACGCTTGTCATAAGTACCTGATACACTGGTCATAAGTACCTGATACGTTTGTCATAAGTACCTGATACACTTGTTATAAGTATCTGATACACTTGTCATGAGTACCCGATACGTTTGTCATAAGCACCTGATACACTTGTTATAAGTACCTGATACACTTGTTATAAGTACCTGATACACTTGTCATGAGTACCTGATACGTTTGTCATAAGTACCTGATAAACTTGTTATAAGCACCTCATGCGCTTGTCATAAGTACCTGATACACTTGTCATAAGTACCTGATATGTTTATCAAAAGTACCGGATAAACTTGTTATAAGCACCTCATACGCTTGTCATAAGTACCTGATACACTGGTCATAAGTACCTGATACGTTTGTCATAAGTACCTGATACACTTGTTATAAGTACCTGATACACTTGTCATGAGTACCTGATACGTTTGTCATAAGTACCTGATAAACTTGTTATTAGCACCTCATGCGCTTGTAATAAGTACCTGATACACTTGTCATAAGTACCTGATATGTTTATCAAAAGTACCGGATAAACTTGTTATAAGCACCTCATACGCTTGTCATAAGTACCTGATACATTGGTCATAAGTACCTGATACGTTTGTCATAAGTACCTGATAAAGTACCTCGTACACTTGTCATAAGTACATGCTACACTTGTCATAAGTCCCTGATACACTTGTCATAAGTCCCTGATACACTTGTCATAAGTACCTGATACGTTTGTCATAAGACATAAGTACCTGATACGTTTGTCATAAGACATAAGTACCTGATAAACTTGTTATAAGCACCTAATACGTTTGTCATAAGTACCTGATACGCTTGTTATAAGCACCTGATACGTTTGTCATAGGTACTTGATACACTTGTTATAAGCACCTGATACGTTTGTTATAAGTACCTGATACGTTTGTTATAAGTACCTGATACGTTTGTTATAAGTACCTGATACGTTTGTTATAAGTACCTGATACGCTTGTTATAAGCACCTGATACGCTTGTTATACGTACCTGATACGCTTGTTATAAGCACCTGATACGCTTGTTATAAGTACCTGATACGCTTGTTATAAGTACCTGATACGCTTGTTATAAGTACTTAACACGCTTGTAATAAGCACCCAAGCTCAAAAGAAACTAAACTTACATCAAAAACACAGTCGTCTTCTGAGGTTCGTGTATACTTGATGTAGAGTGTGTATGTAACAGTTGCAGTATTCTCAGAGAATACACACTCTTCCCTCTCGCCATCTTTATTAATGGCTACTACACCCTTTGGGTCACCAACATACGTCACGATGGCCGTGGACTCGTCTACTGTACAGTTGGTTTTCACTATTATAAATAAGCACAAATTATAAAGAATTTGAACATATTAAAATTTCTACAATCGTCAACAGACCTTTAGCATATTTCCGGTTATATTTTAAAATCATACGTTTTTATGCGAGTTATTTCCCTTGCGAAGGATCGGAACAAATGGTACTCGGTTTTGCAAGAACAATGAAAAGTGTAACGAATTTTAGTAGCAATATAATTTATCTCATAATTTGAATATATATGAACCTTGTAAAAAATTAGAGGATAATTTTAGAGCAAATAGGAAATTCACAAGTTGTTATACAACATTAAAATTTTGAACAGACTGTGGCGGAAATATGCTATTTTCATTGATCTTTCATCGCCTTAAAGGGAAGCAACACACGTAAAATGTATAGTGTTCAAATTGTCTATTACATATTGTCTATTACAAATTGTCTATTACATATTGTCTATTACAAATTGTCTATTACATATTTGGATAAATAAGGCGGAGATACAGAAGGAAGGTCGCATTTTGTGGACCAGAGGTCTGGGGATCGCTTACTTATGTCTCCAGCAAGCATATGACAGTGTCCGTTCCCGTAAGGTTCTGAGAATTAGGAAGTAGGTGTAAATCATCATAAAGAAAATAGTATGGTCACTAATGTAGGTATAACAAGAGAGATTGACAGTCGATCCATTGCCGTTTTCTTTGAGAGGCATGCACCCCAGGCGGTAAATGTATGACAATTCAAGCTAAGTATACAAATTGAGGAACTGTCGTCTTAAGTGGATTAATATTATGATCACATGTGCTTAATGTCACTTCCAACAATGTCGCGGTTGATTGATTGATTGATTATTCAGGGCTGTAACTACCATTGAGGCAGACGTCTGATTTTCTGGGGGAAAACAGAGAGGGACGGGAAGAAGGACTGAAAGCCAATTTCAACTAGTTTTAATCATCGACCATGACAGTTTTAGCCTGAAACCTGGATTAATATGGTATTTTTTTCCGAATTGTAAATTAACCAGTATTTGGTTCTATGAGTATATATTTCCCGCGGAAATGTTGCAATTGTTTACAAATTTGAAAGAATTTATCAAATAAATTTCGAGGATTGTCTTCAAGACATATTCTTTTCGAAGAACAGGAGAAAAGAAAACGCTGAGTGTTCAAACTAGCGATTTTTCGAGTTGATACTATTTGCCAAAAGAAAAGATATATTTCTTCTGTGTGTGTGTTGGGGTTCCAGGTTTTTTTTCCCAGAGATTGGTTCCGTTAATTTAGACCCTGCTGGATCCATCCTTGTCTTCTCTATTTTGCAAGTGCTCTGATTTAGTGGGTCTCTACGTCTATGACTTTCCATAGAGCTTAGTATAATATCTTTTATTTCATGAATAAACAATATTACATGTTATACATGTACTACTGCTAAATGCATTTGAAATAATTTCATAGGCTTCTCATAAACATTAAAATGGCCTCATAGTTCAATCTTCCGACAATGTCTAATTTCCATATCATGTTCCCAGAAAAATTATTTTTTTTTGTTCAAATACGATTTAGTAAAAAACGTGATATTTCCACATATAATGACAATATGATTGGCAAATGTATTTGTGATTTTACAGTTTTAATGTTATGGCAAATTAATGCTTCCACAAAACAAAATTCGAAATTTTAACAAAATGTACTCATGAATTTTTTTGATCGATTTCCATACAATCCAAACCAAATTCAGATATGTGCTTCGCCAGCGTGGTATCTATTTACGAATGTAACTGGTATATAAAGCGTCTCAATAAAATAGCAATCTATAAATAAATGCGTAATTTTGGGCCGTTAAGCCACAATTTACATAAAGGGGGGGGGGGGCTCAATCGACGGCCGCCTTAGCCCCGCTTCCCCTGTTTTAAATCCCTAGTTACGGCCGTTATTGATCAACGTTCACCCATATTCAGGGACGAGAACAAACAAAACAATATATAAAAACTATTTAGAAATGAGGGAATGGATGGGTTAACTGGGTCAACGACTTTTGAGTGTCACCGACACAGTATGTAGAGTTGGGGAGGAGGAACAATTTAGTCTTTGTAGCGGCTATAATATAATGTCCATACTCTTTGGAAATATAAGAAAGTGGCCTTTGTCCTGCATCCGATGAATTATAAAACATTGGACATATTTGTGGTGTTACAGACATCCAAGTTAGATCTAGATCTACTGAAGATAATATTATATTACATACTTACCATCTCCAGGGATATGTGAAGAAAACACTTGGTGGAAACTAATCTGTAAAATATGTAAAAATATGTAAAACATTTACGGATAAAAAATCTGCACCGGGGATAAAACACCACACCTTCCAAAAAAATCAATATTACTGAATTGACAAAAATGAAAGTGATTTTTGTTATCTGAAAATGAGCGAGTGATTTTTGTTTATCTAAAAATGAGCGAGTGATTTTTGTTATCTGAAAATGAGCGAGTGATTTTTGTTTATCTGAAAATGAGCGAGTGATTTTTGTTTATCTGAAAATGAGCGAGTGATTTTTGTTTATCTGAAAATGAGCAACTTTACATCTATATCATGGCGAGAACAAGTTACATTTTTTATCAGATGATGATGATGTCTGGTTCGTAGACAAACAGCTAAGTATATAAAGTTGGATTTTTTTGTGATAACTTACAGGTAGGTATTTTTAGTGATAACTTACAGGTAAGTATTTTTAGTGATAACTTACAGGTAGGTATTTTTAGTGATAACTTACAGGTAGGTATTTTGGTCGATTCTGAAATATTATTCTGATTCCATTCGATATAGCTCCTTCTCCTTAATGCTTTGCTGCTTACTTAGACGAGAAACAACAAATATAAATTGTTGTACATGTATATCATTTTGACCAGACATGGGGATTGAATCTACGACCTTCAGTACTCAAGTGGAACACTCTACTT
Source organism: Bathymodiolus septemdierum (assembly GCA_963383655.1). Classification (NCBI taxonomy): domain Eukaryota; kingdom Metazoa; phylum Mollusca; class Bivalvia; order Mytilida; family Modiolidae; genus Bathymodiolus; species Bathymodiolus septemdierum. The sequence goes on along the minus strand of OY726530.1, from coordinate 38,817,457 downwards.
GTTCTTGTAATGGTCAATATCACAGCCTCGTCGGTTACACATAGATGACAAAACTCTTATTCCCTCCACTGATGTGAAGAAGAGAGTATCGGAGAGTGATCAGCCCTGGGTTACCGACAATAATTTTTACGAATGGATCAAACATGGGTATCTGGAGAAAATCACAAACCTGCCAGAAGTCACCTGCAAATTTGATCTTATTTAAGTTGTGTTAGAGTACATATCAGCTTGGATGGGAATCGAATTTACAACATTGATAGTCGATTGATTGATTAATTATTGCTCGACATCCAGCGAGTAGTATTTCAACTATATTCAAGATGAGAACGAGTCCAATAACATATACAAACTATCTAGAAATGTGGGAGGAGTCGTTAAACAGGTTCAACAATTTTGACTGCCCCTGGAAAAGTAAGAAGAGCTAAGCAGAGACGACAAATTTAGTCTTGTATGGCGGTTACTATACCCCTACTCTTCTTTGAAATCTACAAAAGAGGTCTTTAGCGTGCAGGGAGAGTGAATATACAGATATAAAACTATCAAATTGTCGTGACGACCCCCAAAATATATATTAGCATATGCATGGTATATTTTTTTTATTTTTTTTTAAATATTGTACCTGTGCAATCATGGCCACTAGAAGAGTGATGAGCCTTCTTTCTCCTGAAATAAGAAAATGAGTCTGATATATCTAAATATCATTAAAAATTGTTTTATTTGGAATCAAATCGAATATCTCTCCATGCGAGGTTAGCACGATTTGTTATACGTTACGAAGGGGAACAGGACAAAATCCCCCGGACATAAGCTCCCTGGACAAAAGCCCTCCTAGGACAAAAGCCCCCCCCCCCCCCCCCCCCCCGGACAAAAAGCCCCCTATAATGGAATAATCATACAATCTTATTACATTTTTTTTTTAAATTGATGGTGATATTAAAGAAATCTTAAATATCAAAACTCATCCCTATTAAAAAGGAGAGGTGAGGGAATTAATACAAAATATAAAATATTTTAAGTACATGTTTTTTCCGCATTTTGTTCATTGTAATGATCATGTATGGAGTGTAAATTAAATTAACTCCTTAATTGTTTAAATTGAAATTAGCCAGGTAAAGTTAATCAAGAATTGTTTTTATTGATAAACAATTGATAATTACCTTTGTTTTATAACCTTTGAAGTTATTAAAAGTTATAAGTGAGTTATTTTCTCATCCTGATTGATATCCTATAATGATTTTTTTAAGATAAAATAAAGTTATTTTGTTATTATAATTCTTAAACAAAAGAATCAATGGTTTATGATATCTTCAAAAAAAAAACTTATCATGAAAAATGATATTCAAAAATAATGTTAACTCGTATATATATAGCAGTATACCAGTACAATAAGTCCAAAATGTATGCAAAGATACAAATATATAAATATGGTTAAAGTTAAAAAACCAGAAGTATAATAATATAGAATTCAAATAGAGGTAAAAAAGTCTAATCATGTTAGAAAATACAAAGAGAATCTTACATATCTGAACAGTTAAGCAAAGACACAGAAATATTTGACACAAAAAATATTAACTTATACTTTTCATTATTGGGGGGCTTTTTGTCTGGGGGGGGGGGTCTTTTGTCATAGGTTTTTTTTCCAGGGGGCTAATGTCCGGGTGGTTTTTGTCCTAGACCCGTTACGAAGCAATTTCCGTTTGATTATGTATTGGAATTTTAAAGCTTGAAATTTTTACAACTTCAGTTCTTGACTTATAATTACTAAACATAAGATAACAAGGATATTGTTCAGTTACTCTTTGTCATGTACATGTAGTGTAAAATAAAAATATAGAAATGTTTATTTTTGTAATAATATGGTAAACATTTTGGATTGATGGTTGAAATAAATGCATAAAATTAAATTTGAGTTGCCCTGCATCCAAAAATATCACAATATTAAAGTGAAAACATTCACGGAAAAATAATCCGATTTATTTTTATATTTTTGTCGATTTTTGCATTTGATTGGTTGGTTGGATGGTTTTATGGTGATTAACGTCACTTTCAACAATATTTTAGTTATATCGTGGCGGTCAGTTTTATTGCTGGGGGAAACCGGAGTACTCGGAGAAAACCATCGACCTGCCGCAAGTCACTAACAAACCTTATTACTTTTGCATTTGATTTTAATGATTTTTTTGGTGTTTTAACGCCACTTTCAGCAATATTTCAGCTATATCATGGCGACCAGTTTTAGTGGTGGAAGAAGCCGAAGTACCAGGAGAGAACCACCGACCATGGGCAAGCAACTGGTAAACTTTATCACTTGCGGTTGCGAGTCGAGTGCACCCTATTTTGCTTTTGCATTTGATTTGATTGATTTTTGATGTTTTAACGCCACTTTCAGCAATATTTCAGCTATATCATGGCGACCAGTTTTAGTGGTGGAGGAAGCCGGAGTACCCGGAGAGAACCACCGACCATGTGCAAGCAACTGGTAAACTTTATCACTTGCGGCTGCGAGTCGAGTGCACCCTTTTTGTAATTTACAAAGCCGGGTGCGAACCCACGCCGTATTGGTGATAGGCTTGTATGTATAGGAAAATGTCCGAGTAACTCTCCATTCCTTAAAAAATGATGGAGCCGATGCCCATTGTTTTTAAGGAATGGAGAGATACGAGGACATTCTCCAACTTAAAATCCACCCATTGTACTTTATTAATTTTATTAATTATTATTCTTGTAACAAAAAAAAGTCTGTGTATAGTATCTAAAGTACAAAGAGAACAATAACTCTCCATTCCTTAAAAATAATGGTGAGTTTTGACAATAGATTTACATAACAAGTGGATTTTAAGAGCTGTTAGATCCAGCGACCTGACTCGTTGAGCCACTCGGGCCCCTTTTGAATTTGAAGCATTCTCTTTCTTTCCTATCATTGACACTATTTTCTTCCCATTGGTCTTGTGGAATTAACATTGATACACAACTATATAATCATTTGATGAAGTAGAATATATAATTTGAAAACAAACCCTTTAAATTTCAAATGTCAATAAATAACATGTCGTATCAAGTACACCCTAAAACTGTGTCATGATAATTGGTAGTCGAACACACCATTAGTGTTGTTTTACATTTTTATTTAAGCAATCATCTAAAAATTCAAAAAAAGGAGAAACGGTCAAATTCAATTCAACTATTGGTTGTATGTTAACATGCTTCCGTGTAATTATAACGCATTTATAATTTGAAGTAAACACATACCCATTTTCGTGAGTAGAAAAAAAACTCCACTGGTCAATTTGGTTCCACGTGCTGCATGGAGTGATGACTTTCCCAAAATAAAGCAAACAGCTGATTGGAACTATATCGGTGGTTTATGGTGGGATATGTTTGTGTAGATTGTGTGTTTAATTAGCCATATATTAATTAAACAGGTAAGTATTATTATGAATTCCATATTGACAAAAGTTATAAATTGTTTACAGTGAAGGCAGAGCAAATATTACTTTGAATTTAATTCAGGTTCATTAATTAGTACTTATCAAGGGGGTGTTCGACTTCGCACTTTGATAAAGAAAAACAAATTGATTTTAAATGATTAATAAATGTAGAAATGTTACAACATATAATCAACATGTTTTACATTGGGATACTTTGTACGACATTAAAAGAAAGAAATATAAAATTGTTTGTGCAGAATTGTTATTCGTCAAAGTCACCCTCGACACACAGGGACTTGCTCCGGGCCACTAAATTTGCCTCGTTGATTTTTTTTTACTATCAATGTATTACCAGTTTAGTTTGATTATTGGAAAATTTACATATTGCATGATCAAAGGTAGAGACTCCCCTCCCTTTTGTTTTTTTGATGCCTCTGAATATGTATCAGTATTGGAAACAATTGCCAAATAGACGCCATTTTTACTACATTTTCAAGTTCAGAGATAATTTTTCTACATTTTTAATATATATACTGGGAGTCCCTAATTTACACACATCATGCTGCAATTAAGCATGGGCCACTCCCCTGCATGAGTTGAACATTTCAAAGAATGACAACTATAATAAGTTTCACTTGTATTGCTTAATTCAATGATATATGGTTAGGGTTATGGTGTTTAACACCACTTTCAACAGTATTTCAATTATATCGTGGCAGTCAGTTTTATTGGTGGAGGAAACCGGAGCACCCGGAAAAAACAACCAACCTACCGCAAGTCACTGACAAACTTTATCCCATAATATATACAGTCGTATGTTTAAATACGTATCAGATACAGTACTTTTTGGAGAAAAAAAAAAAAGAAGCGACCCGTATTGGATATAACGGATTTCATTTTTCCGCATGTATACTCGGGAAGATGACGACCGAGGTGCGTGGTAACAAGGCTTTCACCTGAGTACGAATGCGTTCAATAATGATGTTATAACACAGATAATATGATATTCCCTTCTTCACAGGATACAAGAAAATGTTACAAAACATATCTTCTTCTTCTTCTTCCGATATGAGGTCAGGAGTCAGTGACGACTGTAAAACTTGACCTGTCGACTTGACATATCAAAATAGTGAATAATAGTGAAAAAGAAACGTAGAATAGCAATACGTCACCCGACTGCGTTCGGGGTGGCGTGATAATAATAAGAAACGGAGCAAAAACAACAAAGTCTGTTTGGGAGACTTAAATATTACAGCCCATAAGTAGTAGTAGTAGACGCCTTATATAAATATTACAGCCCATTAGTAGTAGTATTAGACGCCTTATATAAACATTACAGCCCATTAGTAGTAGTTGTAGACGCCTTATATAAATATTACAGCCCATTAGTAGTAGTTGTAGACGCCTTATATAAATATTACAGCCCATTAGTAGTAGTTGTAGATGTCTTATATAAACTTTACAGCCCATTAGTAGTAGTTGTAGATGTCTTATATAAATATTACAGCCCATTAGTAGTAGTTGTAGATGTCTTATATAAATATTACAGCCCATTAGTAGTAGTTGTAGACGCCTTATATAAATATTACAGCCCATTAGTAGTAGTTGTAGATGTCTTATATAAATATTACAGCCCATTAGTAGTAGTTGTAGACGCCTTATATAAATATTACAGCCCATTAGTAGTAGTTGTAGATGTCTTATATAAATATTACAGCCCATTAGTAGTAGTTGTAGACGCCTTATATAAATATTACAGCCCATTAGTAGTAGTTGTAGATGTCTTATATAAATATTACAGCCCATTAGTAGTAGTTGTAGATGTCTTATATAAATATTACAGCCCATTAGTAGTAGTTGTAGACGCCTTATATAAATATTACAGCCCATTAGTAGTAGTTGTAGATGTCTTATATAAACTTTACAGCCCATTAGTAGTAGTTGTAGATGTCTTATATAAATATTACAGCCCATTAGTAGTAGTTGTAGATGTCTTATATAAATATTACAGCCCATTAGTAGTAGTTGTAGACGCCTTATATAAATATTACAGCCCATTAGTAGTAGTTATAGAGTTGTAGACGCCTTATATAAACTTTACAGCCCATTAGTAGTAGTTGTAGATGTCTTATATAAATATTACAGCCCATTAGTAGTAGTTGTAGATGTCTTATATAAATATTACAGCCCATTAATAGTAGTAGTAGACGCCTTATATAAATATTACAGCCCATTAGTAGTAGTTGTAGACGCCTTATATAAACATTACAGCCCATTAGTAGTAGTTGTAGATGTCTATATAAACTTTACAACCCATTAGTAGTATTTGTAGACGCCTTATATAAATATAGCAGCCCATTAGTAGTAGTTGTAGACGCCTTATATAAGTATTACAGCCCATTAGTAGTAGTTGTAGATGTCTTATATAAATATTACAGCCCATTAGTAGTAGTTGTAGACGCCTTATATAAATATTACAGCCCATTGGTAGTAGTTGTAGAGAGTTGTAGACGTCTTATATAAGCTTTACAACCCATTAGTAGTAGTTGTAGACGCCATATATAAATATTACAGCCCATTAGTAGTAGTTGTAGAGTTGTAGACGTCTTGTATAAACTTTACAGCCCATTAGTAGTAGTTGTAGATGTCATATAAACTTTACAGTCCATTAGTAGTAGTTGTAGATGTCTTATATAAACTTTACAGACCATTAATAGTAGTTGTAGACGCCTTATATAAATATTACAGCCCATTAGTAGTAGTTGTAGATGTCTTATATAAACTTTACAGCCCATTAGTAGTAGTTGTAGATGCCTTATATAAATATTACAGCCCATTAGTAGTAGTTGTAGATGTCTTATATAAACTTTACAGCCCATTAGTAGTAGTTGTAGATGTCTTATATAAATATTACAGCCCATTAGTAGTAGTTGTAGATGTCCTATATAAACTTTACAGCCCATTAGTAGTAGTTGTAGATGTCTTATATAAACTTTACAGCCCATTAGTAGTAGTTGTAGATGTCTTATATAAATATTACAGCCCATTAGTAGTAGCTGTAGATGTCCTATATAAACTTTACAGCCCATTAGTAGTAGTTGTAGATGTCTTATATAAACTTTACAGCCCATTAGTAGTAGTTGTAGACGTCTTATATAAATATTACAGCCCATTAGTAGTAGTGATAGATGTCTTATATAAATATTACAGCCCATTAGTAGTAGTTGTAGACGCCTTATATAAACTTTACAGCCCATTAGTAGTAGTTGTAGATGTCTTATATAAACTTTACAGACCATTAGTAGTAGTTGTAGATGTCTTATATAAATATTACAACCCATTAGTAGTAGTTGTAGACGCTTTGTATACATATTACAGCCCATTAGTAGTTGTAGACGCCTTATATAAACTTTACAGCCCATTAGTAGTAGTTGTAGATGTCTTATATAAATATTACATCCCATTAGTAGTAGTTGTAGATGTCTTATATAAATATTACAGCCCATTAGTAGTAGTTGTAGACGCCTTATATAAATATTACAGCCTATTAGTAGTAGTTGTAGACGCCTTATATAAATATTACAGCCCATTAGTAGTAGTTGTAGATGTCTTATATAAATATTACAGCCCATTAGTAGTAGTTGTAGACGTCTTATATAAACTTTACAGCCCATTAGTAGTAGTTGTAGACGCCTTATATAAATATTACAGCCCATTAGTAGTAGTTGTAGACGCCTTATATAAATATTACAGCCTATTAGTAGTAGTTGTAGACGCCTTATATAAATATTACAGCCCATTAGTAGTAGTTGTAGATGTCTTATATAAATATTACAGCCCATTAGTAGTAGTTGTAGATGTCTTATATAAACTGTACAGCCCATAAGTAGTAGTTGTAGACGCCTTATATAAATATTACAGCCCATTAGTAGTAGTTGTAGATGTCTTATATAAACTTTACAGCCCATTAGTAGTAGTTGTAGATGTCTTATATAAACTTTACAGCCCATTAGTAATAGTTGTAGATGTCTTATATAAATTCTACAGCCAATTAGTAGTAGTTGTAGATATCTTATATAAATTTTACAGCCCATTAGTAGTAGTTGTAGATGTCTTATATAAATATTACAGCCCATTAGTAGTAGTTGTAGACACCTTATATAAATATTACAGCCCATTATTAGTAGTTGTAGACGCTTTATATAAATATTACAGCCCATTAGTTGTAGTTGTAGACGCCTTATATAAACTTTACAGCCCATTAGTAGTAGTTGTAGATGTCTAATATAAATATTACAGCCCATTAGTAGTAGTTGTAGACGCCTTATATATATATATATATATATAAATATCAAACCATTATTAATAGTTGTAGACGCCTTATATAAATATTACAGCCGATTAGTAGTAGTTGTAGATGTCTTATATAAATTTACAGCCCATTAGTAGTAGTTGTAGATGCCATATATAAATATTACAGCCCATTAGTAGTAGTTGTAGACGCCTTATATAAATATTACAGCCCATTAGTAGTAGTTGTAGATGTCCTATGTAAATATTACAGCTCATTAGTAGTAGTTGTAGACGCCTTATATCAATATTACAGACCATTATTAGTAGTTGTAGAGTTGTAGACGTCTTATATAAACTTTATAGCCCAGTAGTAGTAGTTGTAGACGCCTTATATAAACTTTACAGCCCGTTGGTAGTAGTTGTAGAGAGTTGTAGACGTCTTATATAAACTTTACAGCCCATTAGTAGTAGTTGTAGAGAGTTGTAGACGCCTTATATAAACTTGACAGCCCATTAGTAGTAGTTGCAGATGCTTTATATAAATATAACAGCCCATTGGTAGTAGTTGTAGATGCCTTATATAAATATAACAGCCCATTGGTAGTAGTTGTAGATGCCTTATATAAATATAACAGCCCATTAGTAGTAGTTGTAGACGCCTTATATAAATATAGCAACCCATTAGTAGTAGTTGTAGACGCCTTATATAAACTTTACAGCCCATTAGTAGTAGTTGTAGACGCCTTATATAAACTTGACAGCCCATTAGTAGTAGTTATAGACGCCTTATATAAATATTACAGCCCATTAGTAGTAGTTGTAGACGCTTATATAAATATTACAGCCCATTAGTAGTAGTTGTAGAGAGTTGTAGACGCCTTATATAAACTTTGCAGCCCATTAGTAGTAGTTGTAGACGCCTTATATAAATAGTACAGCCCATTAGTAGTAGTTGTAGAGAGTTGTAGACGTCTTATATAAACTTTACAACCCATTAGTAGTAGTTGTAGAGAGTTGTAGACGCCTTATATAAACTTGACAGCCCATTAGTAGTAGTTGCAGATGCCTTATATAAATATAACAGCCCATTAGTAGTAGTTGCAGATGCCTTGTATAAATATAACAGCCCATTAGTAGTAGTTGTAGACGCCTTATATAAACTTTACAGCCCATTAGTAGTAGTTGTAGACGCCTTATATAAATATTACAGCCCATTAGTAGTAGTTGTAGACGCCTTATATAAATATTACAGCCCATTAGTAGTAGTTGTAGACGTCTTATATAAATATTACAGCCCATTAGTAGTAGTTGTAGACGTCTTATATAAATATTACAGCCCATTAGTAGTAGTTGTAGACGCCATATATAAATATAACAGCCCATTAGTAGTAGTTGTAGACGCCTTATATAAATATTACAGCCCATTAGTAGTAGTTGCAGATGCCTTATATAAATATAACAGCCCATTAGTAGTAGTTGTAGACGACTTATATAAACTTTACAGCCCATTAGTAGTAGTTGTAGACGTCTTATATAAACTTGACAGCCCATTAGTAGTAATTGTAGACGCCTTATATAAATATTACAGCCCATTAGTAGTAGTTGTAGACGCCTTATATAAATATTACATCCCATTAGTAGTAGTTGTAGACGCCTTATATAAACTTTACAGCCCATTAGTAGTAGTTGTAGACGACTTATATAAATATCAAGTAACATTTTTCTTTTTCTTTCTTTTGTTTTGCTATGCACAAAAAAAAAAGGTTTGTGCAAGTTTTCAAAAACACGCAATATATATTATACCCCTTGATTAACTGGAAAGCATTTTTTCTTCACCATGCTTATATTTAAGCTTTCTCGCGTGTTAACGGTAATGAGATTTAATTTCCTCAGATATCCCAACTCTGCGATATATCAGTAAAGGGTTTGATTTTTATTCAGATTGGTACCCCCTCCCTCTCGTATGATATCCATTGTTAGCCTTATGATTTCTTGAAAACTGCTCAATATGGATTTATTTAATGGCTCATGTCGATATATGGACTTAATTTTAGACCTCCAACTTTCTTTTCTTTTATTTCAGGATGTTGAAGATATTTTTCACATGGGTCATCATCTTGAAGGTAAGACTTTGTTTAATGCCACTTTAAGCAATATTTTAGTTATATCGTTGCATGCAGATTTATTGGTGGAGGAAACCAGAGTAACTGGAGAAAACCACGATAAGACTTTGTAATTGTTATATTAAAATTCTGTTATTTAAGAAATTCAATACATAATTATGACACCCGGTGGTATTGTCAAATATTCAGTTTCTTAAAGTAATATGAAATGCCAAAATCATTATTTTCAGTTTTCTAAAAATTTCTGATATATGTAAAGATTAAATATATAAAGAACGTAAACCATTCACTTTTTGAGAGCTACGATGTATAATTCAGGAGAAAACGGCATTTTATTCTGTCTTCGATAATTCTTGCTACCCGGACAATAATGCAAATCATATGCTATTGACCTCGGATTTGAAATCATTCGGTAGAGATTGTGCGCATGCTCCGTTATAGTCTTGACAGGTAACATCATTTTCGTTTCGATTTACATTCCATTATTTTCCATTCAATCTACGATTAAAAATAATTTTCCCTTAGCGAAACGTTAAACAAGGATTTCTTTACCTGGAAAATAAATATATATCACCATCTATGATCTAAACCGCCGTAAATGTATTTTAGCGGCTTTATGTGTATAATCAAGGACGTATATAGAATCTTATATACGTCCTTGGTATAATTCAGCAAATTTCGCGGGGCCCAGTAAGGGGACACTGTACACGCAACTTGTAATTATGTTTAAACATTAGGTTTTTTTTATATTAAAAATGAATACTACTTTGTTTCAAATCTATTTAAAATTTATTTGGCCTAAGAAAGAAGAATGTGAAAGAAAGCACACATTCTTTATCTCATAATAATATATAGGCACATAATTTGATTCTGAGGGGGCCTGGCAAGATTAGTCAGGTTAGAATATTTGACAGAAAAATCATTCGACACATAGTGCAGGACAGGTTATAACATTGTTTACTCAGTTCAGGCCAGATTATTATTTTTTTTATTTTCTATGAAGCAAAGGCCAGAATTTTTTTTCCAACTTTGGGTGGCCAGATTATTTATTTTATTTACAAAAACTGCCAGACCACCCTACCAACCCCCAACCCCCCCTCCCCCCGCGGAATCAATTGGTTGTCCTCAAAACAAACCAGGAAATAAACGAACCAAGTTATGAAATGGTTGGTGTCAAAATAACGGTGACATATTATGGACAAATTAAGTCGTATTTCTGGCATTTTTTTTCTTGTTGATTTTTTATTTTCTTCTCTGACAACTCCAAATGCTTTCATCGTAAGGGTTTTGAAATGTACATACTAATAATAATTTATACAGTTTGCATATGCGATACGTTAGTTCCGACGAGGATTTTAAATTCTGAGATTTCTTGGTTCTGTTTCGATTTCCCCAAATGATGCCCCGTGTCATTCATTATTACCGATTTCAATGTTTTTGTCCAGTTTTTCGAATAAACTGATTAAGTCAGAATGAAATTCATTGCAGTTGATAATCTTTATGGTAAATCATACATGAAATAATTTCTTTGCAAGGCAAGAAATGCAAGAAATTTAACTTCTTTCAAAACCAGAATGATACATGTGCTCACCTGTTTACGTTGGTGATGAAATTTCATGATCGGCAATCATCGGAACGGTGCATCCGAAAGTTAATTAGCCGCCATTGTCTTGACAAAACACGTACGAGATGGAATGATTTTCTGTTCTTAATCACAGATGATCGCGATTTTCGTCCTCAAAACATGCACGAATGGTTTAGTTTTTAAGGAATGTAAACATATCAAGAATACGTTTGAAGATGTTTAATTCACCAAAAGCTCGTTTCATATTATTTTAAATTACAAAATTTTGATATAACATAATTACTAACCAAAAAACACCCACCAAACACAACAAACTTGCTACCTTAGAAAAGACGTTTCTCCTACCAGCTGTTGTGCTTATTCGATATTTTTATATCAAAATTTATATGAAAAGAAAGGTTGGTTGATTGATTTTTTATACACCCGTCTTTAAGACGGGACGTATTATGGTATACCAATGTCCGACTGTCCGTCCGTCCGTTCGTTCGTTCGTGTCACATGTCCCGCTCTAACTTAAGAACCCCTTGGCCAATTCACTTCAAATTTCACAGAGTTATTGGAATTGATAGTCTTACGGTCTGTATACTTTATGGTGAAATTTCGAATTTTCATTCCAGAGTTATGGGACTTTATTCATCAAATTGTAGGCGATTTTTCGTATGTCGCGCTGTAAATTGAGAACCCTTTGGCCAATTCACTTCAAACTTCGCACAATTATTGGAATTGATAGTCTTACGGTCTGTATACTTTTTGGTGAAATTTAGATTTTTCATTCAAGAGTTATGGGAAATAAAGTCTTTACAAATATTGTATGAATGTTGACGACGGGCGTATCATGCGCTCTCGGCGCAGCTGTTTATTTGTGCTTAACGCCACTTTCAGCAATAGAAATGAATGAGTAAGTGAGTGAATGTTGTTGAAATGTTTTATTTAGCTATATCATATGTAATGGCGAAGACAAGTTACAAATCCATGATATGATGATGTACTAGCTAGACCAACACGCTTAGTTGGAGGTTAATAGTGTCAACTCATTAAAAAAAACAGTCTACCGATGTCGCTCCACTCGGGCATATAAAGTATCAGCTATAAAACATATTTTCAGAAAGAGTTACCATGTTCATTTTCGAAAGCCTTGAAATGCGGGGTATATAGCGACTCGTATTCGCTCACGCGTTGGGTTTGAAAGATCACCAGATACGTGGATGTCCCATCGACGAACCTCCCGCCAAGATATGCAAGAGAGAAAACGATGAGGTAAAAGGTCCCGTCGACGAACCTCCCGCCAAGAGATGCAAGAGAGAAAACGATGGGGTAGAAGGTCCCGTCGACGAACCTCCCGCCAAGAGATGCAAGAGAGAAAACGATGGGGTAGAAGGTCCCGTCGACGAACCTCTCGCCAAGATATGCAAGAGAGAAAACGATGGGGTAGAAGGTCCCGTCGACGAACCTCTCGCCAAGAGATGCAAGAGAGAAGACTATGGGGTAGAAGGCACCTACGGCTACGAACTAGAATGCTACCTTAAAGATCTGCCGGCGACCGTGTGTTGCGCCGACCAACTCCCCGCCCGAGCAGAGAACAGAGCCCAGAGTTTCATCGTCAACACGGACTCTTGCAATCGAGAAGGGACACACTGGGTGGCATTTCATTTCCCAAATGAAGGACCCGCCGAATTTTTCGATTCGTTTGGACTAGTACCGGAAACGTATCACCGTCGCTTCAGAAACGTGCTGATCGCCAATGCACCGCAATACAAGTTCAACCCAGTTCGAGTTCAACCCGAGGACGGCGACACCTGTGGACTCTATTGCGTTCACTTCGTCAAATACAGATATAGGATCTTTACTCTGGAAGATATCGTGAATGAATTCTCCGCTCGAGACCCAAAGACGATCGAGACCGAATTGAAAGACATTTACGAATGAATTTTGTGTACAACAACAGTATATATAGTGAATAAAAAGAATTGGATTAGAATTGTCCTTATTGTTGACGCCTTAAATCACTGCTCCCTGTTCGCCACTACTCAATATTCCCCAATTTTTCATTTCGAATTTTCGTTCTTTTAATACCTACCTGTTTGTGTAGCTATGTGTCGGATAGAATATTGCCAGCGGCTACTGTAAGAACAATAGAATGCATGGGTTATTTAAGGTCAGTGATAAGACCTACACACTGGGTAACCTCCATCCTCAACATTAGAAAGAAAATGAAAAATCTATCATTGTTTTGTTTATATAGGTTATTAAAAAGAAAACCCGGTGATATTTATCGTTTTAATGCACTCATCAGACAATTTTATCGGTTTGGTCGACATGACTTTCCCCAGCGATGTTCATTTCTTATCAGAGATGAAATCCAATACAACCAATTGATCCATCAATGCAGACGATATAAATCCAATTTATTCGATGCAGTCAAATGATAATCTATGTATATTATCGCTAAAAAAAGGAAACGAAAAATAAAATTAAAAAAATATAATTGATCTCCCTTCGATAACAATTAAAGAAAGGTCGTATTTAACATTTTTTGCTTTGCTACAGACACATTCATGGAATCAATTAACTCGAGTGGTTTATCAGTAACACATAGCGATCAAGGGGTTCCTCGAGGTCAGATCAATTGAAATTTAATCCTTAATGCAGACGATGCTGAAACTATAGCCTTGTCAGAAGTCGGAAGGTTTTCTAAGGTCAAGCTCCGTTTTTACGCGTTATTATTCTAAAAAGTAATTATTACTTATAGTATATAATCAACTAAAGACATTTATCAATAAAAATATCTACGTAATTACGCTCTTCAATTATTCTAGCTGTTGACGTAATATGACTCATCTAACGTTTAAACGTTCACGATCGTTACTTCAGGGCTGAGGCATCGTTCTCTCGATGACCAAATTGGGATACGGCTGGTTTTTACCTCCGATGTGATTCATTGTACTGTCATGGTGTACACACCTTAGTCAGAATGTGGGTGTGTCATCTTTACCTGGATGAATCATTGATCTATATACTATACAGATATTGGGACTCATGACTTCAGGAAGCATCAGTAATATTTGGATCAAGGGGCGGGGAAAAAACATTCGTTTTAATCGTGTAATAGCGTAATAATAGATTAATAATCAGTGCCTTATGTATTTTTTTATTTTTTATTTTTTAGATTGTTTGAATTTAAATTTTTTTTTTTTTTTTTTGAATTTGTTGATTTTTTTGGGGGGGAATTTTTTAATTTGTGTGACGTCAGACAAAAGGGGGAGTGGGGTTATGCCCATATATGGGAAATGGGTGTGTCTATGGTCTTATATGGGGACGCCACAACGCCGCAGGTTTTTTGGGGGACTAAAACTGATCACACTCTACTACTCTTAAGCCATTTAATTGATATTTTCCCAGATTATTCTTTGAATTGTTTAATTATACTTTATGGTTCCATCGTTTAACTTGTTTGTGAAAAAATGCTTTTTTAGCATAAAAAAATAAAGATGTTTAAGAATTGCCTTTAAAACTGGAATGAAGAACTGGAGATACTAAATGGGTTTTTCTCGAGTGATTAATTACGTTTTAGTTAGGTAATATGAAATGACCTCTTTTTCACAAGAGGTATTTGGAAATAAGTCCATGATAGTGTATGTGGTCGAATTATATTTTACTTTAAATCTATGCAATTAGCAGTACCACAACTAGTGTTTGTGAGTTGACTTCCCGCTGGTTTCCGATGTATACTCGATGCAAATTTTATGTGATTTGTTGGTTATTTTCGGCAGTAACTATTCCGTGGGTATCTTTAAGTACCCAACAAATATAACCGATGACTATGCAGGGGCGGATCCAGGATTTCAAGTTAGGGGGGCGGCCTTAAAAAAATTGCGCCGAGCGGAGAGAGGCGTGAACATTTTTGGGGTATTTCGTGTGAAAAATCACGATTTTACGCCAAAAATTCATATTTTTTCCAATTGCGGAGGAGACACGAAAGTTTTTGGGGGTATTTCGTGTGAAAAATTACGATCTTACGCCAAAAAATCATATTTTTTCCAATTTTAGGGGGGGGGGGAGGGCCAGGTGCGCCCTCCCCTGGATCCGCCCCTGCTATGATAAACCTAAAATAAACGTTAGTGAAAACCGAAGGGACAATCGACAGTGGACAATCCAGAGACATATCATGCAACATTGGTCACAGTACACACAACCAAGATGGTTTACTCTGGGTACTCCGGTTTCCTCCACCAATTAAACTGACTGCCACGATATATATATAACTGAGATATTGTTGAAAGTGGTGTTATACACCATAATACCAACTCACACAACCAAAACAAACAAAACAAAAAGCACAACATAGAAAACTAATAAAAGAGTACATAGTTGAATTAGAATGATTAACGGATGCCTTGTAATTATGCAGCCCAGGATTAGCCCTCCTACAATATCTGACAGGGACTGCCGTGATCGTCTGATAGTTGGATTTACAACTACCTATGCAATCAGTGTCTATCACCACTGATGTTGAGAGTTCGAATCTCGATCAGGGCGAGGTGTACAACATTATGTGATAAAGTTTGTGAGTGACTTGCCACAGGTCGGTGATTTTATCCGGTTTCCTCCACCAATAAAACTGACCACTACGATACAACTGAAATTTAAATTGAAAGTGCCGATAAACACCATCAAACAAACAAGCAAACAATATCCGGTATAATATTGAGCTTGTTAAAGATCGCCATTATTTGGTAGTGAGAAACAGCAGAATTACAAATGTATATGTTCCTGTTGTCATAAATTTACTTTTGATTTGTATTTCAGATTTGTAGTTGTCAAGTGGATCCTGATGAGTATATTATAAATGGTTTGTATAATTCCTTTCTATAAACTTCTGTGCCCATTTAACTTTGCTCAAGCATGTCGTTAATTAGAGTTAACAATAATTAAGGCTAACGAGTTGTTAAAATCTAACAATGTAATTAATAAATGGTTGTGTTAAATTTTGTTGTTCAGTAAAATCAACTAACCTGCCTTAATTTAAAAAAAAAAACCCAACATTTTAGGTTAACTTCGTATACCCACAATGCATTGTAAAATTTCATCTTCCTGTTGAACAATATAGCAGACAACACTGATACCAGGATCTATAAGAGAAATAAAGTTTAATTTTAACACTTCGAAGAGCATGTTAATAAGTGAGCGAATTACAAGCTATTAAATATACAGTTTTTGCTAGTTCAGTAATAATATGAGACAAGCAACCTGTTTGAAGGACGAAGTCCTAAAATTTCAATAATACGATGATCTGTACAAGTTAGTATCTTTTATTTTGAATGAATTTTGTAGCCGATTTGTTATGGCTGTTCCGTTCATTTTACCTACGCCGCTCTTCCGTCGAGAGTTTCGTAGAAAGAGATATTTTTATTAGAATTTTATTTCAAGTTTATTTCGATTTTGCATAGAGTAAATAATTAAAGAATTGGGAATTTTTCATTGAAATATATTTCTTTTGCGTTTCTAAATATCATTTGATCTATTTTTTTTAAACTTCGGTGAGCAGATATTTGGTTATCAATATAGAAAGGAGGAAAAATCGGACAGCCTACCGTTAAAAGGACTTTATAACCTAAGTGTATTCAATGACAATCAAATTGTTGTTATATAATTTAAGTATTATTATATGGATTTAGCTTTGATTTATGATTGATATTATATATTGTATATATTTTATTATGTGACTTCTATGTGCCTATCCAGAATAATAAAGATTAAAAGCTTAAGTTTTATTTGAATATTTTCAGCCATCAACCAAGGACAACTTGTCATTTCTGTTGATCGGCCAAAAAGACTATACCGAGCATTCCCCAAGCGAAAAGCTTAAGTCCATACATGAATTATTTTATTCTTCAGTAACTATAAAAAGATATAAAAAAAACCCACCAAAAATATAGATTTCTTTGTCACCTGTCACATATTTTAAATTGAAAAATAAAATGAAATATTAAAAAAAAAAAAGAAAAGAAGGAATTCCGATAGTTTCATAGAGAAAATGATTCCTCTTCAGTGGAACCAATATTTTCCCGCCAATCGTAATTGCCAAAGTAGATGCTAACGGAAAAATTACTCTTCTTAAGAAAATACATACAGAAAGTAATTTTATAATATCTACAAAGTCCTTTATAATACCGAATTTTGAATAACCATCTTTGTCTTCCCTTGTAATGTTACATTTGTTTTATTTCTATAGTACATTGAACTGTTTTGTGTTGATATTTTTATTCAACATGTAACTATATGTTTTTTCTTTAATGCTTTCTCCTGTTTTAAGTTTTTTTCTCTACTACAAAAATCCAGTAATGTTTTTCTACATTTACAGGACACATTTGTTATTATCCCCTCGCCAACGAAGTTGCGAAGGGATATAGTAACGCTACCGTCCGTCCGTCCGTCCTTCCTTCCGTCCTTCCGTCCGTCCGTCCGTCCGTCCTTCCGTCCTTCCGTAACATCCTTGTGAACACTCTAGGATCAACATCCTTCAATGGAATTTGACCAAACTTGGTACATATTTAGTCCTTAAGAGCATCTGGAACCCTATTGATTTTCAAGGTCATAGGTCAAAGGTCAAAGTCACCGGATCAAATTTTTACCGCATAACATCCTTGTGAACACTCTAGAACCAACATCCTTCAATGGATTTTGACTAAACTTGATACATACTTAGTCATTTGGAGAGTCTGGAACCCTATTGATTTTCATGGTCATAGGTCAAAGGTCAAGGTCACTGAGTAAATTTTTTTACCGTGTAACATTCTTGTGAACACTCTAGAAACAACATCCTTCAATGGATTTTGACAAAACTTGGTACATGCTTAGTCTTTAGGAGAGTCTGAAACCCTATTGATTTTCAAGGTCATAGGTCAAAGGTCAATGTCACCGGGTCAAATTTTTACCGTGTAACATTCTTGCGAACACTCTAGAATCAACATCCTTCAATGGATTTTGACCAAACTTGGTACATACTTAGACCTTAAGAGAATCTGGAACCTTATTGATTTTCAAGGTCAAAGTTCAAGGTCACAGGGTCTAATTTTTAGGCGAGGGGATACGCCACGCTTTGCGTTGCCCTTGTTTATACTACATTTGTGTTCCCATTTGAGATGAAATTGGAAGATTACAATGTTCATCCTGTATTGTCACCCTGCATCTATTAATTTTTAACTTCAATCTTTGTCTCAACCGCATCGGTGGTGTAGTGGTTGACGTGTTCGCCTCGAGTACGGTAGATCGTGGATTCGATCCTCGATCGAGTCAATACTGTGAAATTGGTATGTGTTGTTCCTCCGCTAAGCAGGCAGCATTTTAAGGAGAAAGAGCAAAGACTAGTTGTCTAATGTGTCCGAGTTGGGCGACATGTCTAGCCGCGGACTGTTGTTTCAGTGAGCTATCACTATTACATAAGCGTGTTGATATAGTACAAAGCGGACCTCATCATCATCTCATTGAAAATTAACTTGTTCTTGTCACGATATAGCTGAAAAATTGCTGAGTTGGCGTTAAGCAACAATCACTCACTCAATCTTTTTCTCAACGACCATTTGATCAATTGAATATAATATTTGCTATTATGATTTTTAATTGATAGTCATCAAAAACGACAATCTAATGAAAATTTGATGTTTGTTGTATTTTTTGTCCACATTTTTTTACCTTGGGGATACACTAATATCTAACAATATCCCTATGGGGTCAGGTCAGGGTTCATATTTTCAACAGACCAATCAGCGATGAGCCTACTAAATATTTTGGTATCAAAACCCAGTACACGCCAAGACATGTCAGATTGGTCAAGATATTTAACTGTCTTTCATATGATTGGCTGGTCAAATATGAATGAAAGGTTACATGACATGATTCTATATGGAATGTCGCAAGATGTTAGTGTATCGCAAAAAAATAAATACAACAAACATCTAATTTTAATTCTAACATGACGTCCTTCTTTCGCTTTGTAGACAAACGAGCGATTTATCGATGGTATAATCTCATTCGCACATGCGCCGGTGAATGTGACTGACTTTTCCATTGGCAGCATAAATTGTGTGCGACATTTTCTGCAAACGTAAATATAAATTACCGTCTTCCAATCAAAGTATATTACCATATTTGTACTCTTAGACATATCAGAATCGAAATAAATCATGGAAGCCAGAATGTGTTTTGAGTTTTAACATGAATTGGCGGATATTAGTACATTTTATCCCTCGCTTCTGGCTCGGGATAAAATACTAATATCGGCCAATCCATCTTAAAACTCCCAACACATTCTGGCTTCCATGATTTATTTCTTAATTAGATTGCAAAATCGATTCATCTGTATATAGTGTTTAGTATTGTCCTTTTTCTGTTGTCCATTGTATTTCGTCCTTCGATTTGCGGCTTCTGATTATCGCTTTTGTATCTTCAAACTTATGTTAAAGTAATATTACACCAGTTTACATATACATATGATTATATTATATATTGGAAAAGATTGTAAGAAGATTTAATTGTACTTTACTATATAGATTGTATGATGTTTTATATGTTATTATATTATTGTATTCTATTCTGTATTGATGTATTTTGCAGTTGAGAAAAAAATTACACCAGTTTTGGGTGAAGAAAATTTCCCCCTGAAAATTCAATTTGGAATACGGCGGTATCTTTACTAAGCTATTCATGCATGTTTCAAGTCGAAATATGTTCCCAACAACTAGAAATCTGCAAATCCGTGTGCACATTTATCGTCCTCGCCATTGTTGTGGAGACGGATTAACTTTCGGTTGTTTTGTTCCGATCATGACCTCGCGAAGAAAAGTTAACAATCATGGATGCTTTGTAAGCACGCACACATTCCTGACAATGATTATTGAGGAATCTGTCTGTTTCATGTCGTCTGAACCAATTTTTTTTTGCAATTATTCTTATGTGGTACATACGAAATATATATATATATATATATTTTTCATCAACTGAATAGTGCACATGAGCGATAATCTCCCCGAAAGAGTTCAAATCTTGGGTCACGCGCATATCATTTGCATTACTGTACGGAAAAACAAAATTATCTGCTGTCAAATATTTTGTGATTTGCTCTTAAAATCTGCTTTTGAGCGGATTTTTAATGTTATGCAGTTGATTTTAGTTAAAATTAAGTGACATATTAAGTGAAAATATTGACCGGTAATCCAAAAATTCCACGATATTTGCCTTTCATATTACTTTAAGGACACGTCAAGACACACTTATATTTAGTATTATTTCTGTCATAGTTGTGAGAACTTTTTGAATTGTTTTGTAGTTCATGCCACCTGTCCACAGACGATTTACACTGGTCCTGCGACAGTTACCATCTCAACAGATTTGCCAAGTTCCAAGCCATTTGCCACTTGTCGAAATGGTGATTTCTTGTTTATAACGCATCCTATGGGGAACTGGAGCTTAGACGTATATTTTGATAAAAATATAACACGGGAGTGCGTCTTTAATGTAAGTACAACTTCTTTGATGTAGCAAATGCTATCAGATTTTTAAACAACAAAAAGTTTAATGCATGTAACTCGTGTGTTTTATAAAAACATACTGCCGTAAAATGCTATAAATGTTAACATGCATTTTATGGATGTTTGGGAGGCCGTCATGGTCGTATCCCGATGGTAGTGGGATTTGCAACTACCTATGCAATCAGTGCCTATCGCCACTAAAGTTGTGAGTTCGAACATCGTTCAGAGCGATGTGTAGTGGATACGACATTATGTGATAAAGTTTGTCAGTGACTTGCGACAGGTCAGTGGTTAACCGCCACACATGTCTTATGTCTATCTCTAGATTTACCTTACGAGACAAGATAACACTTCGACTATTGAAGCTATATTTTAGATATAGCGGATGTGGCCGAGTGGTCTAGGGCGCTGGACATAAGAATAAGCGATTGGTGCTGCAGTGTATCAATGGTGTGAGTTCAAATCCCGTCGAGGGAAGAACAAAAAATGGTCAGCTCTAAGATCTAATTCTAACACTGTTCGGTTTAATTTTCAGACCTATATATATAATAGTTGGAATCGCGCTCATGGCAAGTTAATACCAATGGCTGATTCTGCTGATAATTATTGCTATTAAATCTGTTATAAGTATCAGTTATGATTTGGTGTCCAATGAGTATATGATGTAATGGTATTTAACCAACAGATACTACCTTCCTAGCTACTAGTCAGTTAACGTACAGCATTCATTGATCCTGCAATTGTTTTGTGAAAGCATATTATTGTTTTAGGTTGATGCGATTTTTTAAAATTGTTTGCTTATATCTATATTGCTGTTAGAGATCCAGTTATAAAGAGGAAAGGGTTGGGATCCCATTAACCATTCTAACACAGCAACATGTATTGCCTGTCCCAAGCCAGGACCTGGATTGCCATCGACATAATGATGTGATGGTCTCTTTTGTGTTCAATTTTGAGTGATTTCTTGTGAGGGGTAGTTGTTGTTCGTTTTGTTGCTATTGGTAGAATTGCTGACCATGAGCACTGTTTAAACTTCCTTTTCATTATTGAATATGGAGAAATGAGCTATCAGAATGTTTGGATTATGAGCTATCAGAATGTTTGGATTATGAGCTATCAGAATGTTTGGATTATGAGCTATCAGAATGTTTGGATTATGAGCTATCAGCATATTTGGATTATGAGCTATCAGCATATTTGGATTATGAGCTATCAGCATGTTTGGATTATGAGCTATCAGAATGTTTGGATTATGAGCTATCAGAATGTTTGGATTATGAGCTATCAGCATATTTGGATTATGAGCTATCAGCATATTTGGATTATGAGCTATCAGCATGTTTGGATTATGAGCTATCAGAATGTTTGGATTATGAGCTATCAGAATGTTTGGATTATGAGCTATCAGAATGTTTGGATTATGAGCTATCAGAATGTTTGGATTATGAGCTATCAGAATGTTTGGATTATGAGCTATCAGAATGTTTGGATTATGAGCTATCAGAATGTTTGGATTATGAGCTATCAGCATGTTTGGATTATGAGCTATCAGCATGTTTGGATTATGAGCTATCAGCATGTTTGGATTATGAGCTATCAGAATGTTTGGATTATGAGCTATCAGAATGTTTGGATTATGAGCTATCAGAATGTTTGGATTATGAGCTATCAGAATGTTTGGATTATGAGCTATCAGCATATTTGGATTATGAGCTATCAGCATGTTTGGATTATGAGCTATCAGCATGTTTGGATTATGAGCTATCAGAATGTTTGGATTATGAGCTATCAGAATGTTTGGATTATGAGCTATCAGAATGTTTGGATTATGAGCTATCAGAATGTTTGGATTATGAGCTATCAGAATGTTTGGATTATGAGCTATCAGCATATTTGGATTATGAGCTATCAGCATGTTTGGATTATGAGCTATCAGCATGTTTGGATTATGAGCTATCAGAATGTTTGGATTATGAGCTATCAGAATGTTTGGATTATGAGCTATCAGCATATTTGGATTATGAGCTATCAGAATGTTTGGATTATGAGCTATCAGAATGTTTGGATTATGAGCTATCAGCATATTTGGATTATGAGCTATCAGCATGTTTGGATTATGAGCTATCAGAATGTTTGGATTATGAGCTATCAGAATGTTTGGATTATGAGCTATCAGAATGTTTGGATTATGAGCTATCAGCATGTTTGGATTATGAGCTATCAGAATGTTTGGATTATGAGCTATCAGAATGTTTGGATTATGAGCTATCAGAATGTTTGGATTATGAGCTATCAGCATATTTGGATTATGAGCTATCAGAATGTTTGGATTATGAGCTATCAGAATGTTTGGATTATGAGCTATCAGAATGTTTGGATTATGAGCTATCAGAATGTTTGGATTATGAGCTATCAGCATATTTGGATTATGAGCTATCAGCATGTTTGGATTATGAGCTATCAGAATGTTTGGATTATGAGCTATCAGAATGTTTGGATTATGAGCTATCAGCATGTTTGGATTATGAGCTATCAGAATGTTTGGATTATGAGCTATCAGAATGTTTAGATTATGAGTTATTGGTGGTTGGTGCCATTTTCAGTGATATTTCAGTTATACCATAGCGGTCTGCTTTTATTGGTAAAAATAAGACCGAAATGGCCGGAGAAAGCCACAAACCTCTCACAAGTTATGATAAAGTTAACGTTGAATGGAACACACCTCGCCATCGAATTCACCTATTAACAGTTGTAATAGGCACTAAGTTCTCTCTGTCCAACTGCTATCTGATCACAAAGTTTTTAAGGGCCTCGTGTCTGTGATCACATGATAATTGGATTAACACCTAACCAAGCAATAAATGCATAATACAATTTAAATTTATGAGTTTGATTCAGTTCCTTACCCAAGTGTGCTCGATACAACTTAATTAAAGTAGGAAGATACCAAAGGGGTAATCAGACAATGTAATTCGAAGGAGGACAGACAATACAATGTTAAACAGAGAAAAAGACTAAGAATGGTCAATATAGGGCAGAAAACTCAAGATTGAACAACACCTACCCCAATAAAATCATCGGCAACGAACTCTGGTGCTCCATAATTATTGATTAGTGTGTTTACATTGAAACAGGATGGTTCTAAAATAATGTAATACAAATTAAATCATAAGATAGAATGAAATTTATCATATGAAATGTATTAATTAATAGTGAATTTATTTATTTCATCATTTATTTCATTTTAGCAAAAAAACGATGCAGCAGACATATTTTCAATCAGTGTATATATACCATTATCTGACAATGTCTTAACTATTAATGTTCCAGAGAAGATTGTCAATTGTATATACGACCCGATTGGTGATCAGTTTTCAGATATGCAGCAACTAGAGGATAGGTATGTGAATAAAACTAATGTTAGGAATCGCTTCGAATTCCAGTATATCTTCTATGACCTCCAAAGTACTACCTCTAATTCTGGAGCAACCTCTGATTTTGCAGGATAATACCAAATATATTACTTTTCCACAGGACAAAATGTTAATCAGTGCTTCATGTTACAGATGGGTTATTTGTCTCTATGGTCACATTCATAACAGTTAGGTATATTTGACTACCAGACATATTGGGGAGGGAAGCCCCGACAATTATGATGAACTGGCCATAGAGAACTGCAGACTTATATAGGATACCAGTTTTTTCACTACTTTTGTTTTTAAAACACACAATTTAAGTTAGGATATATCAAATCTGAATTTTGGTGGGAGGTAAAAGTAATCATCCATGGTGTACTAGTTTGTTTGTGGCATTCAATATATCCGCCAGGCCCCTGGGCAGATCACAGTGCCAGATTTTGCCAACTTGCTAAGTTATTGCTTGATAATTAGTTGGTCTTGTTCAATCATCATATATTTATTTATTCCCTTCGAAGGAAGGGAGACATATTGTTTGGACCATAACTTTTTTGTCTTTCGAAATAGGTCAATGATATTTCGTATGTGGGTGGATGACCATACGGCGGTGTGTCGCGTACCGTAATGACCTTGTTGGGACCTTGACCTTTGACCTCAAGGTCAAATAATTGTTTTTTAAATGGTATTTTCTTGTCGGGCCATAACATTTTTGTCTTTCGAGATAGGTCAATGATGATTGGCATGTGGGTGTACGAACATAAGGTGGTGTGTCGCGTACCGTCATGACCTTCGTGAGACCTTGACCTTTGACCTGAAGGTCAAATAATGGTTTTTTAAATAGTATTTTCTTGTCCGGGCAATAACATTTTTGGCTTTCAAGATAGGTCAATGCTAATTGGTATGTGGGTGCATGATCATAAGGCGGTGTGTCGCATACCGTAATGACCTTTGTGGAACCTTGACCTTTGACCTCAAGGTCAAATAATTGTTTTTTAAATAGTATTTTCTTGTCCGGGCCATAACATTTTTTGTCTTTTCGAGATAGGTCAATGATATTTGGTATGTGGGTGCATGATCATAAGGTGGTTTGTCGCGTACCATAGTGACCTTCGTAGAACCTTGACCTTTGACCTCAAGGTCAAATAATTGTTTTTTAAATAATATCATTCAACTCATAATGTGTAACTTATTGTTGTACAGATGGCTGCATTAAGGGGAGACATAAGTTGTAGGTATCTAAAACAGTTCTTCCTAGTTCTTCTTGAAACAAGGTTATTTAAAAAATCCCTATAAGAAAAAGCAGAATTCATTATGAGGAAAAAGGTTCGCTCATTGTAGAATGAACCACAAACATAGCTTAATTGAATTTACTCTTTTGTCTTCTAGGGTTGGGATTGAGTTATGATAGCTGAATGCCACTTTCAACATTATTTCATTTATTTCATGATGTTCACTTTTTTAGTAGATGAAACCTTGATTATCATAAGAAAACCACTGATCTGATGCAAGTCAATGACATACTTTTACCACTTAAAATTGCATCGACTGCACCTTTTCGCAGACGGAAATCGAACTCAATATTTGAGTAGTGATAGGCATATGAGTAAATCCAATTAGTAACTACACATGTAAGGAACCAGGTTTTTCGTCATATACAGTCAAACCTGCCTTTAAGGGTACCTCTATATAACAAATCACCTTCTATAAAGGACACCTCTATATAACAAATCACCTTCTATAAAGGACACCTCTATATAACAAATCACCTTCTATAAAGGACACCTCTATATAACAAATCACCTTCTATAAAGGACACCTCTATATAACAAATCACCTTCTATAAAGGACACCTCTATATAACAAATCACCTTCTATAAAGGACACCTCTATATAACAAATCACCTTCTCTAAAGGAAACCTCTATATAGCAAATCACCTTCTATAAAGGACACCTCTATATAACAAATCACCTTCTCTAAAGGAAACCTCTATATGGCAAATCACCTTCTATAAAGGACACCTCTATATAACAAATCACCTTCTATAAAGGACACCCTCATGTTGCCCATTAATGAATAGTTCATATAATTTTTAACCTGTATATATAAAGGGCAACTGCTCATAAAGGCCACATTTTCAGGTTTCCTTGAGTGTCCTTTTATATACAGGCTTGACCGTATTTTCTAACATACCAATTTATTGTTTATTATTCAAAATTTATTGTTTATTATTCAAAATCTATCTTTCGAAATGCATTTTCCTGGACAGCATTTGTCATTTATTTATAGTAACAAGCCAGTAAAACAGATAACACAGCACAAGGCAACTCCTAGCACATCTAAGATCGATATATGTATAGCAGATGTGTCAGGCAATTGTATACAAGGAAGTGTTCGTATTGGCAAGAAGGTCATGGTTAAGGCCATCCTATTAAGTAAGTTGTTGTCTAGTAGAATTGTCTGTGGGGAAGCCATCAATGTGGGTGATTGCTTCATTTTTCAAGGTAGTGATGATCAGTGGGATCAATAAATGTCGAGACTGTGGTGGCCGTGATCATATGGTAGTTGGATTTACAACTAAGCTTGAACCCCGTTCATGGCGAGGTGTACTCGATACAGCATTATGTGATAAAGTTTGTCAGTGACTTGCGGCAGGTTAGTGGTTTTCTTTGGGTACTTTGGTTAACTCCACCAATAAAACTGACAACCAAGATATAGCTGAAGTAGTGTTGAAAGTGGCATTAAACACCATAAAACTAACCCTACTTGATTAGTAAGGTTACTAGTAGAATTGCCTGTGGTGACCATCAGTGTGAGTGTTCGCATTCATTTGTTAAGACAAGGGTGATCATTTATAACCAATAAATTAACTGATTGTCATCCAGTTGAGTGTTTGCATGGAAAAACGGTGATGGTCAATCAGTCAATGCAATGAAGATCGAAATGTTGTCTATCAGATATTTCTGGTGACCATCCATTGTCGAGAAGTAAAGCATGAATGATAATTTTTAAACCATTGAGATAATAATAGAAACACAACACCGTTAGTCATTCAGATAACAGAACTGTCTCTCTTGTACCAAGTTACAATTTATTGTTTTTTCTTTTGCAATGAAAACGTTGATATCGAATTTAATGCACACAGCATATAAATAAATACTTATTGAAAAATGTAAAGAATGAGTGAATGTTTGTTGTTTAATGCCCATAAGGAGCAGTTAAATCAGCTATATCAATGAGAAAACAAATGAGTGAATGTTTGTTGTTTAACACCCATAGTGAGCAGTTAAATCAGCTATATCAATGAGAGAACAAATGAGTGAATGTTTGTTGTTTAACACCCATAGTGAGTAGTTAAATCAGCTATATCAATGTGAGAACAAATGAGTGAATGTTTGTTGTTTAACACCCATAGTGAGCAGTTAAATCAGCTATATCAATGAGAGAACAAATGAGTGAATATTTGTTGTTTAACACCCATAGTGAGCAGTTAAATCAGCTATATCAATGTGAAAACAAATGAGTGAATGTTTGTTGTTTAACACCCATAGTGAGCAGTTAAATCAGCTATATCAATGAGAGAACAAATGAGTGAATGTTTGTTGTTTAACACCCATAGTGAGCAGTTAAATCAGCTATAACAATGTGAGAACAAATGAGTGAATGTTTGTTGTTTAACACCCATAGTGAGCAGTTAAATCAGCTATATCAATGTGAGAACAAATAAGTGAATGTTTGTTGTTTAACACCCATAGTGAGCAGTTAAATCAGCTATATCAATGAGAGAACAAATGAGTGAATATTTGTTGTTTAACACCCATAGTGAGCAGTTAAATCAGCTATATCAATGAGAGAACAAATGAGTGAATGTTTGTTGTTTAACACCCATAGTGAGCAGTTAAATCAGCTATATCAATGTGAAAACAAATGAGTGAATGTTTGTTGTTTAACACCCATAGTGAGCAGTTAAATCAGCTATATCAATGAGAAAACAAATGAGTGAATGTTTGTTGTTTAACACCCATAGTGAGCAGTTAAATCAGCTATATCAATGAGAGAACAAATGAGTGAATGTTTGTTGTTTAACACCCATAGTGAGCAGTTAAATCAGCTATAACAATGTGAGAACAAATGAGTGAATGTTTGTTGTTTAACACCCATAGTGAGCAGTTAAATCAGCTATATCAATGTGAGAACAAATAAGTGAATGTTTGTTGTTTAACACCCATAGTGAGCAGTTAAATCAGCTATATCAATGAGAGAACAAATGAGTGAATATTTGTTGTTTAACACCCATAGTGAGCAGTTAAATCAGCTATATCAATGAGAGAACAAATGAGTGAATGTTTGTTGTTTAACACCCATAGTGAGCAGTTAAATCAGCTATATCAATGAGAGAACAAATGAGTGAATGTTTGTTGTTTAACACCCATAGTGAGCAGTTAAATCAGCTATAACAGTGTGAGAACAAATGAGCGAATGTTTGTTGTTTAACACCCATAGTGAGCAGTTAAATCAGCTATATCAATGAGAGAACAAATGAGTGAATGTTTGTTGTTTAACACCCATAGTGAGCAGTTAAATCAGCTATATCAATGTGAGAACAAATGAGTGAATGTTTGTTGTTTAACACCCATAGTGAGCAGTTAAATCAGCTATATCAATGTGAGAACAAATGAGTGAATGTTTGTTGTTTAACACCCATAGTGAGCAGTTAAATCAGTTATATCAATGAGAGAACAAATGAGTGAATGTTTGTTGTTTAACACCCATAGTGAGCAGTTAAATCAGCTATATCAATGTGAGAACAAATGAGTGAATGTTTGTTGTTTAACACCCATAGTGAGCAGTTAAATCAGTTATATCTATGTGAGAACAAATGAGTGAATGTTTGTTGTTTAACACCCATAGTGAGCAGTTAAATCAGCTATATCAATGAGAGAACAAATGAGTGAATGTTTGTTGTTTAACACCCATAGTGAGCAGTTAAATCACCTATATCAATGAGAGAACAAATGAGTGAATGTTTGTTGTTTAACACCCATAGTGAGCAGTTAAATCACCTATATCAATGAGAGAACAAATGAGTGAATGTTTGTTGCTTAACACCCATAGTGAGCAGTTAAATCAGCTATATCAATGAGAGAACAAATGAGTGAATGTTTGTTGTTTAACACCCATAGTGAGCAGTTAAATCAGCTGTATCAATGTGAGAACAAATGAGTGAATGTTTGTTGTTTAACACCCATAGTGAGCAGTTAAATCAGCTGTATCAATGTGAGAACAAATGAGTGATTGTTTGTTGTTTAACACCCATAGTGAGTAGTTAAATCAGCTATATCAATATGAGAACAAATGAGTGAATGTTTGTTGTTTAACACCCATAGTGAGCAGTTAAATCAGCTATATCAATGTGAGAACAAATGAGTGAATGTTTGTTGTTTAACACCCATAGTGAGCAGTTAAATCAGCTATATCAATATGAGAACAAATGAGTGAATGTTTGTTGTTAACACCCATAGTGAGCAGTTAAATCAGCTATATCAATGAGAGAACAAATGAGTGAATATTTGTTGTTTAACACCCATAGTGAGCAGTTAAATCAGCTATATCAATGTGAGAACAAATGAGTGAATGTTTGTTGTTTAACACCCATAGTGAGCAGTTAAATCAGCTATATCAATGAGAGAACAAATGAGTGAATGTTTGTTGTTTAACACCCATAGTGAGCAGTTAAATCAGCTATAACAATGTGAGAACAAATGAGCGAATGTTTGTTGTTTAACACCCATAGTGAGCAGTTAAATCAGCTATATCAATGTGAGAACAAATGAGTGAATGTTTGTTGTTTAACACCCATAGTGAGCAGTTAAATCAGTTATATCAATGAGAGAACAAATGAGTGAATGTTTGTTGTTTAACACTCATAGTGAGCAGTTAAATCAGCTATATCAATGTGAGAACAAATGAGTGAATGTTTGTTGTTTAACACCCATAGTGAGCAGTTAAATCAGCTATATCTATGTGAGAACAAATGAGTGAATGTTTGTTGTTTAACACCCATAGTGAGCAGTTAAATCAGCTATATCAATGAGAGAACAAATGAGTGAATGTTTGTTGTTTAACACCCATAGTGAGCAGTTAAATCAGCTATATCAATGTGAGAACAAATGAGTGAATGTTTGTTGGTTAACACCAATAGTGAGCAGTTAAATCAGCTATATCAATATGAGAACAAATGAGTGAATGTTTGTTGTTTAACACACATAGTGAGCAGTTAAATCAGCTATATCAATGAGAGAACAAATGAGTGAATGTTTGTTGTTTAACACCCATAGTGAGCAGTTAAATCAGCTATATCAATGAGAGACAAATGAGTGAATGTTTGTTGTTTAACACCCATAGTGAGCAGTTAAATCAGCTATATCAATGAGAGAACAAATGAGTGAATGTTTGTTGTTTAATACCCATAGTGAGCAGTTAAATCGGCTATATCAATATGAGGACAAATGAGTGAATGTTTGTTGTTTAACACCCATAGTGAGCAGTTAAATCAGCTATATCAATATGAGAACAAATGAGTGAATGTTTGTTGTTTAACACCCATAGTGAGCAGTTAAATCAGCTATATCAATGAGAGAACAAATGAGTGAATGTTTGTTGTTTAACACCCATAGTGAGCAGTTAAATCAGCTGTATGAATGTGAGAACAAATGAGTGATTGTTTGTTGTTTAACACCCATAGTGAGCAGTTAAATCAGCTATATCAATGAGAGAACAAATGAGTGAATATTTGTTGTTTAACACCCATAGTGAGCAGTTAAATCAGCTATATCAATGTGAGAACAAATAAGTGAATGTTTGTTGTTTAACACCCATAGTGAGCAGTTAAATCAGCTATATCAATGAGAGAACAAATGAGTGAATATTTGTTGTTTAACACCCATAGTGAGCAGTTAAATCAGCTATATCAATGAGAGAACAAATGAGTGAATGTTTGTTGTTTAACACCCATAGTGAGCAGTTAAATCAGCTATATCAATGAGAGAACAAATGAGTGAATGTTTGTTGTTTAACACCCATAGTGAGCAGTTAAATCAGCTATATCAGTGTGAGAACAAATGAGCGAATGTTTGTTGTTTAACACCCATAGTGAGCAGTTAAATCAGCTATATCAATGAGAGAACAAATGAGTGAATGTTTGTTGTTTAACACCCATAGTGAGCAGTTAAATCAGCTATATCAATGTGAGAACAAATGAGTGAATGTTTGTTGTTTAACACCCATAGTGAGCAGTTAAATCAGCTATATCAATGTGAGAACAAATGAGTGAATGTTTGTTGTTTAACACCCATAGTGAGCAGTTAAATCAGTTATATCAATGAGAGAACAAATGAGTGAATGTTTGTTGTTTAACACCCATAGTGAGCAGTTAAATCAGCTATATCAATGTGAGAACAAATGAGTGAATGTTTGTTGTTTAACACCCATAGTGAGCAGTTAAATCAGTTATATCTATGTGAGAACAAATGAGTGAATGTTTGTTGTTTAACACCCATAGTGAGCAGTTAAATCAGCTATATCAATGAGAGAACAAATGAGTGAATGTTTGTTGTTTAACACCCATAGTGAGCAGTTAAATCAGCTATATCAATGAGAGAACAAATGAGTGAATGTTTGTTGTTTAACACCCATAGTGAGCAGTTAAATCAGCTATATCAATGAGAGAACAAATGAGTGAATGTTTGTTGCTTAACACCCATAGTGAGCAGTTAAATCAGCTATATCAATGAGAGAACAAATGAGTGAATGTTTGTTGTTTAACACCCATAGTGAGCAGTTAAATCAGCTATATCAATGTGAGAACAAATGAGTGAATGTTTGTTGTTTAACACCCATAGTGAGCAGTTAAATCAGCTGTATCAATGTGAGAACAAATGAGTGATTGTTTGTTGTTTAACACCCATAGTGAGTAGTTAAATCAGCTATATCAATATGAGAACAAATGAGTGAATGTTTGTTGTTTAACACCCATAGTGAGCAGTTAAATCAGCTATATCAATGTGAGAACAAATGAGTGAATGTTTGTTGTTTAACACCCATAGTGAGCAGTTAAATCAGCTATATCAATATGAGAACAAATGAGTGAATGTTTGTTGTTAACACCCATAGTGAGCAGTTAAATCAGCTATATCAATGAGAGAACAAATGAGTGAATATTTGTTGTTTAACACCCATAGTGAGCAGTTAAATCAGCTATATCAATGTGAGAACAAATGAGTGAATGTTTGTTGTTTAACACCCATAGTGAGCAGTTAAATCAGCTATATCAATGAGAGAACAAATGAGTGAATGTTTGTTGTTTAACACCCATAGTGAGCAGTTAAATCAGCTATAACAATGTGAGAACAAATGAGTGAATGTTTGTTGTTTAACACCCATAGTGAGCAGTTAAATCAGCTATATCAATGTGAGAACAAATGAGTGAATGTTTGTTGTTTAACACCCATAGTGAGCAGTTAAATCAGTTATATCAATGAGAGAACAAATGAGTGAATGTTTGTTGTTTAACACTCATAGTGAGCAGTTAAATCAGCTATATCAATGTGAGAACAAATGAGTGAATGTTTGTTGTTTAACACCCATAGTGAGCAGTTAAATCAGCTATATCTATGTGAGAACAAATGAGTGAATGTTTGTTGTTTAACACCCATAGTGAGCAGTTAAATCAGCTATATGAATGAGAGAACAAATGAGTGAATGTTTGTTGTTTAACACCCATAGTGAGCAGTTAAATCAGCTATATCAATATGAGAACAAATGAGTGAATGTTTGTTGTTTAACACACATAGTGAGCAGTTAAATCAGCTATATCAATGAGAGAACAAATGAGTGAATGTTTGTTGTTTAACACCCATAGTGAGCAGTTAAATCAGCTATATCAATGAGAGAACAAATGAGTGAATGTTTGTTGTTTAACACCCATAGTGAGCAGTTAAATCAGCTATATCAATGAGAGAACAAATGAGTGAATGTTTGTTGTTTACCACCCATAGTGAGCAGTTAAATCAGCTGTATCAATGTGAGAACAAATGAGTGGTTGTTTAATGCCCATAGTGAGCAGTTAAATCAGCTATATCAATATGAGGACAAATGAGTGAATGTTTGTTGTTTAACACCCATAGTGAGCAGTTAAATCAGCTATGTCAATATGAGAACAAATGAGTGAATGTTTGTTGTTTAACACCCATAGTGAGCAGTTAAATCAGCTATATCAATGAGAGAACAAATGAGTGAATGTTTGTTGTTTAATACCCATAGTGAGCAGTTAAATCAGCTATATCAATATGAGGACAAATGAGTGAATGTTTGTTGTTTAACACCCATAGTGAGCAGTTAAATCAGCTATATCAATATGAGAACAAATGAGTGAATGTTTGTTGTTTAACACCCATAGTGAGCAGTTAAATCAGCTATATCAATGAGAGAACAAATGAGTGAATGTTTGTTGTTTAACACCCATAGTGAGCAGTTAAATCAGCTGTATGAATGTGAGAACAAATGAGTGATTGTTTGTTGTTTAACACCCATAGTGAGCAGTTAAATCAGCTATATCAATATGAGAACAAATGAGTGAATGTTTGTTGTTTAGCACCCATAGTGAGCAGTTAAATCAGCTATATCAATATGAGAACAAATGAGTGAATCTTTGTTGTTTAACACCCATAGTGAGCAGTTAAATCAGCTATATCAATATGAGAACAAATGAGTGAATGTTTGTTATTTAACCCCCAATAGTGAGCAGTTAAATCAGCTATATCAATGAGAGAACAAATGAGTGAATGTTTGTTGCTTAATACCCATAGTGAGCAGTTAAATCAGCTATATCAATGAGAGAACAAATGAGTGAATGTTTGTTGTTTAACACCCATAGTGAGCAGTTAAATCAGCTATATCAATGTGAGAACAAATGAGTGAATGTTTGTTGTTTAACACCCATAGTGAGCAGTTAAATCAGCTATATCAATGAGAGAACAAATGAGTGAATGTTTGTTGTTTAACACCCATAGTGAGCAGTTAAATCAGCTATATCAATATGAGAACAAATGAGTGAATGTTTGTTGTTTAACACCCATAGTGAGTAGTTAAATCAGCTATATCAATATGAGAACAAATGAGTGAATGTTTGTTGTTTAACACCCATAGTGAGCAGTTAAATCAGCTATATCAATGTGAGAACAAATGAGTGAATGTTTGTTGTTTAACACCCATAGTGAGCAGTTAAATCAGCTATATCAATATGAGAACAAATGAGTGAATGTTTGTTGTTAACACCCATAGTGAGCAGTTAAATCAGCTATATCAATGAGAGAACAAATGAGTGAATATTTGTTGTTTAACACCCATAGTGAGCAGTTAAATCAGCTATATCAATGTGAGAACAAATGAGTGAATGTTTGTTGTTTAACACCCATAGTGAGCAGTTAAATCAGCTATATTAATGAGAGAACAAATGAGTGAATGTTTGTTGTTTAACACCCATAGTGAGCAGTTAAATCAGCTATAACAATGTGAGAACAAATGAGCGAATGTTTGTTGTTTAACACCCATAGTGAGCAGTTAAATCAGCTATATCAATGTGAGAACAAATGAGTGAATGTTTGTTGTTTAACACCCATAGTGAGCAGTTAAATCAGTTATATCAATGAGAGAACAAATGAGTGAATGTTTGTTGTTTAACACTCATAGTGAGCAGTTAAATCAGCTATATCAATGTGAGAACAAATGAGTGAATGTTTGTTGTTTAACACCCATAGTGAGCAGTTAAATCAGCTATATCTATGTGAGAACAAATGAGTGAATGTTTGTTGTTTAACACCCATAGTGAGCAGTTAAATCAGCTATATGAATGAGAGAACAAATGAGTGAATGTTTGTTGTTTAACACCCATAGTGAGCAGTTAAATCAGCTATATCAATGTGAGAACAAATGAGTGAATGTTTGTTGGTTAACACCAATAGTGAGCAGTTAAATCAGCTATATCAATATGAGAACAAATGAGTGAATGTTTGTTGTTTAACACACATAGTGAGCAGTTAAATCAGCTATATCAATGAGAGAACAAATGAGTGAATGTTTGTTGTTTAACACCCATAGTGAGCAGTTAAATCAGCTATATCAATGAGAGAACAAATGAGTGAATGTTTGTTGTTTAACACCCATAGTGAGCAGTTAAATCAGCTATATCAATATGAGAACAAATGAGTGAATGTTTGTTATTTAACACCCATAGTGAGCAGTTAAATCAGCTATATCAATGAGAGAACAAATGAGTGAATGTTTGTTGCTTAATACCCATAGTGAGCAGTTAAATCAGCTATATCAATGAGAGAACAAATGAGTGAATGTTTGTTGTTTAACACCCATAGTGAGCAGTTAAATCAGCTATATCAATGTGAGAACAAATGAGTGAATGTTTGTTGTTTAACACCCATAGTGAGCAGTTAAATCAGCTATATCAATGAGAGAACAAATGAGTGAATGTTTGTTGTTTAACACCCATAGTGAGCAGTTAAATCAGCTATATCAATATGAGAACAAATGAGTGAATGTTTGTTGTTTAACACCCATAGTGAGTAGTTAAATCAGCTATATCAATATGAGAACAAATGAGTGAATGTTTGTTGTTTAACACCCATAGTGAGCAGTTAAATCAGCTATATCAATGTGAGAACAAATGAGTGAATGTTTGTTGTTTAACACCCATAGTGAGCAGTTAAATCAGCTATATCAATATGAGAACAAATGAGTGAATGTTTGTTGTTAACACCCATAGTGAGCAGTTAAATCAGCTATATCAATGAGAGAACAAATGAGTGAATATTTGTTGTTTAACACCCATAGTGAGCAGTTAAATCAGCTATATCAATGTGAGAACAAATGAGTGAATGTTTGTTGTTTAACACCCATAGTGAGCAGTTAAATCAGCTATATTAATGAGAGAACAAATGAGTGAATGTTTGTTGTTTAACACCCATAGTGAGCAGTTAAATCAGCTATAACAATGTGAGAACAAATGAGCGAATGTTTGTTGTTTAACACCCATAGTGAGCAGTTAAATCAGCTATATCAATGTGAGAACAAATGAGTGAATGTTTGTTGTTTAACACCCATAGTGAGCAGTTAAATCAGTTATATCAATGAGAGAACAAATGAGTGAATGTTTGTTGTTTAACACTCATAGTGAGCAGTTAAATCAGCTATATCAATGTGAGAACAAATGAGTGAATGTTTGTTGTTTAACACCCATAGTGAGCAGTTAAATCAGCTATATCAATGTGAGAACAAATGAGTGAATGTTTGTTGTTTAACACCCATAGTGAGCAGTTAAATCAGCTATATGAATGAGAGAACAAATGAGTGAATGTTTGTTGGTTAACACCAATAGTGAGCAGTTAAATCAGCTATATCAATATGAGAACAAATGAGTGAATGTTTGTTGTTTAACACACATAGTGAGCAGTTAAATCAGCTATATCAATGAGAGAACAAATGAGTGAATGTTTGTTGTTTAACACCCATAGTGAGCAGTTAAATCAGCTATATCAATGAGAGAACAAATGAGTGAATGTTTGTTGTTTAACACCCATAGTGAGCAGTTAAATCAGCTATATCAATGAGAGAACAAATGAGTGAATGTTTGTTGTTTAACACCCATAGTGAGCAGTTAAATCAGCTGTATCAATGTGAGAACAAATGAGTGGTTGTTTAATGCCCATAGTGAGCAGTTAAATCAGCTATATCAATATGAGGACAAATGAGTGAATGTTTGTTGTTTAACACCCATAGTGAGCAGTTAAATCAGCTATATCAATATGAGAACAAATGAGTGAATGTTTGTTGTTTAACACCCATAGTGAGCAGTTAAATCAGCTATATCAATGAGAGAACAAATGAGTGAATGTTTGTTGTTTAATACCCATAGTGAGCAGTTAAATCAGCTATATCAATATGAGGACAAATGAGTGAATGTTTGTTGTTTAACACCCATAGTGAGCAGTTAAATCAGCTATATCAATATGAGAACAAATGAGTGAATGTTTGTTGTTTAACACCCATAGTGAGCAGTTAAATCAGCTATATCAATGAGAGAACAAATGAGTGAATGTTTGTTGTTTAACACCCATAGTGAGCAGTTAAATCAGCTGTATGAATGTGAGAACAAATGAGTGATTGTTTGTTGTTTAACACCCATAGTGAGCAGTTAAATCAGCTATATCAATATGAGAACAAATGAGTGAATGTTTGTTGTTTAACACCCATAGTGAGCAGTTAAATCAGCTATATCAATATGAGAACAAATGAGTGAATCTTTGTTGTTTAACACCCATAGTGAGCAGTTAAATCAGCTATATCAATATGAGAACAAATGAGTGAATGTTTGTTATTTAACACCCATAGTGAGCAGTTAAATCAGCTATATCAATGAGAGAACAGATGAGTGAATGTTTGTTGCTTAATACCCATAGTGAGCAGTTAAATCAGCTATATCAATGAGAGAACAAATGAGTGAATGTTTGTTGTTTAACACCCATAGTGAGCAGTTAAATCAGCTATATCAATGTGAGAACAAATGAGTGAATGTTTGTTGTTTAACACCCATAGTGAGCAGTTAAATCAGCTATATCAATGAGAGAACAAATGAGTGAATGTTTGTTGTTTAACACCCATAGTGAGCAGTTAAATCAGCTATATCAATATGAGAACAAATGAGTGAATGTTTGTTGTTTAACACCCATAGTGAGCAGTTAAATCAGCTATATCAATATGAGAACAAATGAGTGAATGTTTGTTGTTTAACACCCATAGTGAGCAGTTAAATCAGCTATATCAATATGAGAACCAATGAGTGAATGTTTGTTGTTTAACACCCATAGTGAGCAGTTAAATCGGCGATATCTATGTGAGAACAAATGAGTGAATGTTTGTTGTTTAACACCCATAGTGAGCAGTTAAATCAGCTATATCAATGTGAGAACAAATGAGTGAATGTTTGTTGTTTAACACCCATAGTGAGCAGTTAAATCAGCTATATCAATATGAGAACAAATGAGTGAATGTTTGTTGTTTAACACCCATAGTGAGCAGTTAAATCAGCTATATCAATGAGAGAACAAATGAGTGAATGTTTGTTGCTTAATACCCATAGTGAGCAGTTAAATCAGCTATATCAATGAGAGAACAAATGAGTGAATATTTGTTGTTTAACACCCATAGTGAGCAGTTAAATCAGCTATATCAATGTGAGAACAAATGAGTGAATGTTTGTTGTTTAACACCCATAGTGAGCAGTTAAATCAGCTATATCAATGAGAGAACAAATGAGTGAATGTTTGTTGTTTAACACCCATAGTGAGCAGTTAAATCAGCTATAACAATGTGAGAACAAATGAGCGAATGTTTGTTGTTTAACACCCATAGTGAGCAGTTAAATCAGCTATATCAATGTGAGAACAAATGAGTGAATGTTTGTTGTTTAACACCCACAGTGAGCAGTTAAATCAGTTATATCAATGAGAGAACAAATGAGTGAATGTTTGTTGTTTAACACTCATAGTGAGCAGTTAAATCAGCTATATCAATGTGAGAACAAATGAGTGAATGTTTGTTGTTTAACACCCATAGTGAGCAGTTAAATCAGCTATATCTATGTGAGAACAAATGAGTGAATGTTTGTTGTTTAACACCCATAGTGAGCAGTTAAATCAGCTATATCAATGAGAGAACAAATGAATGAATGTTTGTTGTTTAACACCCATAGTGAGCAGTTAAATCAGCTATATCAATGTGAGAACAAATGAGTGAATGTTTGTTGGTTAACACCAATAGTGAGCAGTTAAATCAGCTATATCAATATGAGAACAAATGAGTGAATGTTTGTTGTTTAACACACATAGTGAGCAGTTAAATCAGCTATATCAATGAGAGAACAAATGAGTGAATGTTTGTTGTTTAACACCCATAGTGAGCAGTTAAATCAGCTATATCAATGAGAGAACAAATGAGTGAATGTTTGTTGTTTAACACCCATAGTGAGCAGTTAAATCAGCTATATCAATGAGAGAACAAATGAGTGAATGTTTGTTGTTTAACACCCATAGTGAGCATTTAAATCAGCTGTTCCAATGTGAGAACAAATGAGTGGTTGTTTAACGCCCATAGTGAGCAGTTAAATCAGCTATATCAATATGAGGACAAATGAGTGAATGTTTGTTGTTTAACACCCATAGTGAGCAGTTAAATCAGCTATATCAATATGAGAACAAATGAGTGAATGTTTGTTGTTTAACACCCATAGTGAGCAGTTAAATCAGCTATATCAATGAGAGAACAAATGAGTGAATGTTTGTTGTTTAATACCCATAGTGAGCAGTTAAATCAGCTATATCAATATGAGGACAAATGAGTGAATGTTTGTTGTTTAACACCCATAGTGAGCAGTTAAATCAGCTATATCAATATGAGAACAAATGAGTGAATGTTTGTTGTTTAACACCCATAGTGAGCAGTTAAATCAGCTATATGAATGAGAGAACAAATGAGTGAATGTTTGTTGTTTAACACCCATAGTGAGCAGTTAAATCAGCTATATCAATGAGAGAACAAATGAGTGAATGTTTGTTGCTTAATACCCATAGTGAGCAGTTAAATCAGCTATATCAATGAGAGAACAAATGAGTGAATGTTTGTTGTTTAACACCCATAGTGAGCAGTTAAATCAGCTATATCAATGTGAGAACAAATGAGTGAATGTTTGTTGTTTAACACCCATAGTGAGCAGTTAAATCAGCTATATCAATGAGAGAACAAATGAGTGAATGTTTGTTGTTTAACACCCATAGTGAGCAGTTAAATCAGCTATATCAATATGAGAACAAATGAGTGAATGTTTGTTGTTTAACACCCATAGTGAGTAGTTAAATCAGCTATATCAATATGAGAACAAATGAGTGAATGTTTGTTGTTTAACACCCATAGTGAGCAGTTAAATCAGCTATATCAATGTGAGAACAAATGAGTGAATGTTTGTTGTTTAACACCCATAGTGAGCAGTTAAATCAGCTATATCAATATGAGAACAAATGAGTGAATGTTTGTTGTTAACACCCATAGTGAGCAGTTAAATCAGCTATATCAATGAGAGAACAAATGAGTGAATATTTGTTGTTTAACACCCATAGTGAGCAGTTAAATCAGCTATATCAATGTGAGAACAAATGAGTGAATGTTTGTTGTTTAACACCCATAGTGAGCAGTTAAATCAGCTATATTAATGAGAGAACAAATGAGTGAATGTTTGTTGTTTAACACCCATAGTGAGCAGTTAAATCAGCTATAACAATGTGAGAACAAATGAGCGAATGTTTGTTGTTTAACACCCATAGTGAGCAGTTAAATCAGCTATATCAATGTGAGAACAAATGAGTGAATGTTTGTTGTTTAACACCCATAGTGAGCAGTTAAATCAGTTATATCAATGAGAGAACAAATGAGTGAATGTTTGTTGTTTAACACTCATAGTGAGCAGTTAAATCAGCTATATCAATGTGAGAACAAATGAGTGAATGTTTGTTGTTTAACACCCATAGTGAGCAGTTAAATCAGCTATATCTATGTGAGAACAAATGAGTGAATGTTTGTTGTTTAACACCCATAGTGAGCAGTTAAATCAGCTATATGAATGAGAGAACAAATGAGTGAATGTTTGTTGTTTAACACCCATAGTGAGCAGTTAAATCAGCTATATCAATGTGAGAACAAATGAGTGAATGTTTGTTGGTTAACACCAATAGTGAGCAGTTAAATCAGCTATATCAATATGAGAACAAATGAGTGAATGTTTGTTGTTTAACACACATAGTGAGCAGTTAAATCAGCTATATCAATGAGAGAACAAATGAGTGAATGTTTGTTGTTTAACACCCATAGTGAGCAGTTAAATCAGCTATATCAATGAGAGAACAAATGAGTGAATGTTTGTTGTTTAACACCCATAGTGAGCAGTTAAATCAGCTATATCAATATGAGAACAAATGAGTGAATGTTTGTTATTTAACACCCATAGTGAGCAGTTAAATCAGCTATATCAATGAGAGAACAAATGAGTGAATGTTTGTTGCTTAATACCCATAGTGAGCAGTTAAATCAGCTATATCAATGAGAGAACAAATGAGTGAATGTTTGTTGTTTAACACCCATAGTGAGCAGTTAAATCAGCTATATCAATGTGAGAACAAATGAGTGAATGTTTGTTGTTTAACACCCATAGTGAGCAGTTAAATCAGCTATATCAATGAGAGAACAAATGAGTGAATGTTTGTTGTTTAACACCCATAGTGAGCAGTTAAATCAGCTATATCAATATGAGAACAAATGAGTGAATGTTTGTTGTTTAACACCCATAGTGAGTAGTTAAATCAGCTATATCAATATGAGAACAAATGAGTGAATGTTTGTTGTTTAACACCCATAGTGAGCAGTTAAATCAGCTATATCAATGTGAGAACAAATGAGTGAATGTTTGTTGTTTAACACCCATAGTGAGCAGTTAAATCAGCTATATCAATATGAGAACAAATGAGTGAATGTTTGTTGTTAACACCCATAGTGAGCAGTTAAATCAGCTATATCAATGAGAGAACAAATGAGTGAATATTTGTTGTTTAACACCCATAGTGAGCAGTTAAATCAGCTATATCAATGTGAGAACAAATGAGTGAATGTTTGTTGTTTAACACCCATAGTGAGCAGTTAAATCAGCTATATTAATGAGAGAACAAATGAGTGAATGTTTGTTGTTTAACACCCATAGTGAGCAGTTAAATCAGCTATAACAATGTGAGAACAAATGAGCGAATGTTTGTTGTTTAACACCCATAGTGAGCAGTTAAATCAGCTATATCAATGTGAGAACAAATGAGTGAATGTTTGTTGTTTAACACCCATAGTGAGCAGTTAAATCAGTTATATCAATGAGAGAACAAATGAGTGAATGTTTGTTGTTTAACACTCATAGTGAGCAGTTAAATCAGCTATATCAATGTGAGAACAAATGAGTGAATGTTTGTTGTTTAACACCCATAGTGAGCAGTTAAATCAGCTATATCAATGTGAGAACAAATGAGTGAATGTTTGTTGTTTAACACCCATAGTGAGCAGTTAAATCAGCTATATGAATGAGAGAACAAATGAGTGAATGTTTGTTGGTTAACACCAATAGTGAGCAGTTAAATCAGCTATATCAATATGAGAACAAATGAGTGAATGTTTGTTGTTTAACACACATAGTGAGCAGTTAAATCAGCTATATCAATGAGAGAACAAATGAGTGAATGTTTGTTGTTTAACACCCATAGTGAGCAGTTAAATCAGCTATATCAATGAGAGAACAAATGAGTGAATGTTTGTTGTTTAACACCCATAGTGAGCAGTTAAATCAGCTATATCAATGAGAGAACAAATGAGTGAATGTTTGTTGTTTAACACCCATAGTGAGCAGTTAAATCAGCTGTATCAATGTGAGAACAAATGAGTGGTTGTTTAATGCCCATAGTGAGCAGTTAAATCAGCTATATCAATATGAGGACAAATGAGTGAATGTTTGTTGTTTAACACCCATAGTGAGCAGTTAAATCAGCTATATCAATATGAGAACAAATGAGTGAATGTTTGTTGTTTAACACCCATAGTGAGCAGTTAAATCAGCTATATCAATGAGAGAACAAATGAGTGAATGTTTGTTGTTTAATACCCATAGTGAGCAGTTAAATCAGCTATATCAATATGAGGACAAATGAGTGAATGTTTGTTGTTTAACACCCATAGTGAGCAGTTAAATCAGCTATATCAATATGAGAACAAATGAGTGAATGTTTGTTGTTTAACACCCATAGTGAGCAGTTAAATCAGCTATATCAATGAGAGAACAAATGAGTG
This sequence comes from Bathymodiolus septemdierum, assembly GCA_963383655.1. NCBI lineage: Eukaryota > Metazoa > Mollusca > Bivalvia > Mytilida > Modiolidae > Bathymodiolus > Bathymodiolus septemdierum. The sequence goes on along the minus strand of OY726530.1, from coordinate 38,774,090 downwards.
AATGTTTGTTGTTTAACACCCATAGTGAGCAGTTAAATCAGCTGTATGAATGTGAGAACAAATGAGTGATTGTTTGTTGTTTAACACCCATAGTGAGCAGTTAAATCAGCTATATCAATATGAGAACAAATGAGTGAATGTTTGTTGTTTAACACCCATAGTGAGCAGTTAAATCAGCTATATCAATATGAGAACAAATGAGTGAATCTTTGTTGTTTAACACCCATAGTGAGCAGTTAAATCAGCTATATCAATATGAGAACAAATGAGTGAATGTTTGTTATTTAACACCCATAGTGAGCAGTTAAATCAGCTATATCAATGAGAGAACAGATGAGTGAATGTTTGTTGCTTAATACCCATAGTGAGCAGTTAAATCAGCTATATCAATGAGAGAACAAATGAGTGAATGTTTGTTGTTTAACACCCATAGTGAGCAGTTAAATCAGCTATATCAATGTGAGAACAAATGAGTGAATGTTTGTTGTTTAACACCCATAGTGAGCAGTTAAATCAGCTATATCAATGAGAGAACAAATGAGTGAATGTTTGTTGTTTAACACCCATAGTGAGCAGTTAAATCAGCTATATCAATATGAGAACAAATGAGTGAATGTTTGTTGTTTAACACCCATAGTGAGCAGTTAAATCAGCTATATCAATATGAGAACAAATGAGTGAATGTTTGTTGTTTAACACCCATAGTGAGCAGTTAAATCAGCTATATCAATATGAGAACCAATGAGTGAATGTTTGTTGTTTAACACCCATAGTGAGCAGTTAAATCGGCGATATCTATGTGAGAACAAATGAGTGAATGTTTGTTGTTTAACACCCATAGTGAGCAGTTAAATCAGCTATATCAATGTGAGAACAAATGAGTGAATGTTTGTTGTTTAACACCCATAGTGAGCAGTTAAATCAGCTATATCAATATGAGAACAAATGAGTGAATGTTTGTTGTTTAACACCCATAGTGAGCAGTTAAATCAGCTATATCAATGAGAGAACAAATGAGTGAATGTTTGTTGCTTAATACCCATAGTGAGCAGTTAAATCAGCTATATCAATGAGAGAACAAATGAGTGAATATTTGTTGTTTAACACCCATAGTGAGCAGTTAAATCAGCTATATCAATGTGAGAACAAATGAGTGAATGTTTGTTGTTTAACACCCATAGTGAGCAGTTAAATCAGCTATATCAATGAGAGAACAAATGAGTGAATGTTTGTTGTTTAACACCCATAGTGAGCAGTTAAATCAGCTATAACAATGTGAGAACAAATGAGCGAATGTTTGTTGTTTAACACCCATAGTGAGCAGTTAAATCAGCTATATCAATGTGAGAACAAATGAGTGAATGTTTGTTGTTTAACACCCACAGTGAGCAGTTAAATCAGTTATATCAATGAGAGAACAAATGAGTGAATGTTTGTTGTTTAACACTCATAGTGAGCAGTTAAATCAGCTATATCAATGTGAGAACAAATGAGTGAATGTTTGTTGTTTAACACCCATAGTGAGCAGTTAAATCAGCTATATCTATGTGAGAACAAATGAGTGAATGTTTGTTGTTTAACACCCATAGTGAGCAGTTAAATCAGCTATATCAATGAGAGAACAAATGAATGAATGTTTGTTGTTTAACACCCATAGTGAGCAGTTAAATCAGCTATATCAATGTGAGAACAAATGAGTGAATGTTTGTTGGTTAACACCAATAGTGAGCAGTTAAATCAGCTATATCAATATGAGAACAAATGAGTGAATGTTTGTTGTTTAACACACATAGTGAGCAGTTAAATCAGCTATATCAATGAGAGAACAAATGAGTGAATGTTTGTTGTTTAACACCCATAGTGAGCAGTTAAATCAGCTATATCAATGAGAGAACAAATGAGTGAATGTTTGTTGTTTAACACCCATAGTGAGCAGTTAAATCAGCTATATCAATGAGAGAACAAATGAGTGAATGTTTGTTGTTTAACACCCATAGTGAGCATTTAAATCAGCTGTTCCAATGTGAGAACAAATGAGTGGTTGTTTAACGCCCATAGTGAGCAGTTAAATCAGCTATATCAATATGAGGACAAATGAGTGAATGTTTGTTGTTTAACACCCATAGTGAGCAGTTAAATCAGCTATATCAATATGAGAACAAATGAGTGAATGTTTGTTGTTTAACACCCATAGTGAGCAGTTAAATCAGCTATATCAATGAGAGAACAAATGAGTGAATGTTTGTTGTTTAATACCCATAGTGAGCAGTTAAATCAGCTATATCAATATGAGGACAAATGAGTGAATGTTTGTTGTTTAACACCCATAGTGAGCAGTTAAATCAGCTATATCAATATGAGAACAAATGAGTGAATGTTTGTTGTTTAACACCCATAGTGAGCAGTTAAATCAGCTATATGAATGAGAGAACAAATGAGTGAATGTTTGTTGTTTAACACCCATAGTGAGCAGTTAAATCAGCTGTATGAATATGAGAACAAATGAGTGATTGTTTGTTGTTTAACACCCATAGTGAGCAGTTAAATCAGCTATATCAATATGAGAACAAATGAGTGAATGTTTGTTGTTTAACACCCATAGTGAGCAGTTAAATCAGCTATATCAATATGAGAACAAATGAGTGAATGTTTGTTATTTAACACCCATAGTGAGCAGTTAAATCAGCTATATCAATGAGAGAACAAATGAGTGAATGTTTGTTGCTTAATACCCATAGTGAGCAGTTAAATCAGCTATATCAATGAGAGAACAAATGAGTGAATGTTTGTTGTTTAACACCCATAGTGAGCAGTTAAATCAGCTATATCAATGAGAGAACAAATGAGTGAATGTTTGTTGTTTAACACCCATAGTGAGCAGTTAAATCAGCTATATCAATGTGAGAACAAATGAGTGAATGTTTGTTGTTTAACACCCATAGTGAGCAGTTAAATCAGCTATATCAATGAGAGGACAAATGAGTGAATATTTGTTGTTTAACACCCATAGTGAGCAGTTAAATCAGCTATATCAATGTGAAAACAAATGAGTGAATATTTGTTGTTTAACACCCATAGTGAGCAGTTAAATCAGCTATATCAATGAGAGAACAAATGAGTGAATGTTTGTTGTTTAACACCCATAGTGAGCAGTTAAATCAGCTATAACAATGTGAGAACAAATGAGTGAATGTTTGTTGTTTAACACCCATAGTGAGCAGTTAAATCAGCTATATCAATGTGAGAACAAATAAGTGAATGTTTGTTGTTTAACACCCATAGTGAGCAGTTAAATCAGCTATATCAATGAGAGAACAAATGAGTGAATATTTGTTGTTTAACACCCATAGTGAGCAGTTAAATCAGCTATATCAATGAGAGAACAAATGAGTGAATGTTTGTTGTTTAACACCCATAGTGAGCAGTTAAATCAGCTATATCAATGAGAGAACAAATGAGTGAATGTTTGTTGTTTAACACCCATAGTGAGCAGTTAGATCAGCTATAACAGTGTGAGAACAAATGAGCGAATGTTTGTTGTTTAACACCCATAGTGAGCAGTTAAATCAGCTATATCAATGAGAGAACAAATGAGTGAATGTTTGTTGTTTAACACCCATAGTGAGCAGTTAAATCAGCTATATCAATGTGAGAACAAATGAGTGAATGTTTGTTGTTTAACACCCAGTGAGCAGTTAAATCAGCTATATCAATGTGAGAACAAATGAGTGAATGTTTGTTGTTTAACACCCATAGTGAGCAGTTAAATCAGTTATATCAATGAGAGAACAAATGAGTGAATGTTTGTTGTTTAACACCCATAGTGAGCAGTTAAATCAGCTATATCAATGTGAGAACAAATGAGTGAATGTTTGTTGTTTAACACCCATAGTGAGCAGTTAAATCAGTTATATCTATGTGAGAACAAATGAGTGAATGTTTGTTGTTTAACACCCATAGTGAGCAGTTAAATCAGCTATATCAATGAGAGAACAAATGAGTGAATGTTTGTTGTTTAACACCCATAGTGAGCAGTTAAATCAGCTATATCAATGAGAACAAATGAGTGAATGTTTGTTGTTTAACACCCATAGTGAGCAGTTAAATCAGCTATATCAATGAGAGAACAAATGAGTGAATGTTTGTTGCTTAACACCCATAGTGAGCAGTTAAATCAGCTATATCAATGAGAGAACAAATGAGTGAATGTTTGTTGTTTAACACCCATAGTGAGCAGTTAAATCAGCTACATCAATGTGAGAACAAATGAGTGAATGTTTGTTGTTTAACACCCATAGTGAGCAGTTAAATCAGCTGTATCAATGTGAGAACAAATGAGTGATTGTTTGTTGTTTAACACCCATAGTGAGTAGTTAAATCAGCTATATCAATATGAGAACAAATGAGTGAATGTTTGTTGTTTAACACCCATAGTGAGCAGTTAAATCAGCTATATCAATGTGAGAACAAATGAGTGAATGTTTGTTGTTTAACACCCATAGTGAGCAGTTAAATCAGCTATATCAATATGAGAACAAATGAGTGAATGTTTGTTGTTAACACCCATAGTGAGCAGTTAAATCAGCTATATCAATGAGAGAACAAATGAGTGAATATTTGTTGTTTAACACCCATAGTGAGCAGTTAAATCAGCTATATCAATGTGAGAACAAATGAGTGAATGTTTGTTGTTTAACACCCATAGTGAGCAGTTAAATCAGCTATATCAATGAGAGAACAAATGAGTGAATGTTTGTTGTTTAACACCCATAGTGAGCAGTTAAATCAGCTATAACAATGTGAGAACAAATGAGCAAATGTTTGTTGTTTAACACCCATAGTGAGCAGTTAAATCAGCTATATCAATGTGAGAACAAATGAGTGAATGTTTGTTGTTTAACACCCATAGTGAGCAGTTAAATCAGTTATATCAATGAGAGAACAAATGAGTGAATATTTGTTGTTTAACACCCATAGTGAGCAGTTAAATCAGCTATATCAATGTGAGAACAAATAAGTAAATGTTTGTTGTTTAACACCCATAGTGAGCAGTTAAATCAGCTATATCAATGAGAGAACAAATGAGTGAATATTTGTTGTTTAACACCCATAGTGAGCAGTTAAATCAGCTATATCAATGAGAGAACAAATGAGTGAATGTTTGTTGTTTAACACCCATAGTGAGCAGTTAAATCAGCTATATCAATGAGAGAACAAATGAGTGAATGTTTGTTGTTTAACACCCATAGTGAGCAGTTAAATCAGCTATAACAGTGTGAGAACAAATGAGCGAATGTTTGTTGTTTAACACCCATAGTGAGCAGTTAAATCAGCTATATCAATGAGAGAACAAATGAGTGAATGTTTGTTGTTTAACACCCATAGTGATCAGTTAAATCAGCTATATCAATGTGAGAACAAATGAGTGAATGTTTGTTGTTTAACACCCATAGTGAGCAGTTAAATCAGCTATATCAATGTGAGAACAAATGAGTGAATGTTTGTTGTTTAACACCCATAGTGAGCAGTTAAATCAGTTATATCAATGAGAGAACAAATGAGTGAATGTTTGTTGTTTAACACCCATAGTGAGCAGTTAAATCAGCTATATCAATGTGAGAACAAATGAGTGAATGTTTGTTGTTTAACACCCATAGTGAGCAGTTAAATCAGTTATATCTATGTGAGAACAAATGAGTCAATGTTTGTTGTTTAACACCCATAGTGAGCAGTTAAATCAGCTATATCAATGAGAGAACAAATGAGTGAATGTTTGTTGTTTAACACCCATAGTGAGCAGTTAAATCAGCTATATCAATGAGAGAACAAATGAGTGAATGTTTGTTGTTTAACACCCATAGTGAGCAGTTAAATCAGCTATATCAATGAGAGAACAAATGAGTGAATGTTTGTTGCTTAACACCCATAGTGAGCAGTTAAATCAGCTATATCAATGAGAGAACAAATGAGTGAATGTTTGTTGTTTAACACCCATAGTGAGCAGTTAAATCAGCTATATCAATGTGAGAACAAATGAGTGAATGTTTGTTGTTTAACACCCATAGTGAGCAGTTAAATCAGCTGTATCAATGTGAGAACAAATGAGTGATTGTTTGTTGTTTAACACCCATAGTGAGTAGTTAAATCAGCTATATCAATATGAGAACAAATGAGTGAATGTTTGTTGTTTAACACCCATAGTGAGCAGTTAAATCAGCTATATCAATGTGAGAACAAATGAGTGAATGTTTGTTGTTTAACACCCATAGTGAGCAGTTAAATCAGCTATATCAATATGAGAACAAATGAGTGAATGTTTGTTGTTAACACCCATAGTGTGCAGTTAAATCAGCTATATTAATGAGAGAACAAATGAGTGAATATTTGTTGTTTAACACCCATAGTGAGCAGTTAAATCAGTTATATCAATGAGAGAACAAATGAGTGAATGTTTGTTGTTTAATACTCATAGTGAGCAGTTAAATCAGCTATATCAATGTGAGAACAAATGAGTGAATGTTTGTTGTTTAACACCCATAGTGAGCAGTTAAATCAGCTATATGTATGTGAGAACAAATGAGTGAATGTTTGTTGTTTAACACCCATAGTGAGCAGTTAAATCAGCTATATCAATGAGAGAACAAATGAGTGAATGTTTGTTGTTTAACACCCATAGTGAGCAGTTAAATCAGCTATATCAATGTGAGAACAAATGAGTGAATGTTTGTTGGTTAACACCAATAGTGAGCAGTTAAATCAGCTATATCAATATGAGAACAAATGAGTGAATGTTTGTTGTTTAACACACATAGTGAGCAGTTAAATCAGCTATATCAATGAGAGAACAAATGAGTGAATGTTTGTTGTTTAACACCCATAGTGAGCAGTTAAATCAGCTATATCAATGTGAGAACAAATGAGTGAATGTTTGTTGTTTAACACCCATAGTGAGCAGTTAAATCAGCTGTATCAATGTGAGAACAAATGAGTGATTGTTTGTTGTTTAACACCCATAGTGAGTAGTTAAATCAGCTATATCAATATGAGAACAAATGAGTGAATGTTTGTTGTTTAACACCCATAGTGAGCAGTTAAATCAGCTATATCAATGTGAGAACAAATGAGTGAATGTTTGTTGTTTAACACCCATAGTGAGCAGTTAAATCAGCTATATCAATATGAGAACAAATGAGTGAATGTTTGTTGTTAACACCCATAGTGTGCAGTTAAATCAGCTATATTAATGAGAGAACAAATGAGTGAATATTTGTTGTTTAACACCCATAGTGAGCAGTTAAATCAGTTATATCAATGAGAGAACAAATGAGTGAATGTTTGTTGTTTAATACTCATAGTGAGCAGTTAAATCAGCTATATCAATGTGAGAACAAATGAGTGAATGTTTGTTGTTTAACACCAATAGTGAGCAGTTAAATCAGCTATATGTATGTGAGAACAAATGAGTGAATGTTTGTTGTTTAACACCCATAGTGAGCAGTTAAATCAGCTATATCAATGAGAGAACAAATGAGTGAATGTTTGTTGTTTAACACCCATAGTGAGCAGTTAAATCAGCTATATCAATGTGAGAACAAATGAGTGAATGTTTGTTGGTTAACACCAATAGTGAGCAGTTAAATCAGCTATATCAATATGAGAACAAATGAGTGAATGTTTGTTGTTTAACACACATAGTGAGCAGTTAAATCAGCTATATCAATGAGAGAACAAATGAGTGCATGTTTGTTGTTTAACACCCATAGTGAGCAGTTAAATCAGCTATATCAATGAGAGAACAAATGAGTGAATGTTTGTTGTTTAACACCCATAGTGAGCAGTTAAATCAGCTGTATCAATGTGAGAACAAATGAGTGGTTGTTTAACGCCCATAGTGAGCAGTTAAATCAGCTATATCAATATGAGGACAAATGAGTGAATGTTTGTTGGTTAACATCCATAGTGAGCAGTTAAATCAGCTATATCAATATGAGAACAAATGAGTGAATGTTTGTTGTTTAACACCCATAGTGAGCAGTTAAATCAGCTATATCAATGAGAGAACAAATGAGTGAATGTTTGTTGTTTAATACCCATAGTGAGCAGTTGAATCAGTTATATCAATATGAGGACAAATGAGTGAATGTTTGTTGTTTAACACCCATAGTGAGCAGTTAAATCAGCTATATCAATATGAGAACAAATGAGTGAATGTTTGTTGTTTAACACCCATAGTGAGCAGTTAAATCAGCTATATCAATGTGAGAACAAATGAGTGAATGTTTGTTGTTTAACACCCATAGTGAGCAGTTAAATCAGTTATATCTATGTGAGAACAAATGAGTGAATGTTTGTTGTTTAACACCCATAGTGAGCAGTTAAATCAGCTATATCAATGAGAGAACAAATGAGTGAATGTTTGTTGTTTAACACCCATAGTGAGCAGTTAAATCAGCTATATCAATGAGAGAACAAATGAGTGAATGTTTGTTGTTTAACACCCATAGTGAGCAGTTAAATCAGCTATATCAATGAGAGAACAAATGAGTGAATGTTTGTTGCTTAACACCCATAGTGAGCAGTTAAATCAGCTATATCAATGAGAGAACAAATGAGTGAATGTTTGTTGTTTAACACCCATAGTGAGCAGTTAAATCAGCTATATCAATGTGAGAAAAAATGAGTGAATGTTTGTTGTTTAACACCCATAGTGAGCAGTTAAATCAGCTGTATCAATGTGAGAACAAATGAGTGATTGTTTGTTGTTTAACACCCATAGTGAGTAGTTAAATCAGCTATATCAATATGAGAACAAATGAGTGAATGTTTGTTGTTTAACACCCATAGTGAGCAGTTAAATCAGCTATATCAATGTGAGAACAAATGAGTGAATGTTTGTTGTTTAACACCCATAGTGAGCAGTTAAATCAGCTATATCAATATGAGAACAAATGAGTGAATGTTTGTTGTTAACACCCATAGTGAGCAGTTAAATCAGCTATATTAATGAGAGAACAAATGAGTGAATATTTGTTGTTTAACACCCATAGTGAGCAGTTAAATCAGCTATATCAATGTGAGAACAAATGAGTGAATGTTTGTTGTTTAACACCCATAGTGAGCAGTTAAATCAGCTATATCAATGAGAGAACAAATGAGTGAATGTTTGTTGTTTAACACCCATAGTGAGCAGTTAAATCAGCTATAACAATGTGAGAACAAATGAGCGAATGTTTGTTGTTTAACACCCATAGTGAGCAGTTAAATCAGCTATATCAATGTGAGAACAAATGAGTGAATGTTTGTTGTTTAACACCCATAGTGAGCAGTTAAATCAGTTATATCAATGAGAGAACAAATGAGTGAATGTTTGTTGTTTAATACTCATAGTGAGCAGTTAAATCAGCTATATCAATGTGAGAACAAATGAATGAATGTTTGTTGTTTAACACCCATAGTGAGCAGTTAAATCAGCTATATGTATGTGAGAACAAATGAGTGAATGTTTGTTGTTTAACACCCATAGTGAGCAGTTAAATCAGCTATATCAATGAGAGAACAAATGAGTGAATGTTTGTTGTTTAACACCCATAGTGAGCAGTTAAATCAGCTATATCAATGTGAAAACAAATGAGTGAATGTTTGTTGGTTAACACCAATAGTGAGCAGTTAAATCAGCTATATCAATATGAGAACAAATGAGTGAATGTTTGTTGTTTAACACACATAGTGAGCAGTTAAATCAGCTATATCAATGAGAGAACAAATGAGTGAATGTTTGTTGTTTAACACCCATAGTGAGCAGTTAAATCAGCTATATCAATGAGAGAACAAATGAGTGAATGTTTGTTGTTTAACACCCATAGTGAGCAGTTAAATCAGCTGTATCAATGTGAGAACAAATGAGTGGTTGTTTAACGCCCATAGTGAGCAGTTAAATCAGCTATATCAATATGAGGACAAATGAGTGAATGTTTGTTGTTTAACACCCATAGTGAGCAGTTAAATCAGCTATATCAATATGAGAACAAATGAGTGAATGTTTGTTGTTTAACACCCATAGTGAGCAGTTAAATCAGCTATATCAATGAGAGAACAAATGAGTGAATGTTTGTTGTTTAATACCCATAGTGAGCAGTTAAATCAGCTATATCAATATGAGGACAAATGAGTGAATGTTTGTTGTTTAACACCCATAGTGAGCAGTTAAATCAGCTATATCAATATGAGAACAAATGAGTGAATGTTTGTTGTTTAACACCCATAGTGAGCAGTTAAATCAGCTATATCAATGAGAGAACAAATGAGTGAATGTTTGTTGTTTAACACCCATAGTGAGCAGTTAAATCAGCTGTATGAATGTGAGAACAAATGAGTAATTGTTTGTTGTTTAACACCCATAGTGAGCAGTTAAATCAGCTATATCAATATGAGAACAAATGAGTGAATGTTTGTTGTTTAACACCCATAGTGAGCAGTTAAATCAGCTATATCAATATGAGAACAAATGAGTGAATCTTTGTTGTTTAACACCCATAGTGAGCAGTTAAATCAGCTATATCAATATGAGAACAAATGAGTGAATGTTTGTTATTTAACACCCATAGTGAGCAGTTAAATCAGCTATATCAATGAGAGAACAAATGAGTGAATGTTTGTTGCTTAATACCCATAGTGAGCAGTTAAATCAGCTATATCAATGAGAGAACAAATGAGTGAATGTTTGTTGTTTAACACCCATAGTGAGCAGTTAAATCAGCTATATCAATGTGAGAACAAATTAGTGAATGTTTGTTGTTTAACACCCATAGTGAGCAGTTAAATCAGCTATATCAATGAGAGAACAAATGAGTGAATGTTTGTTGTTTAACACCCATAGTGAGCAGTTAAATCAGCTATATCAATATGAGAACAAATGAGTGAATGTTTGTTGTTTAACACCCATAGTGAGTAGTTAAATCAGCTATATCAATATGAGAACAAATGAGTGAATGTTTGTTGTTTAACACCCATAGTGAGCAGTTAAATCAGCTATATCAATATGAGAACAAAGGAGTGAATGTTTGTTGTTTAACACCCATAGTGAGCAGTTAAATCAGCGATATCTATGTGAGAACAAATGAGTGAATGTTTGTTGTTTAACACCCATAGTGAGCAGTTAAATCAGCTATATCAATGTGAGAACAAATGAGTGAATGTTTGTTGTTTAACACCCATAGTGAGCAGTTAAATCAGCTATATCAATATGAGAACAAATGAGTGAATGTTTGTTGTTTAACACCCATAGTGAGCAGTTAAATCAGCTATATCAATGAGAGAACAAATGAGTGAATGTTTGTTGCTTAATACCCATAGTGAGCAGTTAAATCAGCTATATCAATGAGAGAACAAATGAGTGAATGTTTGTTGTTTAACACCCATAGTGAGCAGTTAAATCAGCTATATCAATGTGAGAACAAATGAGTGAATGTTTGTTGTTTAACACCCATAGTGAGCAGTTAAATCAGCTATATCAATGAGAGAACAAATGAGTGAATGTTTGTTGTTTAGCGCCCATAGTGAGCAGTTAAATCAGCTATATCAATGTGAGAACAAATGAGTGAATGTTTGTTGTTTAACAGCCATAGTGAGCAGTTAAATCAGCTATATCAATGAGAGAACAAATGAGTGAATGTTTGTTGTTTAGCACCCATAGTGAGCAGTTAAATCAGCTATATCAATGTGAGAACAAATGAGTGATTGTTTGTTGTTTAGCACCCATAGCGAGCAGTTAAATCAGCTATATCAATGAGAGAACAAATAGTGAATGTTTGTTGTTTAACACCCATAGTGAGCAGTTAAATCAGCTATATCAATGAGAGAACAAATGAGTGAATGTTGAGACAAGCATGCTAACCATTACACAAACAAGGCGTTGTATAAAGGTGTGTTCAATAAAGTTTATATCGCTTTCAATGAAACTGGTGAATCTTCCACCATGGTTGGTGGCCACCACCTGTCTGATTGGCATATTTTTTAAAACTGCAGTGAATAAAGAATTCTTAAAGGACAAATTATGTTTTTACATATAAAATAAGTAATTCCATACTTAAAAGAAATAATTTACTTTGATTGTATTGTTGTACAGTGATTGGAATTGAAAAAAAAATCAATTGGAAAAAATTGAATATTAGAAATATCCAAATTATAAACAAGAGTAAATGAATTGATAAGAAAACTGTCAAGTAGACAATAATTACTCAGCCTCTGTACTTTTCTGCTTAAATTTTATTTTGAGTAAAATTAAACAAATCTCCCCTCTCACTCTCAGTACGTTTGTCCCAAAAATAAAGTATTTCATTAAAACTCTGGTCAATCTCCCTCAGACATAGATAACCATGACTACCTCTTTAGGTTTTATTGGTTGACTTGCTCTCAGACACTTATTTGACTTTCCAATCCTTTAACTATGAGCCTGATGAAGGATATTCAAGAAATGTGTCCACCAAGTTAGATGTTTCTGTTGTAGGTATGTATTCATTTCTGTTTCAGGTAGTTCTGCGTTAGAGCAAGGTTTCCAGACATTGACTTGTACTGCTATAGGAACAGGCTACAGATATCCTATGTTATTAGGAGGGTATGATTATTGATATTATATATATATAGAATCAAATAGTTCTTGATATTGAAATCGACACGATCAAATCATTAGGGTTTCACTTCGGGATCATGTATGCGAGCATGTTGAAGAATATTCACTAAAACTCTGAACACTGACGACAGTTACCATAAGAACAAACAATAAAGTAATGAACACCAAAAAAGACGAGATATGATGTTAGAAATCAACGTCCTGGCTTTGGAAAGGGCATTAATTCAACCTGCAATCATTTTGACAGAAAGCGTTGTCAATGTTTTGAAAATCAAAGCTATTCAGAAGCAAAAAAAAACAACAAATGAGGAAAATAGTGTATTGCATATATTTCAAAAGATTACAAGAATAAAGACACAATGAATAAACATTGTCAGTTTCAAGTCTTGGGAGGGCCCGGATGGCTCAATGAGTTAGGTAGTTGGATTACCTAACAACTCATACAAGCCTAACACCAATACAGCGTGCGTTCGCGCCCGGCTTTGCAAATTTAAAAAAAGGGTGCATTTGACTCGCAGCCGCAAGTGATAAAGTTTACCAGTTGCTTGCCCATGGTCGGTGGTTCTCTCCAGGTACTCTGGCTTCTTCCACCACTAAAACTGGTCGCCATGATATAGCTGAAATATTGCTGAAAGTGGCATTAAACACCGAAATTCAAATTCAAGTTCAAATTCAAGTCTTGGTGATAATACAAAATATATATTGACAGCATTCACACATATACAATTCTGAAATGTAAATATTGTATATTTTAGAACTTGATTGAAAAACAAGGAAAGCTCTGTGAACCCTTAAAACACATCCATGAAATTAATCACATGACCGTTTGGTAGTTGGATTTACAATTATCTGTGCAATCAATGCCCATCACCACTAAAGTTGTGAATTCGAACTCTGTTCATGGGGAGGTGTACTCTATACAACATTATGTGATAAAGTTTGTCAGTGACTTGAGGCAGGTTGGTGGTTTTCTCCGGTTTCCTCCACCAATAAAACTGACTGCCACGATGGCTGAAATATTGTTGAAAGTGGCGTTAAACATCATAAACCCAACCAAACCTATTAAAGAATCATTTATTTGAAGATGAATTTTGGTGTATACCACTGGTTGTTCATACAATGTTCTTGTTGGTATAGCATTTAAACTGGTTTGCTGCATTTCTCTAGTTTATTGATGGTTGTCTTGCCTAAGATTAGAAGGATAAGTATTTGAGTAATTCTCTTGCGATGACTGGGGATTTTCTCAAAATGTTACACTGCATTAGTACATAAATTAAATCAAATGGTTTTTTTTCGTTTACGTTTAGATGTGGAGATGGTAACTTGATCCCTAAAGATTTAGGATTTACGACTGTTGGAACTGTAGCTACAAGTCCATTGTTTAAAGCATTCAGGGTACCCGGAGGAAATACCCTAACCTACGACTGTTCCTTTGTTATCTGTAGTGTCCCGTGTGACGGGGTGAGTTTTAGCAACCAGTTCATGATTAGATGGTCACCATATCCCAATTTCAGGGATTTATCGACTATGTCTAGGAGTACCTGTTTTTGATAGAAAATATCAGTCGACCACGCCTCATCATAATCTTTGTCGACAATCAGTTGCCTTGGATACTTGATTAGAGCGTCCCTATCTATTTACATGCCTTCTTGTAGCAATTGGTATATATATTCATACAGTAACACTGATCTTGTATGGCTGATTATTTATGATGATGTCATTTATTATATAATTAAGGTATGCTTATCTTGGCCAGGTGTACTCGATACAACTTTATACATAGTTTGTTGGTGATTTTGGCAAATTGCTTCTTTTCCTCAGGTACTCCAGTTTCCTCCACCAATAAAACTGACCGCCACATTATAACTGAAATAGTGTACTCCAGTTTCCTCCACCAATAAAACTGACTGCCACATTATAACTGAAATAGTGTTGAAAGTAGAGTATACAAATAAAATACCTGGATACATGTGAGATGGGAAAGGGATCTTTTTAAAGTCTGCTTCTATTGTTAGTTATGTTTATTTGAAAATTGTACTCAATACAACATTATGTGATAAAGTTTGTCAGTGTCTTGTGGCAGGTCGTTGGTTTTCTCCACTAATAAAACTGACCACCACGATATAACTGAAATATTGTTGAAAGTGGCTCTAAACACCATAAATTCCCCATTTATTAAAGTTATGACGAAAATTAAGAATTTTTTAATCCATCTTAAAATGTCAATATACCATAAATTTAAACTGCCAGTATGATCTCTTGCTTTTTTTTAGAGTTCGTGTAATGTTACTGGTAATGCGAGAAAGAAGAGAGATACTTCCTCTGTTAGGGATCCATCATTTAGAGATACCATACATATACCGAAGGATAAAGTATTAGAAGCTACTGGTAATATAACATTATAACAGTTCTAATAGATACAATTAATCCTCCTTATTTTTAGGAGCACTCAATAATGCATGTAATTCATAATATACATGTTCACAGTCATTACCAATCTTACAGATATTAGAAATATACTAGATGTTTAATTGGATACAATGTCTGACGTGGAATCAATGTGTGACTGCATCAGTGTTGTAATGGTTAGCATGCTCGCCTTGAGTGTGGTAAATCGTAGCTTCGAGCCCAGATCGAGTCAAACCAAAGACTATAAAATTGGTATTTGCTGCTTCTTCAGCACGCAGCATTAAAGATAAAGGGCAAAGACTGGTTGGCTCTGAATCGGGATAATGTGTCCGAGTGGGGCGACATGTCTATCTGTGGACTGTTGTTTCAGTGAGCTAGCACAATAAAAATCCAACTAAGCGTGTTGGTCTAGTACAAAGTGGACCTCATCATCATTTCATAGAAAATTAACTTGTTCTTGACATGATATACTGGTAGGTGAAAAAATTGCTAAGTTTTCATTAAACAACAATCACTAACTGGAATCCGTGTATGTATTCAGTACACCAACAGTGCCATGCTCGACAAACGATGGCATCATTTTGGTAAATAAACATTTGAGAAAATTTAATTGGGCAATCAAGAATAACCTAGAGACACAGGCAATATTGGAAACAAGACATAGATGTAAATCAAAACAAAGGGAATATGTCAGACAACATGAATACCCATAACAACCAATAGGGAGACCCGGAGCTCTGGAAGGATTAGCATCTCCTATCACATATTATATCAAATATAATGGCAGTACAAGAAAGGCGAAATAAGAATTTTCCTTTTACCTAGAATTTTTCTTTCTGCAATTACTGAAAAGACTTTTACCATACTTGACAAATAACATGGCAGGTGCCTTATAAGAAACAGGAAATTCGCGAGCACCTGAATTCACCACCTGTTTTTTGGTGGGGTCCTTTAATGTTGCTCATCATTTTAATTTCCTTAAGTTGTTTTTTTTCTTTGATCTGTGTCTTGTGCCCAATTTTGTCTTTGTGTCTAGATTGTCCATTTTTGATTACACCTTCAGTTTTATCTAATGTTATTAAAGATGTAAATGGAGACATCAATATTACAATGAGAACTTAATAACCAATGGTTGCATTGGGCAGAATGGTATGCCCTTTGCAGGTAAAATACAGCTTGCAGAAGCTTCCAAGAGAGCAAGTATAATAGCACTGGTTATTTTGAGTCTATTGCAAAACAAACATTTCTGACCATGTTCATAACCATCCCTTTTACTTATTGCAGTTATAATAGGTACATCCCAGTGACACTTTTAGATACAATGTTTACTGTTCGTAAATTTATTCTCGTCATGAATATATCTGAAATACAAATGACAGGGCATTAAACAACAATCTATCTATCAATGAAGAATGTTCTAAACAGCTGTCAACTGCAACATGCAAGCCACGTTTACATAGATAAGCGATCGTAATGAAAGTTGTCAGAAAATATCAGAACAAAATAAAGAAGAGAAAATGTTTCGAGTACTATATAATCAGATAGAACAATAACTTCGGATCATGATAAAAATTGTTTCAATGGTGTGATACCAAAGTACATTTGATTGACAATACTCCAATCAACACAGTTTAGTTCTACTTATTACACAAGTCATCTAGTTGCATTAAATCCTGCTCGAGGCGAAATGTACTTGGTACAACTTTATATGACTGGCGGCAGGTGGGTGGTTTTCTCCGGTTTATGTAACATTTTATTTTATCCACCATAATATTCTTTCCGGCGGATTATTTTTAATATAAAATATTATCCTTGGACAATATTTCAATATTAAATTTCTTCCAATGCTATTATATATTTTCCAGATGAGGTGGAAGAAATTTAATATCAAAATATTGCACATTATATCTTTTCTTTTGACTCTTTCATTTGCATTCTGTGAGTACTTTTGGTCTTGTAGCAATGTAACAATATCATTGTACTCATCTTCTTCCATTATTCAATATCGACTGTTACCAATGAATCAAATTTTTAATATATTTAAACTTACATGACGCTATTGATTTTATAATGGATTTGAGGATTACTCAATCTGTCATTTAAATTGACAGTGTTCTGACTATAATATATTTTCCGTATATATATTTACCTGTAAATTTTATTTATAAAATATTTTCCAGATGGGCCAGGTGATTTATTAATCAGCATCGGAAATAATATTACATACCTTAGTATAAAATATTATCCAGATTAGCTCATTTGATGGATCGGATGATTTATCAATGAGCGTCAGAAATAATATTACATATGCGTCTCGTGATTTAATAATCGGCATCGGACATAATATTACATACCTTAGTATTAAATATTATCCGGATTATCTCATTTGATGGTTCAGGTGATTTATATAATTATCATTAATCGTCGGAAATAATATTCAATTCAAATATTTTATTGAAATAATATTACAGATGCGTCTCATATTTAATAATCGGCGTCGGAAATAATAGTATGTACCTGTTTATTGTACACTAGGATACTTTTTTATGGCAATGGAAAGTATTTTATTATAAAATATTTACCGAAACATAGAATTTAATATTAAATTCTTTCCACCGGATAAAATATCAACCGGAAAAAATGATGTCTTACATTTACACCACCAATAAAACTGACAGCTAGGATATAACTAAAATATTTCCGTGTTTGACATCATAACCCTAACCCATCTAGTTACAAGTGTACATTGCTACTTTGGAGAAGATACAATATCTGTAATGAGCACTATCTTTCGTTCATCTTTTCTCGTATAGTTTGGCCTGTAGCTGCAATAATGTAGCTCCTGTGACAAACTTGTGTCTCGGCAGAGCTACAACGCGGTCCCATTCGTCACAATGGAGCAAAAAAAAAGTTGCAGTTGAAACATAAAAACTCACTATTTATGCTTCAAACATTTCATTATAACTATTACTGATGATCCCAGTCCTTGTTAAATCGGTTTAGCTGAGCAATATATGCTTTTCAAAGGTAGCAACAACCTTGTTCAAATTTATCGATCGTTTTCCATAACCGGAAACTACAGAAGACGGAGCTTTTCTAAATATGGTATTTCTTACTACACGCTGATGTAAACAGTCACGCCTCAAACCGCCAAATATGGTATCGACAATCCAAATAGTGAGGCCGGAAATGACAAAATTCAAAATATTCAGAGATGGATTTTTATTTCGGGGGAATTACATTCTAAAATACTGGTAGGTGATAAAAACTTATAATAATAATGGACATAAGGAAAGGTTATGTCTTATTATTGATAAATGCAGGCGTCAAAAACTCTGTAAGCGAGCGCAAAAAATCTCGGCGGCTGCTCCATTACGTGTAATGGCATCCCGTTCTAACCCTTGCGAGTAAGCGATCATTTAGGGTTTTATTATTAGAACAATTTGGCCTGTAAAACGAGCACCTGGAAACAAGCACCGACATGACAAATGTCCCATATGAAGTTGCATCCTAGTACACCTCTTTTAATTACAGTTTGTTTTAAACAATTGATTAATTGAAATTCCTCTAAGAGGAGTGGGTTGGGTCCATAAAATTAGTTTATCCCAGCCAGTAACGTGAGAGGTCATGATGTATACATGTGTTAGGGTATTCATTTTGCCTTTGTTTATATAATTTTTCTAATAAATATTTGGAACTGTTCTAACAGTGTGGTATTTTTTGTTTTTCAAATTTTACTCCTACATTTACTTAATTTTAGACAGGTAACCATGGTAACATCATTATTAACAGATCTGTTGTCAAATCTAATAAAAACACATCTTACGAAATGGTATTGACGTTTGATTGGAAAATAAAGCAGCACCTACATATAGCCATATACTAAGTAAAATACACCAAAACTGATAATTATTGCATGAAAGAAACTTGTTTTTTCTAATAAAAAGAAAAACAAGAAATACCACCTTGTCAGAACAGTTGTAAAATCTAATAGAAAAACAAGAAATACCACCTTGTCAGAACAGTTGTAAAATCTAATAGAAAAACAAGAAATACCACCTTGTCAGAACAGTTCTAAAATCTAATAGAAAAACAAGAAATACCACCTTGTTAGAACAGTTCTAAAATCTAATAGACAAACAAGAAATACCACCGTCGGAACAGTTCTAAAATCTAATAGAAAAACAAGAAATACCACCTTGTCAGAACAGTTCTAATATCTAATAGAAAAACAAGAAATACCACCTTGTCAGAACAGTTCTAAAATCTAATAGAAAAACAAGAAATACCACCTTGTCGGAAGAGTTCTAAAATCTAATAGAAAAACAAGAAATACCACCTTGTCAAAACAGTTCTAAAATCTAATAGAAAAACAAGAAATACCACCTTGTCGGAACAGTTCTAAAATCTAATAGAAAAACAAGAAATACCACCTTGTCGGAACAGTTCTAAAATCTAATAGAAAAACAAGAAATACCACCTTGTCGGAACAGTTCTAACATCTAATAGAAAAACAAGAAATACCACCTTGTCAGAACAGTTCTAAAATCTAATAGAAAAACAAGAAATACCACCTTGTCAGAACAGTTCTAAAATCTAATAGAAAAACAAGAAATACCACCTTGTCAGAACAGTTCTAAAATCTAATAGAAAAACAAGAAATACCACCTTGTCAGAACAGTTCTAAAATCTAATAGAAAAACAAGAAATACCACCTTGTCAGAACAGTTCTAACATCTAATAGAAAAACAAGAAATACCACCTTGTCAGAACAGTTCTAACATCTAATAGAAAAACAAGAAATACCACCTTGTCAGAACAGTTCTAACATCTAATAGAAAAACAAGAAATACCACCTTGTCAGAACAGTTCTAAAATCTAATAGAAAAACAAGAAATACCACCTTGTCAGAACAGTTCTAAAATCTAATAGAAAAACAAGAAATACCACCTTGTCAGAACAGTTCTAAAATCTAATAGAAAAACAAGAAATACCACCTTGTCAGAACAGTTCTAAAATCTAATAGAAAAACAAGAAATACCACACTGTCAGAACAGTTCTAAAATCTAATAGAAAAACAAGAAATACCACCTTGTCAGAACAATTCTGAAATCTAATAGAAAAACAAGAAATACTGCCTTGTCAGAACAGTTCTAAAATCTAATAGAAAAACAAGAAATACCACACTGTCAGAACAGTTCTAAAATCTAATAGACAAACAAGAAATACCACCTTGTCAGAACAGTTCTAACATCTAATAGAAAAACAAGAAATACCACCTTGTCAGAACAGTTCTAAAATCTAATAGAAAAACAAGAAATACCACCTTGTCAGAACAGTTCTAAAATCTAATAGAAAAACAAGAAATACCACCTTGTCAGAACAGTTCTAAAATCTAATAGAAAAACAAGAAATACCACCTTGTCAGAACAGTTCTAACATCTAATAGAAAAAACAAGAAATACCACCTTGTCAGAACAGTTCTAAAATCTAATAGAAAAACAAGAAATACCACCTTGTCAGAACAGTTCTAACATCTTATAGAAAAACAAGAAATACCACCTTGTCAGAACAGTTCTAACATCTAATAGAAAAACGAGAAATACCACCTTGTCAGAACAGTTCTAACATCTAATAGAAAAACAAGAAATATCACCTTGTCAGAACAGTTCTAAAATCTAATAGAAAAACAAGAAATACCACCTTGTCAGAACAGTTCTAAAATCTAATAGAAAAACAAGAAATACCACCTTGTCGGAACAGTTCTAAAATCTAATAGAAAAACAAGAAATACCACCTTGTCAGAACAGTTCTAAAATCTAATAGAAAAACAAGAAATACCACCTTTTCAGAACAGTTCTAAATTCTAATAGAAAAACAAGAAATACCACCTTGTCAGAACAGTTCTAAAATCTAATAGAAAAACAAGAAATACCACACTGTCAGAACAGTTCTAAAATCTAATAGAAAAACAAGAAATACCACCTTGTCAGAACAATTCTGAAATCTAATAGAAAAACAAGAAATACCGCCTTGTCAGAACAGTTCTAAAATCTAATAGAAAAACAAGAAATACCACACCGTCAGAACAGTTCTAAAATCTAATAGACAAACAAGAAATACCACCTTGTCAGAACAGTTCTAACATCTAATAGAAAAACAAGAAATACTACCTTGTCAGAACAGTTCTAAAATCTAATAGAAAAACAAGAAATACCACCTTGTCAGAACAGTTCTAACATCTAATAGACAAACAAGAAATACCACCCTGTCAGAACAGTTCTAAAATCTAATAGAAAAACAAGAAATACCACCTTGTCAGAACAGTTCTAAAATCTAATAGAAAAGCAAGAAATACCACCCTGTCAGAACAATTCTAAAATCTAATAGAAAAACAAGAAATACCACCCTGTCAGAACAATTCTAAAATCTAATAGAAAAACAAGAAATACCACTTTGTCAGAACAGTTCTAACATCAAATAGACAAACAAGAAATACCACCCTGTCAGAACAGTTCTAAAATCTAATAGAAAAACAAGAAATACCAATCGGAACAGTTCTAAAATATAATAGAAAAACAAGAAATACCACCCTGTCAGAACAATTCTAAAATATAATAGAAAAACAAGAAATACCACCTTGTCAGAACAGTTCTAAAATCTAATAGAAAAACAAGAAATACCACCCTGTCAGAACAATTCTAAAATATAATAGAAAAACAAGAAATACCTCCTTGTCAGAACAGTTCTAACATCTAATAGACAAACAAGAAATACCACCCTGTCAGAACAGTTCTAAAATCTAATAGAAAAACAAGAAATACCACCTTGTCAGAACAGTTCTAAAATCTAATAGAAAAGCAAGAAATACCACCCTGTCAGAACAATTCTAAAATCTAATAGAAAAACAAGAAATACCACCCTGTCAGAACAATTCTAAAATCTAATAGAAAAACAAGAAATACCACCTTGTCAGAACAGTTCTAACATCAAATAGACAAACAAGAAATACCACCCTGTCAGAACAGTTCTAAAATCTAATAGAAAAACAAGAAATACCAATCGGAACAGTTCTAAAATATAATAGAAAAACAAGAAATACCACCCTGTCAGAACAATTCTAAAATATAATAGAAAAACAAGAAATACCACCCTGTCGGAACAATTCTAAAATCTAATAGAAAAACAAGAAATACCACCTTGTCAGAACAGTTCTAAAATCTAATAGAAAAACAAGAAATACCACCCTGTCAGAACAATTCTAAAATATAATAGAAAAACAAGAAATACCACACAGTCGGAACAGTTCTAAAATCTAATAGGAAATATTGTAGAAAGAGGCAAAATCTATACAGTACATGTATCACACAAATGACCGCTCACTTTCCTGGCTTGGTCCAGACACTAAGGTAAAAAGTGGCAGGGTTAAACTAGTTTTGTGGGTCCAAGCCTCCCCTCTTATAAGTATCATATAGTTATTGTGTTACATTTCTTCTTTAGCTGGTGATCGAGGGAAGGTAACAAGTGTCAGCAAGACCAGTTCACAGAATCCATCACACGATGATCCGTTACATCAGGAAATTTATCACATCAAACCTACCATCTTAATATATAGAAACGATAAGGAATCACAAGAAATGAAACATGTCAGTAAAAACAGAAAGAATGAACCACCCCAGAATGAACCATCTCAGAATGAACCACATCAGAATGCTCCTATACTAAAGGAAACCGACCCAATCCAGTCTAACATTTTGAAAGGAGAAGAGAGAGAAAAAAAATATTTATCATTATGGACCATGGAAACATTGGTTTTATTGTTAGCCATTCTTATTATTGTGTTCATGACTGTAACTGTACGAATGTTATTGTTACTGACTAAATCAGTTGGACAGCTACAGAACCCACCAGCTGTTAAACATGAACTGTTTCCTGGGTCCAAGCTGATGTCAACAATATAATGAATGATAGATTTAATAAAATTAAGAGTTGAGACAAGTATTTGATTTACATATAAAATTATTATTACGTAGGGGGTAAATCGTCGTGGCCTTTATCGTATGGTTAAGTTGGATTTACAACTACCTATGCAATCAGTGCATATCACCACTGATGTTGTGAGTTCGAATCTCGATCAGGGCGAGGTGTACAACATTGTGCTATAAAGTTTGTTGGTGACAGGTCGTTGGTTTTCTCTGGGTCCTGCGGTTTCCTCCACCAATAAAACTGACTGCCAGGATATAACTGAAATATTGTTGAAAGTGGCATTAAACACCATCAAGCAAACAAACAGTATTATTACGTAAAAAAATACAACCATTGATATCTAATTTAGTGTGCACGACACGTTTCTGTAATAACCTTCCATCAGGTACGTTTCTGGAATAACCTTCATCAGGTACGTTTCTGTAATAACCTTCATCAGGTCCGTTTCTGTAATAACCTTCATCAGGTCCGTTTCTGTAATAACCTTCATCAGGTACGTTTCTGGAATAACCTTCATCAGGTACGTTTCTGGAATAACCTTCATCAGGTACGTTTCTGGAATAACCTTCATCAGGTACGTTTCTGTAATAACCTTCATCAGGTACGTTTCTGTAATAACCTTCATCAGGTACGTTTCTGTAATAACCTTCATCAGGTACGTTTCTGGAATAACCTTCATCAGGTACATTTCTGTAATAACCTTCATCAGGTACGTTTCTGGAATAACCTTCATCAGGTCCGTTTCTGTAATAACCTTCATCAGGTACGTTTCTGGAATAACCTTCATCAGGTACGTTTCTGAAATAACCTTCATCAGGTACGTTTCTGGAATAACCTTCATCAGGTACGTTTCTGTAATAACCTTCATCAGGTACGTTTCTGGAATAACCATCATCAGGTACGTTTCTGGAATAACCTTCATCAGGTACGTTTCTGGAATAACCTTCATCAGGTACGTTTCTGTAATAACCTTCATCAGGTACGTTTCTGGAATAACCTTCATCAGGTACGTTTCTGGAATAACCTTCATCAGGTACGTTTCTGGAATAACCTTCATCAGGTACGTTTCTGGAATAACCTTCATCAGGTACGTTTCTGGAATAACCTTCATCGGGTACGTTTCTGGAATAACTTTCATCAGGTACGTTTCTGGAATAACCTTCATCAGGTACGTTTCTGGAATAACCTTCATCAGGTACGTTTCTGGAATAACCTTCATCAGGTACGTTTCTGTAATAACCTTCATCAGGTACGCTCATAGTCAAAAGACTGGAAAGACAAATAATTTAATAGTCATTGTGAGCAATCCAAATGGCCAAATACTTTGAAGATATCAATGGGATAATCGGCAGTTATAAATCGAAGAACAGACAATACAATGGCCAAAAGGTCAAACAATGATCTATAAAACACTACACAGAAAACTGAGGATTGGGCACTACGACCCCCCTCTCAAACCCCCCCCCCCCCCAAACAAAACAAAAAACCCGGGGTGTATCCAGTTGATTAGGAAGGGTCAGTATGCGTAGTTCCACACTATTGTTGTATCACAACCCAGTGTGTGTTTCCTTTGATCTTTAGTATTTTCTAAATGAAGATAACCATACTGCAAGTGGAGTCAAGATAGCTATTTTTGGGCAAAGCATGTTCTATTTAGTGTGCTTTAACTGTGACCTAATTTTGATAGAACACAGAAATAAACACATTGTAACTTTTTTTTGGACAATTGCCTTGAATTGGTACACATTGTAATTTTTTGACCAAGTGATAGACATTTTGGGTGCAAAGTGGTACTAAGTGCAAGCTTTCTTAAATCTGACACTGGAAAAAAACTATAAAACCACAGGCGCTCGTGGCACGGACCACCCCCCTTTTTCTAACTTTCTGTTTACAAATTTATTTTCAATAACATTTCTTTATTTTTTTATTATTTCATCTCTTTTTCCTTATTTTAACTTGTTCGTGTCAATATTCATACGATCTTATGTTAACATCAAATTGCATGTGTCGACCCTATTAGTATCTACAGTCACTTGAAGTTTCAAAAATAAAAAAAAATAAGAAAACTTCGAAAAATTTTGGTCATCTATAATAATGTGCCCATTTATTAACTTTTTTCCAGTCATTGGAACAAATAAAATAATTTGTTTAACTTCAATTTTAAACAATATTAACCAATACTTGGTTATTTTGCCAACAGAAAACGTATTCATTCTATTCTAGTCATTTAATTTACTTAGTGAAATTTGGAATTCTGGTTTGTCCTTTCATGTGAATGCAAGTGTTCTGTATGTGTCTTAAAATTATGTGAATGGTAGTCATTCAATATGCTCTTTTATGTGAATGCTAGTTATTCTGTATGTGTCTTTTATGTGAATGCTAGTCATTTTGTGTCTGTCTTTTATGTGAATGCTATAGTCATTCTGTTTGTGAATGTCATGGTGGAAAAATTATTGCAATCTAAGTATCCATATTTGTAAATGCTGGTAATTTTGTGAATGTCCTGAATAAAGAATTATTGCAAACTAAGTACCCATATTTGTAAATGCTGGTCATTTTGTGAATGTCCTGGAGAAAGAATTATTGCAACTTAAGTACTCATATTTGTAAATGCTGGTCATTTTGTGAATGTCAAGGGGAAAAAATTATTACAACTTAACCATCAGTATATGTTATAAAAAACTAGTTTGTAGTTGTGTCAAACACATGAATATTCCAAATACATTGATATTTACATTGTGAGATAAACATAAAACTTGGTAGCTTTCATTCAGATAATGAAATTTCCTAATTGCAAGAAAAATATTTGCTTACACTTTTTTTTTAATTTGCCTCGATATAATAGGAAGGGTTAAGATATCTGAATACTATTTTGTATGCCCCTTTTTGTCTAAAGGTTTCACTTTTTTTTTAGATTTTTAAAAATTTATTAATTTTTTTACATGTTTTTTTTATAATATTTTCATATTTTTTCAATTCACTTAATTTTTGTTTACATGCTTTTATTTTTTCCACACATTTATTGCTTTCTATTTATTGAAATTAAATTAAATTGAAATTATCCCCTGTGCAAGTCTAGTATCATAGATGAAAATGGGTTTCTATATCGGGGAATAAAATATAACATTTTTGGATTAATTCCGAAAACTAGTTACGTTACACAGACGTTAAACATTAAGTACCGCGGTACCATAGAACCCCGGGCTACCAGTTTAAAATAAATCCAAACACAATTCCTGTCTCCAAGATTATTTGTACATGTACCACAATATTCCTAAAGTTCTACAATAAATGCGTAAATAAAAACGAATCTGGCCACCACCGGCTCATATGTCTCTGATAAGAAAAGATAGTGGTGAACATTAACATTTTTCATTTTGTGGTGAACATTAACATTTTTCATTTTTATACAATTTTTGCATTTATTATTTCTTTGGCTAAGTAACAAACATTTTCTAACCATGATGTGCTTGCAAGGAACAAGGAACGCATGACTTTTTCCTTATTTCTGTTAGTGTTAATTATTTCTATCAGTACCCATTTGTTTATTCATCTTAAATTTTCCGTCAGTCTGATCCTACACAATATTTGAATACTACCAACATCTGCCGACAATGGTTTAGAATAGTAAGACACAATGAATTTTATTTATTTAACTATTAATTATGCCGTTCATACTATATGTATATCTGTTATTATTTATTAATGCTATAAAATTATTAACCAGCTTGTTGTTGAAA
Organism: Bathymodiolus septemdierum; assembly: GCA_963383655.1. Taxonomy (NCBI): domain Eukaryota; kingdom Metazoa; phylum Mollusca; class Bivalvia; order Mytilida; family Modiolidae; genus Bathymodiolus; species Bathymodiolus septemdierum. Next base: position 38,747,327 of record OY726530.1, on the reverse strand, counting down.
CTTTAAAAGGTAATAACATTACACAAGAAGGAATATATGTCTGTATAATCTTGTCACAGATAATTTTAAAGAGTATGGTTTCGATACTGAATATTGCCTTAATATCTATATCGCGCCTCTACTGTGCTTTTTCCAATAAAAAAAATATTGAATATTGATAAATATTTTGTATGTGAAAGCAGAGACATGTCTGATGAAAGCGGTACCTATATAATTCTTTTAAAATTAAAAACTATTTTGTTCACTTGGAGATAGCATAATATTGGCCCAAATACACATACTTTAAAATGTCGAAATGAAGATTATCAGTATTAAAGTAACCGTACGTAGTGCGGTCTTATGTATGGGAACAATGGACAGTTGCCCGGTGGTTCCACAAGCAAATGAACCCCATGCTAATCTATGTATGTTGTATACGGTATAATTTTTAATTTTTAAACACTGATTTTGTTGGAAGTATCAATACAAGAAATATATGTTTAATTTTATCGACCATTTATAATTTTATTTCTGTGAGTGTTTGTATAGATATGGGCCTCAGTGCACTGCTTTGACCGGGGCCTATATTGCTGACAAGACGGCCCTGATCGTACGTCATTCATCATTTACACTTCATGAATATATATCGACTGTACATAGCATGGTATAGGCCAATATTGCTTATGTATGTTGGTTGCATTAATTGATATTTTCGTAATAAAACTCGTTTCTTATGACTTAAAAGACCATACTTTCATTTTACAGACACCTACGTCTATTACCCCCTTTAGGCTTTATAATGGTTGATACCACCCGCGTACTAGTACTAGTTAGTCTTCAATGTTTGCACTGTCCCTAGTCCAACAATAAAAGATTCCATACTTTTTTCTCATACTTTTCTATTCTACTTCATTTAACTTTCCAATGGATGTCATAGGGGATATCATTTAATTTCAAATACTAATGTCCTCTCTATAGGCCATGCCCACAGGCACTCGAAATCCGGACCCCCCTTTTTCCTCATTTGGTCCCTTCCGCGATTATGGTATGGATCTTTGTCTGGAAGTATATCTTTGAACCATTTATCCATATTTTACAACATTTCGTGTTACAACTCTCTCGTTCTACTAACTTTTGTTTCTAGGTCCAGCTGCCGTATTACTTATATTAGTCCGAGATTCCTCTGTCGTCCGACGACATTATATATTATTGCTAGAGCCGTCGAACGTCAGAGCGCAATATATACGGAAAACAGCGGATTTACTTCTCCAACTCTGGGTCAGCACATTTCCACGTTTCGTGGCTATCGGATTTTATTTTCTATCAGAAACCCTGGAAGCACATTTTGCTCTAAGCATGTTCAATTTCTGTGGTTTACTGGTAGTTAAATCAGGCCACCGTTCTAGAAATTTGTAATAGAACTTGTTGGACAAGATTGGATCTGTTGGTTTCTTTTTTCCTAATGAAATGGCTAAATCTGTTGCCAAATACAGCACATCACATCTGGAATATCCATACCCTATACTGGCCATATATTTTATGTGGTCAACAAGTTTTTTCTCTGTGTCCTCATCAAAAAGAAAATTTAAGGACTTGCCTGTTGCTGATACCAATCCCAATGTCCTGTCCCTCAATGTGCTCTCTGGTACACCATAATTTCTTGAAGCTCTGTACACAGACATCCCCTCCTCCTGGAGTGCTTTATAGGCATTCTGTAAAGCAACTGGATCATACTGTTTCTTTTTCACTTTTGGAGTCTCCTGAAAAAGATAATTTAAACATTTATATAGTAAATTAATACACAAATTATTTGGTAAAATTAAATTATTAGGGCGGGAAATTAAAAATATATAGAAAAAAAACAAAAACAAAACAAAAAAAACCTTCATGATATTTAAGAAATGTTTGAGTTTTCTCCTTATAATGCTATAGAATTAAGTTAACAGAAATTGATTTTAATTTTTTGATTCACTCATAAATATTTACTACTGTATGAATTTTCTTACTACAACTGAATAAACTTAGAGTAATAATCCAGGTTGGGTGTTTAAGAGATAGAGAAACTCAATTATTCATCAACTAAAAGTTGCTCATTTTTAGTAATCTGGCTTTCCATAGATTTTTCACGGTCAACATAACGTTTTAATGTCACGTGATTGTTGTTTAGGACGCTCTGTGAATGGCAGACGACAAAACACAAACGTTTGATATGTTTGGAATTAATATTTTCTTTTTAGGAGGGGTGTGGTTCTATATGGTATATGTACATGATGGGCATTTGATGGAAATCACTAACAAAAGGAAATAAACTAAATTTTACCTGTACTGCAAACATTTTAGGCGATGTTTATCTGTCAGTACATAGCCACGCCTCCAGTTCTTCAGTGCGTGAAGTATGATCTACACATGCGCGTATACCGAAGCGCTAACTCGAATGTTTCGTTTGCATCGGAACGAGGTTACACCGGAAAGGGGAGAAAGGACTATGCATAAAGGTATGAAACAATCTTCAAAATACAAAGAGGGAATCCTCGCTTCGACTCGATATTTTACAATAACGCGCCAGTTTTAAAAAGGACCTTCGCTTGTTCTCGTCTCAAAAATGATTTCCCTTCATTCCTATCTAGTTTATACGTACGAACAACAAATATTTATTGACGAAATTCAAGTTTATTCTCGACGACACATCCAACTTTCCTCCACTCGTGCCCATTCAGGAGGTCAGCCGAACATATTTTGTTTCGCGCTATTTCATTGGTCGGAAAGATTTTCGGAACTTTTTTAGCTTGTTCTTCGCTACGCACGGCCACACCATTTCGTATCGAGAGGCCTATTAAGCGGGAGTTTTAAATAAGAATAAAAGTGGAAAGTAAACCTTTCCAGCCAGTGTGTTATAAAGGCACCAGAAAAAAAAATGATGAACCTAGTGACATGGTAAGGATATTGTCTGAAATGGAAAAATGCACTTCAAACATAAATTTTGACGGATGACCATTTGATCACTGAAATGATCATAGAGAAAGGGACACGGACACTAGTTATCATCAAGCAAAAAAATCTCCTTTTTATTTAGGCTTGTCAAAAAATAAAAACGAGTTAACGCTCCTCATCCCCTATCACAGCAACAACAAAAAGACAGTAGTACATAAGCAAACCCCTTGTAAATTTTAACTTTCATAATGCCCCTCTTCGTCCTTATAAACAGGTATATGTAAATATGCCTCAAATGAAATTTTTGCATTAAAGGGATTAAAACTACTCTTTGTATTTCTTTTCTGTTTAGGGAGATACGTGTAAAATTCCGACTGTAATGGCCTTTGCAAAAAACATAGGAAAGAAAAAAAAAATCTTTAATTTACATGGAGGGGGGGATGTCAACATTTGAGTACCTAGGCTCAACACAAATAATTAATGACACCCCTCCCCCCCCAAAAAACAAGAAAAAAAACCTCTTATTGCAATTTCTGATGCCCAGTTTTGATTTAAGCAGTTAAAATAAGTAATACATGTGGGTGTGCATTTTTAGTACTTCATGTTTCAATAAACCAATAAAAAAATAAAAAAATAGTACATTAGACCCAAAAATAATACGACGTGTCTAGGTACAAAAACATTTTTGTGAGTAATTACCCCCCCCCCCCTCTTTTTTTTACATCCACAATGTGTGTTGTTCAAACCAGACTTTTTGTAATATTTCTTTCAACTACAGAAAGAATTAAAGATCAAACTGTGTTGCGATACTCATGAAAAGTTCTAATTATGTTATTTACCTGAAAAAAAGAATGGATATGGGTAAATGTACATCATGTATATTGTACATAAAACAAAATCCAACAACATACAAGGAAACAGCCATTTCACAAAGGAACAGCACATTAATTGCTGCTTTTCTTCTTGAATCTTCAACAACAAACCAATCGATACCTAACAACATCATCTACTCTTCCCCCCCCCCCCCCCCCCCCTCCTTTTCCAAAAAAAAAAGAAGAAAAAATATGGTCATCAACAAAGTCCTAGATTATTCTGACGTGTACCTTTCGTGTTTGTTCTTTGAAAGTTTTGCCAAAATAACAGTATTTTTGTTGAAACTTATATTCTTTTTTATTCTTATTTAAAACTCCCGCTTAATAGGCCTCTCGATACGAAATGGAGTGGCCGTGCGTAGCGAAGAACAAGCTAAAAAAGTTCCGAAAATCTTTCCGACCAATGAAATAGCGCGAAACAAAATATGTTCGGCTGACCTCCTGAATGGGCACGAGTGGAGGAAAGTTGGATGTGTCGTCGAGAATAAACTTGAATTTCGTCAATAAATATTTGTTGTTCGTACGTATAAACTAGATAGGAATGATGGGAAATCATTTTTGAGACGAGGACAAGCGAAGGTCCTTTTTAAAACTGGCGCGTTATTGTAAAATATCGAGTCGAAGCGAGGATTCCCTCTTTGTATTTTGACAATTGTTTCATACCTTTATGTATATATAAGTAATACGGCAGCTGAACCTAGAAACAAAAGTTAGTAGAACGAGAGAGTTGTAACACGAAATGTTGTAAGATATGGATAAATGGTTCAAAGATCCATACCATAATCGCGGGAGGGACCAAATGAGGAAAAAGGGGGGTCCGTAATTGGAGTGACTGTGGCCATGTCTACTCATATTATTTTGTGATATTCAACTTTCACTCAAATATATACACACTGGCCAGACAGAAATGCTATGCTCGCATCTAGGCAATGCCTACTCCATATTATGGATTAGGCACAGCCTTCAGGCGAGCATCGCATCTATGCATAGACATGTACATGCATTTTACTAGTCTATGATTATGAGTCCACAGTCTCTTGAAGTTCCAAAAATAAAAAAACAAATAAGAAAAACATTTTTTTCTTATTTTTATTTTTATTTTTGAAACTAAGTGACTGAAGAGTCAAACGTCTATCATTTAAAAAAGTATCCTTTTCATCCGGGGGTCGTGCACAGGCCCTGTGGGTCGTGTTGCTCGTATGTGTTTATGTACATGTTTTGTAAAATAAATGATGAAAGTTCATAACGTTAAATTTTGACATGATTATTTGTAAAAATGTGGTTCAAAGTCCACCGAAATGTCAATGATATAAGAAAACAAATAATAGCTTTCATAAAGAAACATATAATCATCCTTTTCACGCACAAATCAATTCATAACTCCGACAGAAAAGGCATAAAATATTGAATGTCTTACCCCCACTTCTCTTGTTGTAAACAAACAATTTTGATCGGACCAATCGGCAGTTGATGAAAATGAAACAAGTAAACGCAGCAATGGTTTGTGATCCCACAACCTAAACCCTGGTACAGACATTAGAAAATGTACAAAGAAGAGCTGCCCGCTTCGTCATAAATGATTACACCAGCAGAACACAAGGATGCGTGACAAGCATGTTAACATCACTTGAGTGGCAGACTTTAGAACAACGGAGGAGGATAAGCAGACTCGTTATGATGTATAAGATCCAGCATCAATTCATGGACATCGACCGAGACTTATACTTCAGACCTGGTGACAGCAGAACCAGAGGTCAACATAGGTTCTTCCAGGAGAGGTCCAATCATGACACTCTCATAAACTCCTTCCAAAGAACAGCACGAGAATGGAACCACCTACCAGACACCACAGTTGGGGCCAGCTCCAAAGAGGAGTTCAGGGCTAACCTCCAACAACAGGTTAGCCACGCCAATCAGTGTAAATAGTTTTAACTGTGTCATAGTGAAGTGTTTAGTTGTACCTAGTCTTGGGGACATCAGCTGTGTGTGCCTGGCATGCCTAGTCCCGCAGAACTTAAAACGGTCGGCGACGACTCTTGTTCTACACTGGAAGAAGAAGAAGATACAATGCGGTTGTACGTGTGTGTATGATTTATTGATTGCGTTTTCAAAATTTCTTACAGAAAGACATGTACATATTAGACAACAGTCTGAGTCAGTGGGTCTTTCATGTCCGAACCTCAACCTGTCCATCCTACATATATTTAAGAGCATGATTTAATATAGCTGCGGAACCATAGCTCTTTAGGTCCTTGTGAAATTTTCTGATAGGGCGGACCCCGAATAAAACAAAAAGGACCTAGATATCTACGGTTCTGCAGCTAGATTTAACGTAGCTGAGGGTCCGTAGCTCCTATATAAGTCCTTTGGATATTTTTTTTTATTTTTGTGGACAAAACAAAGAATCATAATAAAGAGCTACGGTTCTGCAGCTAGATTTAAGGTTAGGTTTGGTAACCCACACTCAAAATGATATTAACTTCAGTATTATTAGGAATATCAGTAATTCTGGTGGCACATACCAGATTTTAGGGGCATTTGGGAGCCCCTGCTAATATATTTCAAACTTTGAAGTCATGTTATGTCCGAAATATGTTCTTTTTTGGTAAAAAAAAAATGAAAATGCTGGTAATCGCTCTTATAATTTTTGTCCATGTTCTACTCGTTTACTGCCTATAAAATATAAGTTAACTTAAACCGTTTGTAGTACTCCATAAATGGCCATATATTGTCGATTTGTAGGCCTATAGCTGCAAACTAGGCGTATCGTAGAAAAATGCAACGTTTTTTTGCACGGAAGGGCGCTTGATATGTAGATTTAGAATTAAAGAGAAAATCATAGATATGCTGTTAAGATAGCAATTACCTCTAATACGCTTTCACTGATTTAAAACAGTTTTCTTTTATATTTTTTTTCGCTCTTTTCGTCATTGTGTCTTGTAAAGCTAGATCATAGCAAACGATATTTTTGCATCACACAAACGACAAAACTTTGAATGTTTTTTTCTATCTCATGTGTACAAAAATGTATTTAAACGGGTTGCATGGCAACTGAATCAATATTGTTTAAACAAAAATCATCTTTATATTCCTTTTTTTTCCTTTGTTTTGAAACCATGAGCGACATGATCAACGAAAGCGTGTGACGACAGCTTTAGGGACGAAACAAGAAGGTCTAACGATTGTCCATTTTTCATTTTTCCAGTTTCATGTAAAGAAGCTGTACGGTTTCCTTTCTATTTTTTTTTTGGGGGGGGGGGGGGTATTTTTAAACTGAATAGTTATTTTTTATTCAAATTAAAAGGCTGTTTCCTGTACTTCACTCTGTAATGATCATTTATCTAACCTTAAGTATGTATTCTATAGAAATACATCTATTTTGCTAATAGATACAATCTATGTGATACAAGATGTATCCTCGTCTGACAATAAGTCGGTCAGTCATTGGATAATGTTTGATTATTTTTTTCATGTTTGAAAAGTAAACATATTTTTCTTTTTAATTATGTTCCTCATCTATTCTTGCTCACATGTGTAAAGTTCCATGGAAAAAAGATCGATAATAATTACATACTGACCCATATTTGTTTACCCTCCCTTTTCCAAATGGCGTCGTATGACGTCACATAAAGTCGGTCAAAGTTCAACAAAGCACATGATTTTGTCATAGGCCAACCAAACTTAAAAAGTAAACCAGATTAAGAAAGTACAGTATTTTAGCTTTTTCAGTGCAATTGAATTGTCTGAAAAATTTCAAAAGATGTTTTTTTTAAATAGCTTGAAATTGAAGTATTAAAAATTAATTATTTGATGCAAATATTAAACTTGCTTACCCACATAAAAAGTATTTAATCCAGTGAATTTGGTGTTTTTGCTTTTGTCAATACAATCTATTAGACCGACATATTTTGGTAAAACAATTAATGACTGATTTCAATTTATTTTAATCATATTTATTATCACAGAGTGGTAACAATTCAGTTTTGTTGATGCTATTTGTAATAATGACAGGTTTTTCTTACTCAGACAATCTCATTTTTCTGTCTGGTTTAATTTAATTCTCTGTTCAATTTATGCTATAAATTTTGATTATTGCTGTTAAATTAATTCTTTTTCTATCTTCTCTGTGAATTTCATGTCATTACTCCAAGAAGTAAAGGGTATATTTGTTATTAAAGCAGCAGTGGAAATGCAAAATATTCTGCCATTTTGTGACTAATGGAGAGCACTAGCATGTATTTTCCCGGTAAAATCGTCCATTTTCTAGAAAATGGGGGAATCTGAATGATCAATCATCATATTTTCAAAGTATTTTAAAATACAATTTGCTTGGCCTACATTCCAGAAACGGTCATGAACTGTGATGTCGATTATGTCAACAAACCGGAAAAATACAAATGTTTGGAGAATACCATCGATGGAAACATATTTAACAAGCATAATGATCAGGAAAAAAAGACATTAGTAAAAAGGATCTTTTTTACTTGCATGGAATTTATTGAATTCAAACTTCTCTGTTTTAATCTCATCTTGTAATTTTGACGTTGGAAAGTATTCCCTCTGTGTTTATGCATGTACGCTATGAATATACAGAATGACGTCATTGGTCTCGTGCTGCGCGAGAATTGTAAATCAAAACAAATGACCGACATTATTGCATGACCGAGCAGATGTCACGGTAGGATACTTTAAATAGTCGGAACTAACTTTCGTGACGTCATAGGTTAGGAATGCGGAAAACCCCATTGACGTCTTTGTAAACATTGCGAAATCTCCGTTAGGAAAATCGCAACGTACTCAAGATTTATCTTACTAATTTTAAATATTAAAGACATTCTTTTCACATTGCTGGGAACTGCACCGTTCAATACATAAACAATTATTCGGCAACCAACTGCAAATCGCCACCAACTTGAGAAACGCAGGGCAATGATTGTTTACTCTGACAGTGACAGCGATCATCAATGAATGACGTGACGTAACAATACTTGTGTGACGTAAACTATGGAAATCGTGTGACGACAGCTTTTTTAGGGGCGAAACAAGAAAGTCTAGCGATTGTCAATTTTTTTTAAATAAATTAATCGTTTCATGTAAAGAAGCTGTGCGGATTCCTATTTTTTGGGGTTATTTTTAAACTGGATAGTTATTTTTTATTCTAATTAATAGGCTATTTCCGGTCATTCGCTCCGATTGTCCATTCTATGCTGTAACTTAGAAACCACTTCCGGTTGGTATTGTTAGTATATTGATTCATCTCCTTACATACATGTTGCTGTTTAGCTCGCATCTTGCGATGCTTGATATTACTTGTAAATTGTCTGGTAGTTGTATTTACCACCAAGTGTACATGTACATGACATAATGTTTCGATGACATGTTCGGTAAATTGGTACTTGATACTTCTCCCACTAGAAAATAGATAATGCAAATATGCTCGTTTTTTTTGTTGCAAATATAACCGGTAAAATGCAAATAATTAAAGATTACCAGTTATATTAGAGTTTACCAGTTAAATTAGCTAATTCCTGTTTATATTTGTCATTGTCTTGTTATATTTGCATTTGTCCTATTAAATTTGCACATTTTTTTATATTTGCGTTTTTCCTTTTAAATTCGTCTTGGTAATGTTATATTTGCATTTTATATTTCCTAGTGTCCGCTAAGCAGAAAGTGATAAGTACACAGTAAGGATACAAGACCTGTGCATGCATGCGGTCACAATAATGTGCTTTAAATGTGTTGTATTTCAATGAGCTGCGATTGATTTCTAGTTTCGGTTGCAGATCTTGTTCAAGTGATTGTTGTTTAACGCCAACTCAGTAATTTTTACGGTATACATGTATCATGAGAACAAGTTAATTTTCAATGAAATGATGACGAGATCCACTTTGTACTAGACCAACACGCTTAGTTGGATTTTTATAGTGCTTTGCTCTTTCTACTTAATGCTGCGTGCTTAGCGGAGAAGCAACAAATACCAATTTTATAGTCTTTGGTTTGACCTGATCGGGGCTCGAACCCACGATCTACCACACTCGAGGCGAGCACGCTAACCCTTACACCATTGATGTTCGAACAGGGATAACAAATTACAAATTCACTCATGTAATTCTTCCTTTCAATGAACAACTGAAAATGTGCTTAAGAGTAATTTTATTTTACAATATTCGTTTTCCGACTTAAAATTCTTGTAAAAATGCATTCATAATAGGATCTAGGGCAAAATCGTGCTGTAATGGAGTGTAACACCACTTTCTGAGGGTAAGATGGATATGAATGAATAGAAAAATGATTGGTGAAGCGATTTATATATAAGGTTTTCTGATAGAAAATAAAATCCGATAGCCACAAAACGTGGAAATGTGCCGACCAAGAGTTAGAGAGGCAAATCCGCTGTTTTCATTATGTAGAGCTCTCTCACGTCCCATGGCTCTAGCTAAAAAAAAATGCCGTCGGACAGCAGAGGAATCTCGAACTAAGTGTACAAGTGTAAACCATTTGTAGATTTCTGGCCTTATTCTGAAATAATATCTTTTTAAATATTGTAATAAAAGTTATTTCCCTTTAATAAAGTGAAACCGTCTTGTAAATAATAACAATCTATTTCATTTAGACAACTTTCAGTTCTGTCCCTTTACAAACCTAGAAAGAAAGAAAAAACAACGATAAATATCATGAATATGAAATGCTATAACACATTGTGAAATCATGAAAAGAAAGTGATGTTTAACAATTCCAGCAAAACTTTGTCCGTGACTTGCGACAGGTCGGTGGTTTTCTCCGGGTCCTAAGTTTCCTCCACCAATAAAACTGACCGCAGCGCCACTTTCAACAATATTTCAATGGAGACCATTCACCCAAATTTACTCAACAGGTGTCGCTCGAGTACCAACGGTGGTTAGCGGAGCGTTTTATTATCGTTTAGACGTTTGTAACCTATGTAAACTATTATTTCAAACACAATTTCTATCTAATTATCAACAATAATTCTTTTTTATTTGTATAACAATATTCCTCAAGTTAACAACAAATGCATCATAAGTTGTAACCATCTTCTGACATATTACTAAATTACTAAAGTGATCACGTCATTACGTTAAAATAAGACAAGGACAACGTTGCAATCATATCTGCGTCACGGGCACCTGTTACTAAATAAGGGTAATAACAAATTTACCGAACACCGAGCAATCTAACAAAGGGAAAGTAAAAACTCATAAGTATATAAACAGACAAAATCAGTCAACAACCGGAAAACTGTGAAAACCGTAATGACCCTGACTTGGTACAGGCATTTCTAAAGAAATGGTGGGTTGAATCAGATTTTAAAGCGCCAAACCTGTGAGTGCGAACATAAAATAAAATTGAATACATTCTTATTAATTTTTTCTTATGTTCTCCATGAGCAAAAATCAATATTTTCAATAATTTTGTAATTACTAAATACGCATAGCATACGTACAATAACTGTTGAATGAGGAAACTATAGTACACGTGTACGTACGTTGTTAAACAAAGTTTGATATTTGTTCACATTCTTTGTATTTCCCTTTTTAAAAGCTTTTCGTGTTGGTTTCCTAGTTTTGTTGTATCGTGATTTTCTACTTTCATGGTAAATAATCGTTTATTAATGGTTAAAATCAAATAATTTCGATCAATTTCACGTACATTAATTATTCTTGACGAATTTTATGTACTGTTCTGTTCCGGATTCCAACCACAGTGGCTTGTCTTTAAGACATATAACTTTATTAATAAAAAATATGCACCCCTATATCATTTTTAAGATATATATATTATATATATATATTATAAAAAAAAAAAACAACAACTAAGCGTGTTGGGACCTCATCTTCATCTCATTGAAAATTAACTTGTTTTCGTCGGGATATAGCTGAAAAATTGCCGTAAACAACAATTACTCACTGATCCCCAACATGATGTTAAAAACATATTCTGTCTCAAACATAAATATCTACATTTATTAATCTACTATTTAAGTGGTTATTTTCGAAGGGGTGTTAATTTTGCGTTTTTTAGTCAAACTGTTAGCGAAAATTGAAAAAAGCAAAATTTAAAATTTTACGATTTCAGCTTTATCTTAAGTCATTCAAATAAAGGCATCAAACATTCTGAAGATTTTGATAAATAAAATTCAAACGTGAATACCTGGGTCGTATTATAGATAATGTTGATTTTTTTCATGAACAGTCATGTGTACATTTTATTTTCATCAACAGTCATGTGTGGATTTTATTTTTCATCAACAGTCGCTGGACTATTATTGATTGGTAATAATACTAATGTGATTTCTATATGATAAAGTTTGTCAGTGACTTGCGGCAAGTCGGTGGTTTTCTCAGGGAATTCCGGTTTCCTCCACCAATAAAACGGGCCGAATAAAACTGGCCGTCACGAAACAAGAAGTGTACTGTTTCATTTCAAAGGTAATACCAGCTATTTAACAACCTCTACACTAAATACAAAATATATTTGGGCGGTGTTGATTAAATTACATGATAGTGCTACATATGATGATAGAAGAAAAGCATATGAATGGTTAAAGCACCAAGCATTAAAATGCAACTTATCTCTTTGAAGGTTTACTTTTTAAGGAATCAATCTTATCGGGACAAATCCGCGAATCAGAAGCAATAATTAAACTGTTGAACTTTCTTGCATAAGGTTCTTGAAATCGAACACGTATTATACGAGTGATTGTTGTTGTTTAACGTCAATTCAACAATTTTTCAGCTATATCATGGCGAGAACAAGTTAATTTTCAATGAGATGATGATGACGTCCGCTTTGTACTAGACCAACATACTGAGTTGGATTTTTATAGTGCTAGCTCACTAAAACAACAGTCCGCGGATAGACATGTCGCCCCACTCGGACACATTATCCTGATTCCAAGCCAACCAGTCTTTGCTCTTTTTCCTTAATGCTGCGTGTTAACCAGAGAAGCAAAAATATCAATTTGTATAGTCTTTTGTATGACCCGACCGGGGCTCGAACCCACGATCTACCGCACTCGGGGCGAGCACTCTAACCATTATGCCACCGATGCGGTTCGTATTATACGAAGCTGCATGGACGCGGCCGAGACACACATTTATGTCATTAAGGGGACGACCATTTAACTTTTAGGATGTTTTTTTCTGAAAAAAAAAAAAATTATTATGTGGTGAAATTTTAAAGAAACAAAATAAATTGACACGAAAGATGCAAAAATATCATTAATCCGACCCTACAGTTCTCAACGAGAAATTTATGATAAAAATTTGAAGGGAAATTTATGTCCAAAAAATAAAAATCTGATTTTTGTTTCATGTGAAAAAATATATCGCTGTGGGGGAAATGATAGTTTTCTATGTAGTGTTTTGTAGATCAGTGATTGTCTTTTTTCTTTTGGCCATTGTATTGCCTGCCCTTGCGCTTGGGGATCTTAAAACACTTCTTGCATTGTTTTTGAAGCAAAAGCGAGTACGCAAATTTACATGGTTAGACCCTATACAGTGTGAAAAAAATACGTGTACAATTTTCAATCGGGTTCAATTTAGTCTGAAAACTCGTGTGCAATTTTACGTCATTAGACACCAAATGAAGTAAAAAAAAACACGTACATGCAATTTTACATTGCCATTGCAGGCATTGGGCCCTATAGGCTATGATTGTTACCGGTTACTGTGAAATAAACTAGAAAAAAAGGTATTGGAAATATCAAATTAAAATCTATTATGTTCACTTCCGTCCTCTCTATAGGCCGTGCCTACCGTCATATTACGCAACGCTTCAGATCAGGGGACACCGCGTAGGTAATGATATTGCCATTTGATTACATTGGTTACAAGCGTTTATCGGAAAACAAACGTTTTCCTAACTATCGTTGGTACAGCGACGCCACCTGGGGGGAAAATGGGTGAATGGTCTCCATTATATCGTCACGGTCAGTTTTATTGGTGGAGATATATTCGCTATACAGTGTGCTAGTGACCTAATACGATATTTATAGGGTCAGTGAATGATGTAATACAATGGCCAAAAAAATAAACAGAATCGTAAAAATCCACAAATATCTTAATTACTTCTTACAAACTTCAAGAAATATCATTGGTTTAAAGTGAACACGTGGAAACCGTGTCTATTCAATAGACGGTCAGTAGTTTTTTTAATACACGGTTAGTAGTAGAGTTATCTCCCCTTTTTCTTTCAAAACTTGTAACACAACACAAAAACTGTAATATTTATCAATTTTTGATGCAGCTACATCTAAATCCTTCATTCAAAGGTAAATTCCATATGGGGCGAGAAAGTATTAATATTATCCTGACTGTATAATGCCTTGTATGACCGCAACACTTAGAAGAGAGGTTTGAATCTATAAAACTAGCTTAACCCCGCCACACTGTATTGAAGTGCCTCTACCAAGCGAGGAATGTGCCCGGTTATGTATTTGTGTAATGGTGAGAACAATAATAATTTAAAAAAAAAGACAATAACAAGTGATTATCAACTATATAAACTAAACGAACAACTACGTACCTTTCACTTCAAATCATTGAACATAGTACTTACAATAAAAAAAAAAACTCCTCCCAAAAAAAAAATCAACAAAACAAAGCAAACAAACAAGCAAAACATAAACAAACAAACAAAAATACAATAAACAAAAACAAGACATTAAAAGGACTCCCCCCATGACCTAAGCCCAGTGAAAATCGAGGTCTTGGTTTGGGTCAGACACACCAACGTGGCGGTTTTTCGGTGACGCTCGTGTTAGATTACAGATTCGTTGAATTGTTTTAAAATTTAGTGGTAGCTCATTGCAGTTTGCTGGTGTACATGTCGCTACACACAGCGAACTCAGGTGCTCCGGAAGGGTAGGAAGTACCTTCTCCATCTGTGGCCCCCGTCGTGTTACCATTGGTACAAACTCGGTAACAAGTCATGAATGAGGAAATTACTACGAACGGGACAAATCCATTGTCATTTGTGACACAGATATTTTCCATAACGGTTAACCAAATCATGGTGGGGACGGTCAAACATTCGACGTAATGACTTAAGCATAACCACTTAATCACCCCCTCCTTTTTCAAACTTTGTCTTGCGTTTACACTATATTTATATTATACTTACAGTTATTGGCTTCACAGATGTAGTAATAGTTGTTACTACATACAGTATTAAACCACTTAACTTTACTGTCGTTATTAAATGCTACACATGTTTTGTCTTTCTTTTCTTAGCCATAATCACGATGCCAAGAACTGTATGTGACTCGTATTATCCACAGTCCAGCGGAATGTATCACGTAAGCCAATCCATATACCAGTATCTTCTGTGGGTAAGAAAGAAGAGCATGACGGGATTAAATCAGGACAAATACAGAATTTTGACGATTTCAGTTGTTTGTGGGAGGGCTCATGTCTTATTTGCGTTTTCTGTGTTTGCTTCCGCACAGTGGTGTCTGACACATATTGTGTTGTGTTTTTGTTTTTTCTTCGTCTTGTGTTTCCTCGTTTTTCTGGATTGTCCTTTTTTTGATTGCCCCTTCGGTATTCTTTAACGTTTATTTCATAAAATGAAAGAAAAAAATAATAACAAATCATCCGAACAGTTCCAAAATCAAACTCAATTTTCAATAGAGTATGTTGAGTCTCGAATAAACTGAGAAAAAAAATACCACAAAAAGTTCCCCTTTTAGTGAAATAATGCGGTCAAGTAATATTGTTTCCACATATGAGTAAAATGCCACTCCTCACTTAGAGATGCGTGAATCGTATCGTTTTGTTTATTTTTACTATTTTAAGTCTCGAAATGAGATTTGTTCAGATCATGATTCAACTCGTTAGAAACTCACCATGCCAGACTCTGGCGCATGCAATAGAGATAATTCTGGTTCGGTAATTTACTGTATTAATGGTACACGTTTTATGGTATGACGTCATTTATCAATCACGTGGAAGTCCTAACTGCCACGGTATTCCCATCCCGAGACAAAACAAAATTGACTTGGAAGCTTACACAATATTATTCCAGAAACGCGTTGTGTGCACTAAATTAGATATCTACGTATTTATATGAAAATTGACAGCTGATTATCTACCTTTGTAAGGAGTTGTCATTCTTTACATAAACCACATTTTCAAAATTATCATTTTGTATTTTTAATGTAAATGCATAATAAGCATGTTAAAACGTGAATAAAAGTTGAAGAAAACAAAATGGACCACCCTAGTAAAATATATTACTTTTTTTTCGGTTTGCATAAACCCATTTGTTTTCTTCTTCGTCTTCAACTTTCAAAAGATATCCACCAAGTTCTTCGCAGCGTCCCTGTAAAAATAGAAACATTTGAATGAAAACCTAACACAACGTACAACAACTTCATGATAAATATTGTAATAGGGATCATTCACCGCTTCTCCCATTTGGTGACGCTACTGTTCCATAAGTGGTTACATGTGCGTTTGAATCACAAAGACGCTTGTATCTTAACGTTAACCAAATGACGGCACTGAATTATAAAACTTGGATGGGGCAAACATTGAAGCTTAACTAGTACAGCGCGGGTGACATTACCTGTTAGAAGTATATATTTAGTTGACGAGTATATGTAAAATAAAAGTATTATCTGTAAGTCGCAAGAAAAGAGTTTTATTATGACCATATTAAGAAATACAACAGACGTTTACCAGCCATATCGACATGTACCTTTGTGTAGCCTATACATTTTCATAAAAGGTGTACATTGTACATGATGTTTTGTTACTCACACTGCAATACTGATGAACTTCATTCCAACATTTTAAAGTACGTGTACCTGAATTTCGGGAAATACTACCTCCAAGTGAACAAAATAGAATAAAAAAGTCCCCGTCTCCACATAAAAAAATTTGAATGAATATATCTAGGTCTATCTATATTTAGGCAATCTTCAAATCTAAATCACTCTTTATAATTATTTGGTACAAAATTATACAGATAATATATTCCTTCTTCGTGTAGTGTTATTAACTGTTAAAGATTCGACAACAAGCGGGTTAATCATAGCATTTATTTTAGAAAGATTTTGAGCAGATGTATTATGAATGGCATAATAGATAGCTAAATAAAGAAAATTCGTTGTTTCTTACTATTTTAAATTATTTTCCACAGATTTTGGTAGCATTCAAATATTTTGTACAATCAGACTGGCTGATTATCATACAAAACCTGGAACTGCCATACAATTCAAAACTAAAGACTCAAGTTGTCACGGACAGAGTTCCGTCGGGTTTTAAGTGGGATTCGTGCTGCTCAATCTTCAGTTTCCTGTATAGTTTTTTGGAGATCACTGTTTATCATTTTGTCCTTTTTCGTTTGGCCATTGCATTGCCTGCCCTTCTTCGATATATGATTTTATTTCATTGTAATATATATGTAAAAATATATTGAAGATTACAATTATTTGGCATTATGAACTTTTTAATGGTAAAGGACTAAAGGCAAAGCACATGATTTTTGTAGGTTTATTCCATTCTAATGCAGGTAAAAACGTTATTTATAACTTTAGTTAGCTGCCTGTTATTGAAATGACAGTCAAACGATTTGAATTACGAAAAATCAAAAGTTTTGATGGAGGATACCTGAGAGAAAGATCTTGATTTCAGGTTATCCAAAAGATCTTTAGAGTTTTTCAAAATTCACATGTGATTTATGCCACTACGTGAGTAAACAGTTTCACAATATTTCTGTTGTCCCTCTTTTACTGCAGACATAATCTTTGTCAGGTGAATAGACAATTCTTTCGTAGAACAAGTTGATGATCCCGCTATGTACCTTTCTTTGATGATCCCGCTATGTACCTCTGCTGGTGGACTATCAGTCCCCGGATGTATCATCCGCCCATTAGTCTGTGCTTCAGCACTGACATGTTAGTTAGATATATTTATTACGATACATATGCTGGTGGATTATTAGTCCCCGAGGGTATCATCCACCCATTAGTCTGTGCTTCAGCACTGACCACTGACATGGTTTAGTAGATACATTTATTGTGATACTTATGCTGGTGGACTATTAGTCCCCGAGGGTGTCATCTGCCCAGTAATCAGTGTTTCGGGACTGATATAGTTTATTAAATATGTTTATTGCGATACCTCTGCTGGTGGATTATTAGTCCCTCAGGGGGTCATCTGTCCAGTGATCAATGTTTCAGTACTGATTTGGTTTATTAGATATATATCATTGAAATTACCAGTTCCTAAATAAT
The DNA here is from genome assembly GCA_963383655.1 of Bathymodiolus septemdierum. Taxonomy (NCBI): domain Eukaryota; kingdom Metazoa; phylum Mollusca; class Bivalvia; order Mytilida; family Modiolidae; genus Bathymodiolus; species Bathymodiolus septemdierum. The sequence goes on along the minus strand of OY726530.1, from coordinate 38,729,282 downwards.
GTAATTAACGCAAGTAGAAAACCAAAATAAGACCATGGAAACAATAAACACCAATAAGAGAAAACAGTACAAAAAAAAGTGACCCCCCCCCTCCACAAAAAAAAAGAAAAGAAAAAAAGAGAGAAAATAAGAAAATAACCAACAAAAACAAACAAATTACAAAAAAATGATAAATAGAATAGAATGTAAAGCATGACGTTATTTCGCAACATACACGCTTCAATTTCGGATAAAATCCAATAAAAGATTATTGCAAAGGCGAGATCTTTATTTTCTATCATATCGTATTTCAAGAATTCAATATGGCTGCTCTTTCGAAGTAGATCAGCTGTGGATTTGACCGAAAACATTAGCCAATGAAAAAACGTGTTATATAGGAATTGCAATAGAATATGCTATATATACCTTAGCTGTTTCCCAGGTTACTTTATTAACGTCATAATAATAACAATGGCCATTGTATTTTGTCCATCCCTTTACTGAAATAAAATATAAAACTAGACAGTGGACAAAATAGTTTGAAAAATAAATTGTAGTTTTATATGATATATATATAGAGAGAGAGAGATAATTAGAAGCGTGCGTGGGTCCACCGTCTGTACAACACACACCAATAAGGAGTAAGAACATCATTGTTTCATCATTTCGGATGATGGTTCCACTGGATTGGTAAAAAGAATTGACAGATTTTACACAGTTTCTTGCGAATCCGGTTGTAAAATGTTTTTGTTTTCTTAACGAATGAATGTATTCTTGTGGACTAAAATGTGTGCAATATTCTCTAATCAGTTAGATGTACATATGAGTGTCATCAAACTCGACATATTGGTCTAGTATAAAACAGATATCATTAAAAAGTTCTTTTGACCATTGTATTGTCTGCCCTTCTGATTACCGGTATCTTCAAACTTTTTTTTTTATCTACTGATATATAGCTGAAAAATTGTCACTTGTTAAACAACAACCACTCGTTTATATAATGTCGTAACTGATAAAACATTATTCAAATTAGCGTTTCATTCAAATTCATGCCACGATAAGGGCCGTCGTGGCCGTGATCATATGGTAGTTGGATTTACAGCTACATTGTACCTATGCAATCAGTGCCTATCATCACTGAAGTTGTGAGTTCGAATTTCGATCAGGGCGAGGTGTACAACATTATGTGATAAAGTTTGTCTGTTACTTGCGACAGGTCGGTGGTTTTCTCCGGATCCTCTGGTTTCCTCCACCAATAAAACTGCCCGCCACGATATAACTGAAATATTGTTAAAAGTAGCGTTAAACACCATCAAACAAATAAACAAACAACCAAACAAACATAGCTCAAATATTGTCGGATTTAGCATAAATAAATAAATAAATAAATAAATAAATAAATAAATAAATAAATAAATAAACATAAATAAACATAAATCAATCAATCAATCAATCAATCAATCAATCAATCAATCAATCAATCAATCAATCAATCAATCAATCAATCAATCAATCAATCAATCAATCAATCAATCAATCAATCAATCAATCAATCAATCAATCGATCGATCGATCAATCAGTTTTATGGATGAAATATAGCTATTCATACCTGAAACGGGTTTGGCTTTTACCGTAGCCGTACCACTTATTTTGTCTTCCAGCTCTTTCGTAATGTTTCGGTAAAGTTCGTCAAACTTTTGTTTCTGTTGGTTCTCTATGTTTGCATATACTGCTTTCGCGTCTTCGTGTTCTCTCTTCAAATTGTGTTCTAGTTCTGAAAACTGCGATTTAATTTGCTGAACGATGGCAGAGAATGTTCTGTCGTATGTTGCCTTTATTTCAGTGATATTGTCGGTATATATTTCCATCAACTCAGATTAAAGTGCAGTGAGCTTTTTGTTTACCATGTCTTCAATTTTCTCATGGAATGTTTCATTAATTTTAATTTCCACATTGTCGTCTATGTATTCTTTTAACTGCTCATCCACTTGCGATATATCGAGCTCTGCGAAAAGAGGTGCTCGTATATGGTCTAATAGCGGCATTCGAGCTTTGGAAACGGTATATGAAAAACATGTTGTAAAAAGAACAACAATAATAAACAATTCCATCCTCTTGGCAGAATAATTTTGAAACATTAATAAGAACAACAACAAACACCAGAATATATATGCATAAATGATGTATTTAAAAAAAACCTGACCTAGCACCGTGGGAGGCTGGAATTCCCTCCTCAATGAAAGATGATCTTTTTGTTTATTGCTGTTTCTGTTATCTTAACATTTAATACATCAAATGTCCTTTATACTAAGTGGCACTTAAACTATAGCAATCAAGATATGTCTCTTCTTGTCACGAACATCGGTCGTACCCACTTGATGTCAATAGACAATTTTAAAACGTCCGATTTGATTATACAATTATAAGCTATTTCCCTTAAATGTGAGCATGGGGGATTCCCTTTCGTGGAAAGTTTATAGTTGCGCAACAATAGCTCTTATTGCCGAAATTTTGTAATTTCTGAATTCAACATTTGTTGACCACCACAATAAATGATTTGTACCACATTACAATCAATTTGGACTTGTTGATATCCGACATGTTTGTCACCGGATCCATTAAAAAGTTATTTTGTAGAAAGAAGAGCTTGGTGATGCAAAAGGGGCAATCAGAATCCGTATATCGAAGAAGAACAGACAACACAATGACCAAAAGGAAAAGTACAAAAGGACAAACAACGATCTACAAAACATACACATAAAACTAAAGCTCGAGTAACACGAACTCCACTAAAAACCGGAGGTGAACTCAGATGCTCCGGAAGGGTAAGCATTATCTGCTCCACTAGTGGTGCCCGTTGTGTTAATCTAGTTACAAACCCAGCAATAAGTCAAGAATGAGGAAAGGACCGGGAAGTGCTTACGACAAGTGGAACATATCCGTGGTCATTTGTGACACAGATATTCCATAACGGTCAACCAAGTCATTGTGGCGACTTCAACTTTACCAAAAGGAACCCTTGGTTCAGTTGCTTACCTTTTAGCAGCAACCCTCTATCAAGGAAATCCTGATATGAACCACACGCTCTGGAATATCGTATCAACTGGGAGATATATACTCCATATGCAGGTGCTGCTGGAAAGTTGCTACATATAAATGGAAAGTTCACAATGGGAAAATTGAAATCATCTCTTTTGTCGTAAAGTTTCGTTCTTGACCGCCCCTCACTGTCAATTTCGAAGTGTAAGTCAAGGTATGAAGCAGACCTATCTGTATCTGTGGTATCCTTTGTTTCAAGCTGAATGGGATAGATGCGATCAACGAAATCACCAAACCTAGAATTATTTAGGGAAAGGACATCGTCTATATAGCGGAAGGTGAAATTAAAGGATCGGACTAGCTTCTTTTCGTTTTTGTTGAAAAGCCCCTGCATGAAGTCTGCCTCATACGAGTAAAGGAACAAGTCGGCGAGAAGAGGAGCACAGTTTGTACCCATATGTATGCCGACTGGCTATTGAAAAACACGTCCACCAAACATGACAAATATGTTGTCAATCAAAAACTCGAGCATGTTGATATCAGTTTCAGAGAACTTTTTGGTAGAATCAGGGTGTTTTTTCTACGTTGGCCTTTTTTTTTATTATGAAATACAGTTGGGACCAACTCCCTTAATCTGACCTTCAGCTTAGAGTGATGAATAGTCGTGTACAGGGTAGAGAAGTCAAATGTTTTAATGCTATTGCAGGAGGAGAGGGGCCTAGATTGTATGTACTCTAACAGATCTTTAGAGTTCTTCAGAATCCACATCTGATTCACACCACCCCTCGAGTAACTAGTGTCACAGTAATTCTAAAGCCCGGTTTTGACCGCCGATAGAATACATGTTAATAATTTGGAAAGAGGTTTTGTGGAGCATTTGGCAGACACAGCAATATAGCGCTAATTGTAGAGAATCTCACGAATATCATTTGAACTTTTAGTTTCAGAACCAAGAATGGCCAATGTAGGCCATGCTTTTTACAAGATAAAAACAAAATGATAATATTTTGTACAGGATATAGCAAACAACATTCCTGCAAAGTTTAACATTTTAACATAATGTATTTGACTAAGTCCTGGTAACGGTTCCCTTGGTAACGGGGCCATGCTTCAATCTACATAGCTGTCCAGCGTGTCCCCGTGCGTGGAGGATAATATGAAGAGCGTGATCCTTGACCATAGTGTGTGTGTTGTGTTGAAGAGTACCACGTTCTCTGCTAATTAAAGACATCTTTGGTGGATTTTAAACAAAGACTAGGAACATTGTAACCGCTACCAAAGGGAAGCGTTGTCATTAATTCTCAACCGACTCTCCATGTCTTTCAAAATGCATTCAAAGGTCGTTGCCTCAGGTGTCTAAATCCCTCTCTCATTTCTGTATAATATTTACGTATCATTGAACTTGTTCTTGTCATTAATATGTATCAGCCAATGGATGTTTAGCAAACCAACAATAAATCACTTTGTTCTATATTAGTAAATTATATTGTAATATATTTCAACTAAAACTCTTTTTTTTTGTTCTTGCTTAAAAACATATTCAATGCCTCAGATTTAATATTCATTAGCGGAAAATCTCACGTGTTGCTTATTTTAGTAATTTAAAATAGAACATTTCTGATAGAATTCAATGCTCTAAAAAAAAAAAGAAACACGTGACATTTACCGCCAGTGAATATTAAAACTGAGGCATCTACGTTATTTATTCAAAATATAGAATAAAACAAATACTGTCTTTTGATTCTGTAAATGTGTGGATTTATTGATCTTCGGGCTCAGTGAATATCATATCCCCCAAAAGTCAATAAATCCACACATTTACCTCACCAAAAGTCAATAAATCCACACATTTACCTCACCAAAAGTCAATAAATCCACACATTTACCTCACCAAAAGTCAATAAATCCACACATTTACCTCACCAAAAGTCAATAAATCCACACATTTACCTCACCAAAAGTCAATAAATCCACACATTTACCTCACCAAAAGAGAGTAATTGTATAGTAATTGAGTCTGTTACATGACAATTACAGAGTGTGGGGAGGGTGTGTACATTTTATTTACATATACTGACATGTATCTATTTTTTGGGGGATAAATAAACGTTATAGAAAACCAAAGTAGCAATCAAGAATGGACAATCTAGAGACACTGCCAACATGGGCACACAAGACACAGAACGAAGACAAACAAATACAATAGAAACAACACAGAAAAATAAAAAAATTAGCAACTCGGACCAGAAAAAAGAACGACACGTCAGGTAAAAGCAGACGCGGTGGGGTTAGGAGAAAACAACAATCATTTCGCCATGGCCTGGCCCGTCTATAGTATATAAAACATCTATTCATATAAAGCCTTCTAGTATTATTATTGTTTTTAATTACAAACCTTCTACTTTACATCTTCTATCATTAGTAGATTTTAAGTGCTTTAATAACGCATTAACGAAAGCAAACAGAAACAAATTAAGTATCTCAAATAAGTACCAGATATCAGACGGACATATTAACTTTTATTAATTTGTCATGTCGATCCCATTTAATTCCATGTATTTAACCAGGAAGCTAGAAGAAGACTTAAGCCGCTTAATGAAGCTTCGTGTATAAACAAGTCACAAAGAACCACGGATATGTTCCACTTGTCGTAAACACTTCACAGTCCTTTCCTCGTGTATGACTTATCACCGGGTTTGTAACTAGATTAACACGACGGGTGCCACTAATGGAGTATGAACTGCCTACCCTTCCGGAGCACAATAGTTCACCTCCTGTTTTTAATGGGGTTCGTGTTACTCGATCTTTAGTTTTATGTGTACGTTTTGTAGATCGTTGTTTGTCTTTTTGGCCATTGTGTTGTCTGTTATTTTTCGATATACGAATTCTGATTAACCCTTTGGTATATTCAAACTCTTCTTACAACGCAAATATTAAAAGCAAATAACTCGATATAATTTAGTAATTTATAAATAAAGGGCTTTCATTCTGTTTACATATTTGGTTCCATATTATTCTGATATAATGAGACAGAAACTTCATTTAGGATTAACCGCATCGGTGGCGTAATGATTAGCATGCTCGCCTCAAATACGGTAGTGGGTTCGAGCACCGATCGGTTAAAACCAAAGACTATAAAATTGGCATTTGCTGCTTGTCCTGTAGGCACGCAACACACAGGAGAAAGAGCAAAGACTGTGTGGCCCGCAATCAGAATAATGTGTCCGAGTGGAGCGACATGTCTACCCGCGAACTGTTGTTTCAGTGAGCTAGCACTATGAAATTCCAACTCAGCGTGTTGGTCTAGTTCAAAGCGGAACTCATCATCATCTCATTGAAAATTAACTTGTTCTCGCCCTGATATAGCTGAAAAATTGCTGAATTGGCGTTAAACAACAATCACTCACCCAATCACTCATTTTGGATCAGGTTCTCTGTATTCGTTGTCCTGAAAGATAAAGATTAAATACATTCACAGTATGTCAAATCTACCTACTGAGTTATGCTAAATGAAATTTAACCCCAAAAAAATTCAGTGCAACATTCAACTCTCATAAAATGGGTAACTGTGAATGAAATGTAACGGTACTTAGACAGTAGATCTTTCTTGTAGCAGATATTGCTATGTATATACCATACATATACCTGTTTGGATCTTATTTAGGTAAAAATAAATTATTTCATTTACTGATTTCAATTACAACAGAAAAAGTCTACAAAACGTTACCATCGTTACCAGATATAAACGACTCGTTTGAGCTACCAAAAGCTCATAGAACATATAACTTAAATTACTCAAATTAGATACACACGATGCTCACCCAGTTATATGCGAATGTTGGCATTTTATTCACTCACATGTTGACAAATACTTGCATGACAGCATGATCTCACTATGAGGGCAGTTGGACCCGTAAAATTAATTTTAACCAGCCCCCCCCTTTTTTTTTATAGAAGTGTATGTGACCCAGGAAAGTGATGGGTCATGTATATTTCTTTTAGATTTTAGAACTGTTCTGATGGTGTGGTATTTGTTTGTTTTACAAAGATGAAGGTCATAGGTCATATAATTAATCCGTAAAATATGAGAGGATATACCATTATACTTGAAAATATGACTGGTAAAACAATTGTCAGAGGTGATTGCTTGAATAATAGATGAAAATGGTAACGTTGTGCAATGTCGAGATTAACGTCTTTGATGTCCAAGAAGAGTTTGAAGATACCAAAGGGGTAATCAGAATCCGTATAACGAAGAAGAACAGACAACACAATGGCCAAAAGAAAAAGTGCAAAGGGGCAAACAACGAACTACAAAACGTACAAATAAAACTAAAGATCAAGTAACATGAACCCCACTAAAAATCAGGGTAAACTCAGGTGCTCCGGAAGTGTAGGCAGTTTCTGCTCCACTAATGGCACCCATCCAACATAAACCGAATCTCTCATTTTCTTTTAACTTCATGAAATTGTGTTAGTAAACCCTCATCTTCAAAAAGAGAAAAATCATAGTATGTATTTATATTTTTGTATACGAGACAAAGAAGGGTAGCTATATATATGTTAAGGGTTATGATGTGTAAAGCCACTTTCAACATTATGTCAGTTATATCGTGGTGGTTAGTTTTATTAGTGGAGAAAATGGAAGTACCCGAAGTATCCGGAGAAAACCACTGACGTGTCGCAAGTCACTGACAAACTTTATCACACAATCTGAATGTTGTATCAAGTACACTTCCAGAGAGTCATTTTTTTTTATTAATATACTTTGAAACATATGATTGGAGCATTGTAAGTAATTTCACCAATTTTGCTTTCTACTCAGAAAACAAAATATGAAACTTCGTATCGTATATTTGACTTTTCACAGTTTTCCGGTTGTTGACTGATTTTGTCTGTTTATATAATTATGAGTTTTGACTTTCCCTTTGTAAGATTGTTCGGAGTTCGGTAATTTTGTTATTACCCTTATTTAATAGTATACGATTCATCTTCCGCTTAGTGATACTATACGATCAAACCTGCCTTAAAGGGCACCTGTATATAACAAATCACTGTCTATAAAGGGCAGTTTTATTTTCTCCATTTAATGAATAGTGTATATAATTTGAACCTGTATATAATAGGTATATGTTCACGAAGGACACATTTGTGGGTTCCCTTAAGTGACTTTTATATACATGTTGACTACAAGCTCAATATTTGAACATAGGTAAATAATAGTATACAGTTAAAACATCGATATTTGTCATGTTATTATATCCTGTGTTTCGATTGCTTTGCTTAAATTGCGTTATAAATGTATGGTTCAATACATCAAAATAGGTCTACAGTGTACAGGACATATTTTTTCATCAAACCATACGCCTCTGGAACCATCTACCGGGAAGTGTGGTGGAAGCAGACACCCTAGACAGCTTCAAGGATCAGCTGTCTAGGGCAACTCTCATGTAAATTTATTGCTGTTTTTATCCTTGTCACCTGCACTGTACATAGACGTCACCCCCACTCAAAAGTGCGAGAATACTTTATTGGTTTTGTACTACACCCGGAAGTAGAAGAAAAAGGTCTTATCAGTGTTATAAAACTGTTAAAACACTGATGTAAGGGTTAGCCTGGTTGTCTGAGGGTGCTTCCCGTGTTGGGCCAAACCAATGACTATATATTGTCTGAGGGTGCTTCCCGTGTTGGGCCAAACCAATGGCTATATATTGTCTGAGGGTGCTTCCCGTGTTGGGCCAAACCAATGACTATAAATTGTCTGAGGGTGCTTCCCGTGTTGGGCTAAACCAATGACTCAAATTTGCTATTGCTGTTTTTGATAAGATCGCAGTATTAAGGAATAAGAGCAAATACTGGTTGACTCGGTATCGTTATAATGTGTCCGAGTGGAACGACATATCTATCTGTGGAGTGTTGCTTCAGTGAGCAAGCTGTTGGTCTAGTACAAAACGGACATCAACATCATCTCATCAAAATGTAGCTTTCGCAAAATGGATGACACATTTCCCACTTGGCGTTAAGCAACAATTAATCACTTACTCGCATGTATTGTCATTGGGAAGATATCGTTGATTATCATCCTTCCCTCCCGCTATATCTACCTGTTGACTTCATAAACAAAACTCGTATAAAAGTTCGCGTGAACTGAGTTGGACTTATCAACAGTGAGCAGGAGTTATCACCAAATTCTCCCAACATTTAAACGATAATTCCTGTGAAGATGACAAAGGTAAATAAAATTCAGCAACACCATTAGCTAGTTAACATTTTATTGTTTAAACATATATCAAATTAGGAACTGTCGTGTCAGCAATATCAACAAACATCGTCCTACAAAAATGTACTTGTCACAATTCTTGATAACCTCTGCTGAGACGTCATAATTTTTACGTCATAAGTGACCTTTATGTTTTCTAAAACGGAACGGCATTGGTAAACAAAACCGGTGAATTGCGACTTTGATGTTTGTAATAAAAAAAAACCAATGAATATCACCATTAAAGAAAAAATTCAACAATCTTTTGAATCATGTGATATTTTCCGCGAAAATACAAATATAGATGTATCCGTGTTTATGTTTGATTTAAGGATGATAAACATGTCATCTGAATGTGAATATGATTGATACTGAAAAATATCAGCCTGCTCGACAGAATATGAAGTTTGTGACTCGTTCGCTTCGCTCACTCGCCACCAAACTTCATATTCTGGCTCGGCAGGCTGATATTTTCGGTATCAATCAATTCATTTCCAGATAACATATACTTACCAAAACTTCTGTCTTATTAGATATATATTTAGATCCCTGTTTCGGGTATAAACACAACCTAAAATTAAATAATTAAACGAAACGAGACTGATAGGGACATATGGCAGCAATCTAAAAATAAACATGATTTTGTATTCTATTCTAACATGGCGTCCTTCTTTCGCTTTGTAGACAAACGAGCGATTTATCGATGGTATAATCTCATTTGCACATGCGCCGCTGAATGTGACGGACTTTTCCATTGACAGCATAAATTGTGTGCGACATTTTCCGCAAAGGTAAATATAAATTACCGTCTTCCAATCAAAGTATTCTACCGTATTTTGTATTCTTAAGCATATCAGAATCGAAATCATTCATGGACGCCAGAACGTGTTTTGAGTTTTGACATGGGTTGGCGGATATTAGTAAATTTATACTAATATCCGCCAACTCATGTTAAAACTCCCAACACATTCTGGCTTCCATGATTTATTTCTTAAGTATACTACTCACCGACATATATGTTAACATAATGGTTATCCTTCATCACCGTCCCAGTCATGTTGTGAATAATAGGCTTGTTCTGTAGAAGTTCAGAACATTACCATGGTAATGGCAACAACTAACATCCGTTGACAATATTCATTCATCTTGACAGAATCTTAGGTGTTTTGAACAGTTTTCTAACGTACGTGCTGTTTATCCTTGTGTTTAATGACGCTCATTATTACATTTGTAGAACATTATATTTGACAATATTAAAAATGTTTATGCGATTTATACATTTAATAAAGCAATTTCACTTTTCTTGTTTTTTTTTGTGTTTTCCGTGACCCAGAATTAAAATTGGTGAGTGAGCGAGTGATTGTTGCTTAACGCCAATTCGCCAATTTATCAGCTATATCATGGTGAAAACAAGTTCAATTTCAATGAGATGATGATGAGGTCCGCTTTGTACTAGATCAACACCTTGGGTTGGATTTTTATAGTGCTAGTTCACTGAAACAACAGTCCGCGGGTAGACATGTCGCTCCACTCGGACACATTCTTCTGATTCCGAGTCAACCTTAATGCTGCGTGCTTAGCGGAGAAACAACAAATACCAATTGCATAGTCTTTGGTTTGACCCGACCGGGGCTTAGAAAAAAAACGATCTACCACACTGGAGGCAAGCCTGATCATTTAATACAGTATATTCATCAAACCCTGCGAAAATCATTTGTGTCTTCTTTAAAAAATTACAGCTTTATAGCATGCCAGAAGTTGAAGAAACATTTTCAGCCGGAGCTCTTTGACGACAGTGTTAAAGGAATCACTGTTAATGAAACGCTATAAATGTCCTGATTTAATTACAACTGAATCCTACGAGTAAAGTGTAGTATAATCATTCCATCTAAGCCCAGGAGAGGAAGTAATAAATAAAAAATAAATAAAAAAAAAGGTTTTTTTATGTTAAGCTTCCATTGTTTAACTTGCGGCAGGTCGATGGTTTTCTCAGTGTACTCCGGTTACCTCCACCAATAAAGTTGACCACCACGATATAACTGAAATATTGTTGGAAGTGGCGCTAAGCACCATAATCCCCTCCATTGTTTAAGCCAGTTTGTCAACATGTTGGACATGTTCAGTTTAAAACTGAAATAACGAAAAAACGATAGGTAATAATACTTTATTTAAAAGTGAGTAAAATTCATTACGTTTAGAAAGTAACCGTCACCATGGTCACGCATGAAGCGAAAAGTAATCTACCGTATAGTGAAATTGATTACTGGTATATAGGTACCGGTGATCATGGTAAAAACGGTAAATTATTATTTTTCTTTCTATAAAACTAATGGATCTATGGATTTCTAGTCTACTTTATTAGTGTTTCTTTTAAAACTAATACATTTTCATATGTGTGTATTTGAAGAAGAAATTAATATAAAAAAACATGTTTTATTAGTTCGGTTTTTTTGTATGGATATTGACATTTGTCCTCTATTAGAGGGGATAGGATCATTCCATTATATATAATCAATGAGATGAATGATTTAGAAAAATCCGGGAAATATGATTGCTGAAATTACCACAGGGGGAATCATATAGTCATTGCTTACTTGTCTGCCGTCTCGGTAATTTTGCTCGCGAAATGAAAAAGTCCGAGAACTTGCATGACGTCATTTAATTTAAACCAATGAGATGAATGATTTAGAAAAGTACGGGAAACATGACTGCGGAAATTACCACAGGGGGGAATAGTCCTACAATTTTTGACCGGCACCACCGGGGGAATAGTCATGCAGTTGATCTTAGGATGCAATAGCTCATCTACTGTCATGTTTTTATAAAGGTAAAAAGATAGTGAAGTATAATAAATGTACATGTGTATACCGCATGTGTAGCATTTAAATGTGTCCTCTAGTTCAAAGTGTCCGCCGGACACTTTTACATATATTATAAGTGTTCAGCAGACACTATTTCATATCGCAATCTCTATAGAATATTGTCCGGGGGGACACTTTAACATAGGACACTATTATTCTCACCCCTTGGATAAAGTAGTCCGTTAATTTAGGTGAAAAAGATTTTTCTATCTTACCCCGGCTCCAGGGTAAGACAAGCTACACCGCGCCGTTTTTCCCGCAAAATTGTTTTCCATTGTTGAATTAAATTGTCGATTTATAGTGTCTTGGCAGTATTTCAAATGTATATCACAATAAAATACAATGTATTTTATAAATATATTATAAATGCTACTACAGCAGCGGTAAATGCCTGTAAAAAAGTTATTTGACGTTGGTCAAAGGGGGGTAATTTGTTTTTATTTACGTTAGTTACCTAACAAGGGAGAGCACTCTATATTTTCTCAACGTTAACAAATATTGACACGATAGAAAGAGATGAGAAAAAGAGGCAAACATCGTAAAAGGTGCAAGATTTTGTTATTGTAGAATCTATTACAAGTTTGTTAACTTTATTATTTTGAACCTCTTTAAAGTGGTAAAATGAAAATCTTGTTTTATTTTAATATGAAACCGGCACGGCCATGAATGCTCGCGCATCTGAAAATTATCTGGCAATTTCACGCTCATCCAGTGCATAAAAATTGTCGAGATTTTTTGGGCCAAGATATATTGAGGACAACTTTTTTTTAGGGCCGAATCTAGTCCCATTCAATCGAGCTGCCGTTCCTTTATTCGAGTTATCATTCCTTACGAAATCTCAAAAGTTAACTTCCGCATAGAAACAAAAATTCTTGTCAGTATGTCAGAAGAGATTTAATACATTAAAAAATATCAATATAAGTAAAACAAGCTAACAAAATGACTTATTACACACGGGTTCCGGGTTTCAGTGGTATCTGACGTACGAGAGAGGGTACGAGACTTCAGGATCACCGTTGCGCTTTATGTTAAGAAGATCTTCATTAGTTGAGTGTGTTAGTGTGTTACACGGAATCGGTGTTTACAAAGCGTCGATTTTTTTTTATTCGTCAGTATATGTGCAGCCATGTTTGTCAAAAAATCCTAAGTACACATTTTATATCATAATGAGCTCGCTGACGCTCGCATATTACGTGGCATTTTGGTCCTGTGATACGGTTCGCAAATTAATGCGCCAAGCTACACAAAAAGTAAACAAACATTGACACGGTAGAAAGGGGTGAAAAAAAGAGTCAAACACCGTAAAAGATGCAAGATAGTAGAATCTGTGGCACCCTCGGGTAAGATTTAAATCGTATCGGACGATTTAAATCTTACCCTCGGGTGTCACAGATTTTACTATCTTGCACCTCTCCCGGTGTTAGACCCTATATATCTTGCCCTAACCCTACTAACCCTATACTAAAAAAAAAAAAATTAGGACACAATTTCATAGCACCGGACACTATTTCATATTGCAATTTCTATAAAATATTGTCCGGGGGGACACTTTAACATAGGACACTATTATGTCTTACACATGCGTGGGAAGCATTACATTGAACCATAGGTACCCGATTTGTGAACCCCCCTTTTTTTAAATTGTTTACTGATTCATCACTTTTGTGGGACGTTTTCATTATAAACAGTGTTGAACAACTTCAAACATTACCAAAAACTCAATCCGAGATCGATATAAGCCCATTTGTGTTATTAGAAATGGACTTATATCGATCTCGGATTGAGTTTTTGGTAATGTTTGAAGTTGCTCAACACTGTTTATAATAAAAACGTCCCACAAAAGTGATGAATTAAAAAAAAAAATTAAAAAGGGGGGGTCCACAAATCGGGTACCTATGCATTGAATCTGATCTAGATTTTTGATACCCTTTGTCTTATTCAAATAGTTGAACTAATTAAATATATATACAATGCTGTGACAATGATTTTAATAATGACCCTACTTTGTGTGTCATATTGACCTTAAACCAGCTTCATGCATCATTAGCCAGTCTTGTAAATATTTAAAAAAGTACTATTATAACGATATAATGCTATCTTTAAAATGTGATCCAATTAAATAGCTGTATTTATATCAGTGCCATCTCTTTACAACGCCTGAATGTCAATTCTATATGCTATCAGTACCTATCTTATTTATTACAATTGGTGTTGCATAATTTTAGCAGCTTATATACTGGGTAGTGTATAGCTGTCGCCATTCTCAATTGATTCTTCCTTTTGTTTATATCAATGCATTTTATTTAACATGTGCATTTATCTTTCACGGACATATACAACTGCTGATTATGTAACCAATCATTTACAGTGGTGGACCAAGAGCATGTGTTTTCTCTCTACAGATTTAGTACAATAGTGGACCATAAGCATGCGTTTTCTCTCTACAGATTAACTTTTTATAATGATGTTTAATACAATGCAATTTGAGTAAGAAACGAAATTCAAATTCTAAAATGGCGGAAGCAAGAAAACAGAAACAGCTTAACGAGGTTAGTAATCCATGTGATGACAATGTCATTACAGATTATCATTAATTATGTGAATACGGTATAGCATTTTAATGAAGAGAAAACATACGATGTACATCATTGAAATGTTATTTGTACCCAGAAACTGCAATTTGTGGAGCTATAAAAATGTTTCTTTTTTCCTTGGTTATATCCCAATGCCCATATAACAAGTCTTAACAGAAGTGTAAAAGTGGTCGTCGTGGGCGTGATCGTATGGTAGTTGGATTTACAGCTACCTATGTAATCAGTACCATATCACCACTGATGTTGTGAATTCGAATCTCGATCAGAGCGAGGTATACAACATTATGTGATAAAGTTTGTCAGTGACTTGCGACAAGTCGGTGGTTTTCTCCGGGTCCTCCGATTTCCTCCACCAATAACACTGACCGCCACGATATAGCTGAAATATTGTTGAAAGTGGCGTTAAACACCAATTAACAAACAAACAAACATATTAAAAAAAAGAATATCCTCCTAGTTTTATAACATTTACTAGTATAACTATCCTCTGTACGTACTCTGCTTTAAGCACATCAAACTTAACAGTTTTTCGAAAGATTTTCTACCGGAATAAATACCAGGGTTATGCAAAGTCGTGATCATATATTTGTCCATTATGATTTTCATTTTCTAAACTTTTATGTGACATATTTAATCTGTTGTATTTTAAACCCTTTAACATAGAGGAGAACTTACTGGGGTTCTTATTACTCGATCTTTAGCTTTATGTGTATGTTTTGTAGATCGTTTTCATCCTTTTATCCTTTTTTCTTTTGGCCATTGTGTTGTCTCTCCTTCTTCGATTTACGGATTCTGTTTACCCCTTTGGTATCTTCAACCTCTTCTTACTATTTCGAAGCTTTTGGCATTTTGTTGAACCTTGTGTTTCTATTTTTCAGTGTGGTTGTTTTCTTTAACATGTATCTTATTTAGTCAAGAATAACCTTCATCAGATACGCTCATAATAACCTTAATCAGATACGCTCATAATAACCTTCATCAGATACGCTCATAATAACCTTCATCAGATACGCTCATAATAACCTTCATCAGATACGCTCATAATTACCTTCATCAGATACGCTCATAATAACCTTCATCAGATACGCTCATAATAACCTTCATCAGATACGCTCATAATAACCTTCATCAGATACGCTCATAATAACCTTCATCAGATACGCTCATAATAACCTTCATCAGATACGCTCATAATTACCTTCATCAGATACGTTCATAATAACCTTCATCAGATACGTTCATAATAACCTTCATCAGATACGTTCATAATAACCTTCATCAGATATGCTCATAATAACCTTCATCAGTTACGCTCATAATTACCTTCATCAGATACACTCATAATAACCTTCATCAGATACGCTTCTAATAACCTTCATCAGATACGGTCATAATAACCTTCATCAGATACGCTCAAAATAACCTTCATCAGATACGGTCATAATAACCTTCATCAGATACGGTCATAATAACCTTCATCAGATACGCTCAAAGTGGAAAGACTGAAAAACCAAAGAACTTAAAGGTCTTTGTGAGCAAGAATACAAAAAAAGCTTAAATAGGGTAGCCAATATCGGCTATAAAGAATACTTATGGCTGAGGGAGATTGGTCTTAGCTTCAATATTACATTTTAATTACAACGTTTAGGAACTGTAAATTTCAATAATAGATATAGAAAAACTTGTCATATTAAAAGCAAAATGGAAAATGACTTTTCATCTAGACAAATGTAGCGTCTTGTCTGTCACTTGAAATAAAAATCTATTTAAATTTAACTACACCCTCCATGGTCATTCACCCTAGTTATTTGAAGAAGACAAATATATTGGTCTGATAATCAGACTAGATTGAAAAAGGAAAAGTCATGTAAATAACACCTGCACGTGGACCAATAAAAGGTTTGGCTTTCTACGTCGAAACAGTAATATCAGTTCGACCCCTTTAAAGTCTCTCGTTAGATCATCACCTGTCAAGGTGAATATGCTTGTTATGTTTGGGACCCCAACAATAAAGACGGAATCGATCAATTCGAAATGGTCCAACGCAGGGTTGTAAGGTTCCTCACCAACAGACAGCGAAGCACGTCCTTAGTGTTGACTTAGGCCACTATAAAGATACAAAAACAAACCAAGTAACAAAGGTAAGACGAACCAAAACCAGACAACACAAACTATATAAAAACCGGACGCGTGAGGTGATCCGAAATAGCTAGTGTCTCCTGTCGTATTTAAAATGACAAACGCCGTGAAGTCCTAATTCCTAAGATCGGTTAATGATTCGTATATATCAAGGGCATATAAAAAAATATGTCTGGAGCCGGCTGAGACATTGACAATCCCAATTGTATCAATTAGTGCGTGTTGTTGATTGTACAGTTTCTGAAACATGGACTTATTTTGCTTGGTTTCTCGTGACCGTGATCTACGAACAGGAGCTGTCGTTCGTCGTTTGTTCTACAATATATATATGCACATGCATTGTTCTTACACTTGTTAATGTCCTTTATTTGGTGGGCAAAATTAAATGAAGACCAGTTTCAACCATGTTTCCGTTTTATCGTAGCACAATCCGCACTTGGAAGTATACATTTTTCAGATATTGTATATACTGACAATGGAGTATTTTGCTCACGATAAATGTACTAAAGAGTTGAAAAACTTGTTAATTTGAATTCTTATTTACTATCCGAGCTTTAACTTCTCGGAGTTCCAAGAGGACCGACGGAAGGGGGAACATGTTCAAAGTCTGCACTGTCGAATATTGATATATATATATATATGCCCGGGCACACCTTTTGGTTGGTCAATTTATGTTCGACTATAAAGAGAATAACATCCGGGATCAAGAAAACAGTTTCTTCGTCACAGGTTTCACCCTTTCGTCATTCATGACTTATATCCGGGTGTGTAGCTAGATTGACACGACGGGTGCCACTAGTGAAACAGGAACTGCTGACCCTTCCGGAGTACTTGAGTTCACCCCGGATTTTTAGTGGCGTTCGTGTTACTCGGTCTTTAGCTTTATGTGTATGTTATTAATATAGATCATTGTTTGTCCCTTTGTACTTTTTTCTTTTGGCCATTGTGTTGTCTGTCCTTCTTTGATTTACGGATTATGATCACCCCTTTGGTATCTTCAAACTCTTCTTAGTTGCGTGGTAAGTTAGTTAAGCTAGCTATAGTGGTGTTAAAACCACGCTTAACGTTATCTCTGACATAAGAAATATAAATAACATTACATATACAGGAGTAAAGGTGATAATTATATTAGCCAAGTTTTAACTAGAGACAGGTACAGATTGTTCGTATTCACGTCACAGACATGCAGGCATTACGACATATTACTTTTATCACTGACTTAAATCCAAGATGGATGATACAAGGTGGAACATGATAAGTAAACCAATGATTCGGTTGATGCTAATGTGATGTTATTTTGACAATCTATTGTATTGTCAAAATACAGATCTCCAATTTGATATGAAATTTAAAATCACGTTTTGACAAATCTTTTTTTTATGATTATTTATATCAAAATGACCCTAGTCTCCTATAATCATGATGTTTTGGCAATGTTTCTATATATATAAAAGGGAAGGAGTGTCCCATAATTAATTTGAATGTGATATATTAAAACTATCTTTGTACCAGCGATGCCGAAAATAAAATAGCGGAACATATCGAATGCATGCGAACTGACAAGAATAATCTCCACATTTGCATAATTATTATGAAACTTAACAACTTATTTTATATGTAAGATGTCAACATAGAGAGTTAATATTAGGGTTAGGGTTATGGTGTTTATCGCCACTTTCAACAATATTTCTGCTATATTTAGGCGGTCAGTTTTATTTGTGGAGAAAACCGGAGAGTCCGGAGAAAACCACCGACTTGCCGCAAGTCACTGACAAACTATATCATATAATGTTGCATCAAGTACACATCGCCATGAACAGGATTCAAACTCACAACTTCACGCCCACGATTATTAACATATAATTTAATAAAACATAATAACTGATTCCGTATACAAGCTGTCGTAACGAACAGAAATCGAACTCGTAACTTTAGTGGTAGCAGACATTGATTACATAGGTATATATAGATGTAAATATAACGTCCAGTGCTATTATATATATACCGCATCGGTGGTGGAATGCATATGGTTAGCGTGCTCGCCTCGAGTGTGGTAGATCGTGGTTCCGAGCACCGATCGGGTCAAACCAAAGACTATAGAATTGACATTTGTTGCTTCTCCGCTAAACACACAGCATTAAGGAGAAAGAGCAAAGACTGCCTTGCTCGGAATCAGAATGATGTGCCCGAGTGGGGCGACATGTCTTTCCGCTGGCTGTTATTTCAGTGAGTTAGCACTATAAAAATCCAACTATGCGTGTTGGTTTAGTACAAAGCGGATATCATCATCACCTCATTGAAAATTAACTTGTTCTCGCCATGAAATAGCTGAAATGGCATTAAACAACAATCCTTCACTCACTGACTCCAGTGCTAACATTTTCCGGGTATTAATTAAGATGTGTTTTCTTATAAAGATTGTACGTCTTCGTTATCTTCATATGTTCTCATTGTTTTAGTGTTTATTGTGGGCAGCAGACAAGAATGAAGTAGACAAATTAAAGTTCTACTTGAAAGAAGGAGCCACTGTGGATAAAACAGATGCTGTAAGTAAATATTATGCTTCTATATATTGGATATACTAGCAAGAAGGGCCGTCTTAACAGCATTATAGGCCCCCGGGCAAAGCAGTTCAAATGTCGATACAATTAAACATAAATATGGTAACACAATATTCGTTGAATTCTTACATTCGTGATGAAATAATATTCACGAAATCCACGAAAATGAGTACACCACGAACAATAATGAATTCACGGTATTTTATATATAGTCAATATGACCTTGTAATATGAATGAAATAATGTTAAATAATCTACAAAAATGTAATTGATTTAATTAAGTTTAATTGTTCTGAAGATAAAGATAAGATACCATTTAATAAAATTAAAGAAAATCTTCAACCGTAAAGACAATTGACTTTGAGCGTTCCTGATTAGGGTTAGATAAGATACGCACCATATGTACTAAACAAGACGGACACGATTCTATAAAAGTTTATTTGTTTGTTTGGTGGTGTTTAACGCCACTTTCAACAATATTTCAATTATATCGTAGCGGTCAGTTTTATTGGTAAGATGGGACAACAAAGAAATACTTTCTTTTTAAAGCGGGAGAGAGGTCATGTGTTTTAAAATGGTAACTTATAAAAAAAAAAAACCGTAGATATCAAATTTGGTACGCACGACACGTTTCTTGATAGTGGAGAAAAAATCAAGTAAAAATCGAAAATTTAATGGACCGGAATACCTCACGGCTACTTTTGGTCTTATTTAAAAGATATTACCGAGGTGCTTCGATGAAGGCCTGTCGTAGAGTTCCACTATGGTGCGGTTTTTGCAATATTGGTGTTAAAAGTAATTTGTGGAAAATGTCGAAAATGGCAATTTTTTTATATAATGGATATTTTCCTTGAAAACAGTTTACTATTACAATTAAAAAATGCTGGCATTATGTAGTGTTATGTTTTTGATCAAATAATTTCTTTTTTGTTTGAAAATATCGGGTAAAGGTTACTGATATATGCCCCTGCCGTCGGGAAGTACAAACAATGTATTTTCAAAATGTGTGCATCAAAATGGAAAAAGAAAATACAGAAATTACAAATGGAGCTTAATCATAGAAAAATATAATATATGAAGATATTTTCTGGAAAGTTTCATAAAAATCTTACGAGAAATAACGGGGTGTATGAAGTCTAAACTCTACCACACCAACCTAAAAGTAGGACAACAATTGATTTACTTTTAATAAAAGAGCATAACTACAATGGTAAAAAGTATAATATGCCTTTAAAAGAGGTCTCTTGTTAGTTGAAAGCCCACCAACCGCGTCAATGTCTGAGACCAATGGCAGGTTTCTTTTTTTTTTTTTTTCATTCAGGTATCTGCTTTAGATGTCGCTTGGACAATCCTCGTCATTTCCCAAATTTTCAGCTACTAGCAATTGGTGTGAGAGCTGATTTCTACATTCTTCATTTCCTTGACGACCGCAGATGCTCGTACACGATAAATTTTGTTCAACGCAAACCCAATTCTTGCTGCAAATGAACTTGCCTCTACGCATACATACAAGGTCTTGCAAGAAGTCAAACGTCATGGGTCCTTCAACGTACTTTGGCATTAAGTATTTGTTCTCATTTCTCCATCCATACTCTAAAGGTGACCTAGGGGGTGGTTTAGCTTCATTAGCATGTGTCCATACATACACTTGGAATGCAACACGAAGTATGTGTTGTCTAAATGCTGCTTCAGATGGAGGAAGTTTGACAGGAGAGCAATCTTTTGACAAAGCTAATTTTACCCCGAGTTTATTTAGATTTCTGTGAACAGACTTAGCACTACCTTTTGGTCATACAGATCAGCTACCAACAGCCTGCCTGCTTCAACACGTGTACCAACATCAGAACTAGCTAGATTTGTCAAAGTTTGGTATTTTGTTGTATTTTGTTTTAGAATTTTATAAACTGTCTTCTTGCCAATACCAAAAAAAAGGATGACGTTGTGTCGCACCCAGTAAGGGAGTGAGCTACTGGTAAAATGTTCGCCATTTCAGCTCCAAATGAGTTAAATAGGTCATGCACTGGTATAAATCGCCGACCGTCTTTTACTGACGTTATGCTACCCGTTTGAAACCAAAGCTCGTCGATACTGGTAATTTTGGAATAGAAGTGGAGAGAAAGCAGTAAAACATCATTATCAGAAGATTTAATCACGATCCGCCCATTACTGTTTCTTTTAACCATTTGTTGATTGACAAACATAGACTGGAGGATAATTCGAGTGCATAATTCCCAACTGCTGACCGTTCGACTCTTTTTCGATAGTGAGTGAGCAAACTTTACGGGACTACACATTTCCAAGAACGAATCAGATATAGTCTGATTGACAATAAGTGACAAATTAAAATGACCCCATCGGTATAAAAACTGGTACAAAACAATCTTAAATTCAACACAAAACAAAAATAAGGTATATCATAAAACAAATTTAAACAACAATATACAACTTTCAAGTGTTCAGGACTATATATACAGGACGAAACTTTTTCCGGAACATTTCATGTCTATTCCGATCGGTACTAAAATGCTAACTAAACCACCAAAACAAAAAAAGTAAAACCCACTTAAAAAAAACCATACATTTAAAAAAAAGAACTTGCACAAAACACTTTTAAACTCAACAATGAACAATGATTTATGTATTTTACAAACGTATTCGAACGACAATGTCAAAACAAGACTTCACGACACGTATATTGCCATGAATAAGGGTGAAATTAATACAGGGGAAAGTAACGAGAACGAAAACGTTCATACATTTAATGAGTCAGTGGTTTCGAAAAATTGCTGATTTAAGGTTAAATTTGTACCTTTTTGAGTGATTTGTAATTATAGAGTGTGAAAGAACTGATAAATATACAAATTTATTCACCTTAAAACTATCTACGCGTAATTCATTAAATTATATTCACATTGACAGGTACTGCAATCGGAAAAAGCTTTCACATTCTTCCGAGAAATACTCAATAATTATTTAGCTATCCGTCAGATGCTAAATTTTCTATGTTAAAATGTTTGCTTGTATTTTGAAAATTCTGACAATAACTTTTTTGTGTCAACAATTTACTTTGTTTAATGTTCTTACAGCCTTTTTGTAATTGAAGTTGTAATTTGAAAAATCTATGAAATTTCACTTTCAAGAGCTCTAACAAAAAAATGCACCATTGGAAAATTCTACGACAGGGCTTAAATGATAATATAATGTAACTTAATCATTTTGCAAAATATCAGCCGTGAGGTATGTCGGTCCATTAAACTCGGAAAGTACGCATCTTTTTCTAGAATCGTTCCCGTACTATGAATAACCTTCGTCAATATAACATATTACTCCCATGTCAGGTACGCTAAAAATAGAATTGTTTGAAAGTCAAATAATTTAACAGTGTTTGGGAGCAATATAATCAAAAGATAGTTAAAATATCCTGCAAAACACCATTATTGTATTGTGACGTGATCAACATAGAAATTATGTAGATATGATATGATATATTTTATTTTTAAAGTGCAGCCTGATATAGTTATACAATACAATATACAGTTTTGCATATTCAAAATATTTGTCAACTAGTATAATTATCTCAGCCAGCCTTTAAAGGCTTATGATGCACTATCTTACAACAATTCTATAAAATTCTGATAACTAAATTTCTACAGACCTTATGCACAGATTTAATGTGGCGGTTTTGTACTTGTAATATTATCACACATGTTGTGTAAAAAAGAATAATAAAGAATCAAATAGACACTGTCTTGTTGGGATAATTTTGATACGTTTGAAAAATAAAATTTGAGTTATCTCCCTTTGAACATGTATAATCATTATAATCTTGAAACTAAAATTTAAATCTGGTCTTTTTAAAAATCAAATTTGAAGAGATGTTGTGAACCTGATTAGATACAAAAAGTTACAAGTAATCTGTACATTTATAACATTTAGTATATACTATTTACCAATGTATTCACCACATTTAATGAAACACTAAACTCACTTTCCAAATCATTTGCTCATTTCATCCATAAAATAGTGTAGGTTCTGTTATGTATACTATAAATATAATGTAATATGGAGCAACTGTAAAGTCTTGTGATACTTTGAGCATTTTATCATCCAACTAATTAAAAATCTTCATCATATTCAGAAATTGTCAAATGCATAAAACGTATGGTTAACATACTTATAATAAGTGCTAAATGTTACAAATTGTAACAAAAAGTTTAGTATTTATCTCATAAATAACTAATATGCTCTATCATTATAGCTAAAATCATATCCCTTGTTCACACTTGCAGGTGGAACATAATGCCAAATTTACAGAAACAGGTGTATTGTCGTTCAAGTAAAGTAGTTCATTTTGAGATGAAAATAGACTGTGATTATCTATCGTCCTCTCTAAAATAATTATCATTTCCCATATAAGTTTATAAGCTGAAATAGACTGATTTTCTAGCATTTTCCCAAAATATTTATCATTTTCATTTCAGTTTACAATAAATTACACAATTAATAATAAAAAAAAAATTCACACTAAGTACATAATCATGAATTTTCAATTTCAACATAAAAAATTAAATGCCATTTTATGTAAATGAGAAACAGTAATTTGGTTTTTAAATTGTATTTCACTTTCTAACTGTTTCTTGATCTTTTCTCAAGAGTTACCAATAAAAAGTTTGCAACATCGCAAATAATTTCTGGATTACTAATTAGAACTTTAAACAATTCGTCACTATTTAATTCGAAAATTGAAATATCGAGTTTTTCGTCAATTTTAGCCAGCATTCGTTTTCGTTCCAATAAGTATGCATTACAATGTAACAGATAATGTTTATCGTCTTCAATTGATTGGTTGTTACATTGTCCACAAAGTCTTTCTTGTAATGGAGTTTTTCGGAAACGTCCTGTCTCTATAGCAATAGGAAGAGTACCACTTCTCAACTTTGAAATTACAGCACGTTGTTTTAACGACATATTTTTACACACAATTGGTTCCTGACGGTAACAATCCTTGATTTCTACATATGTACATAGCTTTAGCATTCCTTCAACATCTATTTTCCATTTTGTTGCACAATATTCTAACAATTTCTGTTTAATGGAATCAGCAAATTCTTTGGCATTCATTCCATTTGTAGTATTTTCACGGAAACAATTAATTTGATCACATTTTGTCAAAATCGACTTCACTTCTGACGACCAACTATTTTTCGTGGAGCTTTCTCTGTCCCATAGATAAACTTTTTTCGGGATCCTATTTGGTGACATACTGATTATTCTAGTCCATAGTCGAATCATATTTGTGTGATGTCGGGATTTCACATCTAGCTAACAAGTGTCACCTGCTAAATATGGCAACGGCGCCCTTTTACCAACACCCAACAAAGTTCTGGCAGCTCTAAATTGCAGCCTATCCAACAAATCATACTTCTTGTATCCCCATATTTCGGATGCATAGTCTGTCACTGTCACTACTGTGTTGAAATATAGCTTTTCAAATACTTGAAAACTAAGTCCCTTTGTGCTATAATATTTCGCTGTCCGTGCCCCTAGCGCTCTTCTACCTGCTTCATTCAATAATTTGACACCATCAGTATAGTCACATGTTTCAAAAACCTCTAATACAAGATACCTATAAGAAGTACACGTGTTTAAAGTATGCATTCCTAACTGAAAATTTCTATCTGTAACTTTGGTTGACTGTTTTCGACAATGCATAACTTTTGCTTTGTCCAATTTTACCTCAAGATGCCATAACGTTGTCCAATTGTTTAATGTATCTAACATCTTCTGCAGATCATCTTCACTGTCAGCCATCAGAACTATATCATCAGCGTACATGAGAATACTGATCTTTTCGTCGATTCCAGTTTCGATACATAGGTTTAAGTTGTTTATATCTATAGCCAAATCATTTATGAAGATAGCAAACAACAAAGGGCCTAAGCTATCCCTTTGTCTGACGCCACGGTTTATTGTAAACCAGTCAGTTATCATATCATCAATCCTCACACAACTCTGTAGATTCTTGTACATTGTTTTAATTATTTTGTAGATTTTTCCACCAATGCCAATGCTTAATAGCTTTGCGAAAAGTAAATCATGGTCAACAGAATCGAACGCTTTGGCAAATTCTACATAACAAAGAAAAGTTGACTGATTTTTCGACTTTCCTTTCCGTAAGATTGTATAAAGTGTGTATATATGATCAATGCATGATCGCAACTTTCTAAAGTCATTTTGTTCTTCACAAAGTAAATCGTTGGTGTCTAGATATTCGGTAATTCTTTTGCACAGAATACTATGTTAAAATCGTGGTTGACACTTAAGCATGATATAACAGACAACTTGGGTAATCTGACACGCTGATTTGCTGATGACACTTCCCTATCTTACTCTGGTCGAAACTATGATATTATGAAATCTGATATTAATAATAATTTATCAACATTACGTGAATGAGCAAAACTGTGGCTAGTAGATATTAATCCTAAAATGTCTATTAAGCCCTTGTTATCTCAAGTAGTACTGTATTACATTCAGACCTGCGATTGGAACTTTATAACTGGCTAATGTTCTCACAATGTTAAAACTGTCATAGTAGATGATGTAAACTAGATAAAGTTGGTTTTCAGTCCCCCCTCTCTCTCTCTCTCTCTCTCTCTCTCTCTCTCTCTCTCTCTCTGTCTGTCTTTTATACAGAAAATCAGACTGCCTCGTCAGCCTCAATGGTAGTTATGGTCCTGGTGCTATGTGACATCACCATGGTTTTCCTTCGTGTATTTTATAAACCTCTCGATGAAATAAATACAATTAACAACCGACATATCAACTTTTATAATATATTATACAGTTATTTAATGTATATGAGGGCAATAGACCAGAATATTTTGCCCAAGGTATCAGAAACCCCCAAGTGTTCTATTGCCCTGAGGCCAACGGCCGAGGGCAATATAACACTTGGGGGTTTCTGATACCTTGGGCAGAATATTCTGGTCTATTGCCCTCATATGCATTAAATAATTGCTTTATTACCTTATAACATTATTAACACAAATTAATGTTTGTGTGACAAACCATGTACCTTGCATGATAAATTAGCATAAAATCCAAAAATACCTTATTCTGGAGTCCTACAGGTGTTTGTAAATCTAAGGATTCATAACGATTTCCAAGATCTTCGTCACTAATCGCTGGCTTGCGGACAGTAACTCCTATGCCCGCTTGCTTAATATTGATCAGCATGCAGGCTTCAAACGTATCATTAGCAGATTTCATCTCCGGCCTGTTTACGATATCAAAATCTCTGATCTTCAAAAAGTGTTTCTGTAAGCCATACCTTATAGACACCATTGACTTTTTTAAATATAATCCTCCTTTTTGCTTCCGCAAAGAAGCGTAAAAATGTCTGATTCTCTCACACAAGTCAGACGGAGACATTTGCTCAACCTATGCGAATGGTAGATTCTTCTCATCACAATACGCCTTAAGAATATTTAGTCTTGATTTCACAATTAATTTTGCAGCTGCAATAATCGGAACTACTCGGCCATTCTCGCTACCCTACAAATAACCTCGAACGTAGATAGTAGAAATTCTTCTTAAATTGTTTGCCGGAAGATAAGCTAAGTTAAGCCGCACAAAAATATAGTCCACGAAAATCCAATCGGAAGACATACTAAGTAAAATCTAATCATGCAAAACTAATTAACTTTTATCCATGAAAATAATTGAAATATATAAAATTGTTTTAAATATAACTTTATCAAACTTTCATGTAACTGACATGTGAAAAGTAGTGCGATTTATACGCCTAATGCATACGAGGTTATTTGAAGGGTAGCGAGAATGACCGAGAAGTTACGATTGGCAGCTGCAGGTGCTGCCATCTTTCTTTAAAATGAGAGTAATTTTTGGAACCGGATACGGACAAAACTTGGTTTCCGGAATTTAGCGGGAAATAGTTTTTTGACAAATTTCCCCGGGCAATAGTTCATTTAATTTCTACCCGGGATTGATTTATATTGAAACTCCGGGCTTTTCGTTCAAAATAGCAAAAAATAATTAATTGAATCTATAATGGAAAAACAATTTTATAAGGTAATAATATTCAATATTTCATGTAAATTTCTTTGTAAAATAAAAATGCAATATTTTCCGATATTTTTACTAGTCTTCCTTTATAAATATACCTAAAAATTAGAGCATTTCCGAATGAATAAAAAATATTGCCTCCTGTTTAGGTACGCACTAGAGAGGTTCCGAGTAAAACGATATTTGTACGCAAGCAGAAGACGATGGATTTATATTGAATACATGTTACAAAGAAATATTGTGAAATGTAATTGTCACAGACTGAAATATTTGGTACTATATTATCAAATGGTTGTTGTCCCTCGCACTATATCATATTGAACTCACAATTGAAGTTTGTCGTTTTTCTGTTATTTAAATGGGATACATTTGCAGTCTTTAGACTTTACCATCATAATTGTGAAAGTTGTCGGAGAGTGACCCAGTTAATGCGACATCAAATAAATGCAGCTCATTGAATTCTGATTTATTTCGCATAAATATTACACTTTCGAAGATTCAATTCATTATCCAATGTAGTGTCCATCATAAAAAAACGAAAGAGATTGTCTTTTTAGAAACTTTTATGTTCATTATAGCACTTGTCAAGGGTGTGCTCGACTTGCAAATCGATAAAAGAAAAAAACACAAATTTGTTTTAAATGAATAAAAATAGTGAAAAAAAACAATAACAGCACATAGTCAAAATATTTACACGGGGATACTTCGTATGGCATTAAAAGAAAGAAATACAAAACAGTTTGTGTATAATTGACATTCACCAAAGTCACCTTGGACAGAATGGTCATTATTTGTTTATAGAATTTGTATTTTTTTTCTTTATTTGCTATGCAGTTGGATTATTACAGTAGTCAAAGAGTGCATAATCAACGGTAGGAACTCCCACTGCTTATATATTCATAAGTTATATTGTAATGCCTCAAAATTGTATCAGAAGTGGAAAATGGTGCAAAATGTACGCCATATTTACAATGTTTTCAAGTTCTGAGATATCTTTTCAACATTTTCAAATTAAATAATGCTATATAGATGCTGGGAGTGTCTAGCCTGCTGCCTACACTATTAACATCATGTTGTGCTATCTATTTTTACATTTTTTTATTTAAAACAAAAGATCTGAATTCTATTAAAAAAAATATGATGTTGAATCATGAAAAACTGGAAACTTGACAACCCATTATTAGACGTGTATGACTTCTATGTGAAAACAGATCAAATATTGAAGGAAACTAAGAAATGTTGATGAAAACAAATTTACATATCGAGTGCACCCTTTGAGTGTTATAATGAATCTCAAGAGAAACTCATAAAAATATAGAAACATTACTCTTTGGCAGCTATGAAATTAGTATAAACGGAAATTCTATGATCGTCAACATAAGACAAACAAAAAGTTTTTTATCAATAGTCGGTCATCTGGTCTGTTCGTCAATTTATTTCCCATATTAAATATTATCTATATTTGTGTATGTGCTAGATTTATTGTCATTATCCCATGTGTGTATTGTTTGTGGGGAGAGGACAGTGCATAAGTTGGGATAACGTTTTGTCCAGTCCCATTGCGGTTTTATTTGCAATAAAATAATATTAAATCTACAACTAAACATTTAAAATAGTTCGGATTTAAAATTTCGCGACCTCTGTTTCGATTGGCGTGCATTGTAAAGTCGAGAGTATTGTATAGTCGAGGGTCGGCTATTTTGCATATTCATTAGATGACGTCGTAGCGAGCACGTGCCCTGTGACTGTCAAACAATAATAGTGATGACCTAGTTGGAAATTACCAAGTATCTTAACAAAAATGAGATTCAAACAGGTAAAATAACATAAGAAAGCCTCAAGATGCCAATTTCCGCCATTTTTGCTAATGTCCATTTAAAAAAAAAACAATTTCTGTGCCGTTTTTAGAGCCTTGGGTCACCAGGGTCACGGAAGACACGGTCGGCTGCTTTGTTTACAAACTTGGGTTAAAGGTTATATGACTGAATTTGGACTCGTGGGTTTAATCAATTGAGAAAATGTCTCACAAAACATGTGATTTCTTATTTATCTAACCTGTAAAATGTAAAAAGTCTGACAATGAGTGAAACAAAATAACAACGTGTAGCCTTTGAAAACACTTGGTCATGTGACTTTAACATATGGATAAAAGAAAGAATGTATATTGTGTTTAATATAGTAATAATGTATTGACCCACATTGTTGTTATTTACTGTTTGAAATAGTGAACTAAAATGAACTAAAATGAACAGCTGAAAAAACTTTATGTGAAAAATATTTTTTTCTGCCGAGACAAATTAGACAATTTTGGTGTAATGCCAGGTTTTTTTATATATTATATGACACTGAAAAAAGATGTTTTTAGCTGTGATTGTTATTACAAATTGCTATCTTAATTATAGTTGAAAAAATTGAATTGGTATCATCTTTCATTGATTCACAACCGTTTGCAAATATGGAGTCTCGACTTTACAATAAACTCTTCAAAAACATGGTGGAAATACCCTCCAAGTTTCAGATGGATTTTTAATCACTTGCTAAGGATACAAAAATAATGTAATCGGTACCAAAAGAGACTACATGTATGTTTATTCTTGATTATGTTATTTATATAATAGTTGCAGTTATTTTAAAAATGTTTTGAGACAAAATAGTCTTAGGGTCTCGACTTTACAATACACGAGGATACCAAAACACTGTTGTCTTACACCATAAACTTTATTAAGATAAAATTATAATTGGTATGCTCGAATAGTTGTCTTTAGAAGTTTGATAATTATTTCTTATATGATAAAAGAATGAAATCGTTATATTTAAAATGACTTAACCGATCATCGAGCATTTCCACCAGTTCCCGATTCGATCAAGGTGACATGAAAGTTAAAAAGAATGTTTAAGTTAAAACAATGAGCTGCTTTTTATTGATAACTGCCTTGTAGCTCAGAACATATAGAATATGAGCAACATTTCGGTATGTTATGATGCAGTTTCGCTCATTCGTCTACGCATCATCATGCATTGTCCACTAATCGTCACGTAACATGGACATGTCACATGGTATACTAAAATAGTCAGTGTGACTGGGTGCTGAAATATGAATGAAGATAGATAGATAAGCTTGTTGAAGAAATTTTATACTTTAAAATCGATCATTTTTGTTCGTTACTCGCGAACTACCTTAAGTTAACATGTGAAGCATACATTATCACCAATGTTTCATAGTTTTGGTTCTACATTTCTTTGTATGTCATTGAGGTCATATTAGCTATAGTTGAAATTCTGTTCACTTGATGCTAAGTAATCAATCAAACGTATGCTCATATATTCATGTAGGAGAAATTGTCTGATTTAATTGAAAACATGAAGATTAATGATGTACATTGTTGTTTCTCAGTTTTGTTCCTTGCATTAATTTTTTTGATTCCTTTTAGCTTTAGATATATGATAAAGTGAAACCGAACCCTGTATATAGCGGATTCTTGTATAAACCGAACCCTGTATATAACGGATTCTTGTATAAACCGAACCCTGTATATAACGGATTCTTGTATAAACCGAACTTTAAATTAAGTCAAAATGTAAGAAATCTTCGTTAATTAGCCTATCTAAAAGGGATCCCTCTCTATTCCGAACATAAAATATGGACTCAAGGAGGTTCGGGTTAAATTAACAGGATTCACTGTGACCTTCCAAGGGAACAATATAGGATTACATAAGACATGTGGTCACTTAATACACGTTTATTTAATATAAAATGCACTGTGAAAGGAAATCAAAATTAAGGTCACATAATACAAGTTATTGCTTAATAGAGGTTGTCACTAAAGCAGGTTTGACTATTTTTATATTTCTTGTTATTGAATATTAATTTACAGTGTTTATGTTA
The DNA here is from genome assembly GCA_963383655.1 of Bathymodiolus septemdierum. NCBI lineage: Eukaryota > Metazoa > Mollusca > Bivalvia > Mytilida > Modiolidae > Bathymodiolus > Bathymodiolus septemdierum. The sequence continues at coordinate 38,697,875 of OY726530.1, read as the reverse complement.
TTATATAGTACAGAAGAACAAGTCTGATAAAAGCGATACAAAATGGAAGTATAGATGGCTTTGAAATTCTTATAGCTCACGGGGCTTCAGTTAACAAAGCAGATGTGGTAAGTCAGTTTTGTAAATCTATTTTTAGCATTTTGTCTATTTTCCAGTGTTTACACAGTTCTCACGATGAGCACCGTCCTCAGGCCCAAGACAAGTAAAACATTGTTCGGACCAGTAAATTTTTCAGTTTTCATTTAGATATATATATATAAATAAATTCAAAAATTTGATTGGGACCAGTAAATTCAAATTTTCACTTCGAGGATGTTTACATGTACAATTGTCTTAAATTAATTTTGCTGAAAATTGAATTTGATTAAGTAAATACAAATTGGACGGGAAATCCTTTTAAACTCAGATTAAAAATAAAATTTGAGAAATGTCACTTTTACTGATGGCCATTGTCCATACCCTCCATGCAACATCCATTGATATATCCTTGTAATTGTTCACGTTATGTGTGTGTATTTTTTGTTGTTGTTTTTTTTTTTTTGCTAACATATTTACATTGGTATGTTATTTTGTCAACATAATTTTATTGGCAAAAGGGTTGATACAGGTTGTATGGACAGTGATGAGTAAGTCATCACTCCATTGACTTCAAAAATCACTTCTTCTAGAAATACATTTCTTGCTAATATAATGAAAAACAAGAAATACATCACCTTCAGAACAACAGTGTCAATCAAAAACTTGTAGAAACTGAGGCAAAATAAAACAAATCACAGGAGTGAACACAGGGGTGATTCTGATAAAACAAATCAGAGGATTGAACACAGGGGTGATTCTGATAAAACAAATCAGAGAAGAACACAGGGCTGATTCTGATAAAACAAATCAGAGGAGTTATTGGAACACAGGAGTGATTCTGATAAAACAAATCAGAGGAGTGAATACAGGGGTGATTCTGATAAAACAAATCAGAGGAGTGAACACAGGGGTGATTCTGATAAAACAAATCAGAGGAGTGAACACAGCGGTGATTCTGATAAAACAAATCAGAGGAGTGAATACAGGGGTGATTCTGATAAAACAAATCAGAGGAGAACACAAGGGTGATTCTGAGAAAACAAATCAGAGGAGTGAACACAGGGTTGATTCTGATAAAACAAATCAGAGGAGTGAACACATGGGTGATTCTGATAAAACAAATCAGAGAAGTGAACACAGCGGTGATTCTGATAAAACAAATCAGAGGAGTGAACACAGGGGTGATTCTGATAAAACAAATCAGAGGAGTGAACACAGCGGTGATTCTGATAAAACAAATCAGAGGAGTGAACACAGCGGTGATTCTGATAAAACAAATCAGAGGAGTGAACACAGGGGTGATTCTGATAAAACAAATCAGAGGAATGAACACAGGGGTTATTCTGATCAAACAAATCAGAGGAGTGAACACAGCGGTGATTCTAATCAAACAAATCAGAGGAGTGAACACAGCGGTGATTCTGATAAAACAAATCAGAGGACTAATTGGAACACAAGGGTGATTCTGATAAAACAAATCAGAGGAGTAATTGGAACACAGGGGTGATTCTGATAAAACAAATCAGAGGAGGGAACACATGGGTGATTCTGATAAAACAAATCAGAGGAGTGAACACAGCGGTGATTCTGATAAAGCAAACAGAGGAGTGAACACAGGGGTGATTCTGATCAAACAAATCAGAGGAGGGAACACAGGAGTGATTCTGATAAAACAAATCAGAGGAGTGAACACAGCGGTGATTCTGATAAAACAAATCAGAGGAGTGAACACAGGGGTGATTCTGATAAAATAAATCAGAGGAGTGAACACAGCGGTGATTCTGATAAAACAAATCAGAGGAGTGAACACAGCGGTGATTCTGATAAAACAAATCAGAGGAGTGAACACAGCGGTGATTCTGATAAAACAAATCAGAGGAGTGAACACAGCGGTGATTCTGATAAAACAAATCAGAGGAGTGAACACAGCGGTGATTCTGATAAAACAAATCAGAGGAGTGAACACAGCGGTGATTCTGATCAAACAAATCAGAGGAGTGAACACAGCGGTGATTCTGATAAAATAAATCAGAGGAGTGAACACAGCGGTGATTCTGATAAAACAAATCAGAGGAGGGAACACAGGGGTGATTCTGATCAAACAAATCAGAGGAGTGAACACAGCGGTGATTCTGATAAAACAAATCAGAGGAGTGAACACAGGGGTGATTCTGATAAAATAAATCAGAGGAGTGAACACAGCGGTGATTCTGATAAAACAAATCAGAGGAGTGAACACAGGGGTGATTCTGATAAAACAAATCAGAGGAGTGAACACAGGGGTGATTCTGATAAAACAAATCAGAGGAGTGAACACAGGGGTGATTCTGATAAAACAAATCAGAGGAGTGAACACAGGGGTGATTCTGATAAAACAAATCAGAGGAGTGAACACAGCGGTGATTCTGATCAAACAAATCAGAGGAGTGAACACAGCGGTGATTCTGATCAAACAAATCAGAGGAGTGAACACAGGGGTGATTCTGATAAAACAAATCAGAGGAGTAATTGGAACACAGGGGTGATTCTGATAAAACAAATCAGAGGAGTGAACACAGGGGTGATTCTGATAAAACAAATCAGAGGACTAATTGGAACACAGGGGTGATTCTGATAAAACAAATCAGAGGACTAATTGGAACACAGCGGTGATTCTGATAAAACAAATCAGAGGAATGAACACAGGGGTGATTCTGATAAAGCAAATCAGAGGAGTGAACACAGCGGTGATTCTGATAAAACAATTCAGAGGAGTAATTGGAACACAGAGGTGATTCTCATCAAACAAATCAGAAGAGTGAACACAGGGGTGATTCTAATAAAACAAATCAGAAGAGTAATTGGAACACAGGGGTGATTCTGATCAAACAAATCAGATGAGTTATTGGAATACAGGGGTGATTCTGATAAAACAAATCAGAGGAGTTATTGGAATACAGAGGTGATTCTGATAAAATAAATCAGAGGAGTTATTGGAATACAGGGGTGATTCTGATAAAACAAATCAGAGGAGTTATTGGAATACAGAGGTGATTCTGATAAACAAATCAGAGGAGTTATTGGAACACATGGGTGATTCTAATAAAACAAATCAAAGGAGTTATTGGAACACAGGAGTGATTCTGATAAAACAAATCAGAGGAGTTATTGGAATACAGGGGTGATTCTGATAAAACAAATCAGAGGAGTTTTTGGAACACAGAGGTGATTCTGATAAAACAAATCAGAGGAGTTATTGGAACACATGGGTGATTCTAATAAAACAAATCAAAGGAGTTATTGGAACACAGGGGTGATTCTGATAAAACAAATCAGAGGAGTTATTGGAACACATGGGTGATTCTGATAAAACAAAAACATAAGCACACACTAACAAGCAATATAAAAAAAAAATTCAGACACTACATATAGTCCAACAGAAAACTCTTAAAAGGGTTATCATCCTAATTTATAACCCCAGTCATAAAGTCCTGATTCATAAAGCTATAATGAATTCAAAATATATTCCCAAAATCATATGGGAACCAGTTGATTTATATGATACAATTGTACCCTATTTTATTCTTATCACATGGTATATAATTATTTATATACTATTCACATGTTCTTACGAATGATCTCAATGGACCCTTATCTGATCTATGAAATTATTGTCCTGCATTCTTTATGTAAATAAAATGAAAACTAAAACATACCACAGTCGGAACAATTCTAAATATCAAAATCGTAGAAAGAGGCAAAATCGATTCCCCTAACACACAAATACTTGACCACTCACTTTCCTGGCTTAGTACAGGCACTTCAATAAAGAAGATATTGTAGTTCAGTGACTATCAGTGTTTACTTCGTTTCAGGTAAAATACTTAATCTAATTTTAGTAAAATGTTCTCCCCCCTCAGGTATAGGTGACCGTTACCACTTTTAGCTATCCTATGCTATCCTATTTAAGCCACTTGGTTTTCTTGCTCCCATAGATTTTTAAATAATTTGACTTTCCAATCTTTTGATTTTGAGCCTACCCGATGAAGGTTATTCCAGAAACCTGTATTGTGCATTAAATTAGATATGTCTACGTTTTAATTTGTAGAACCTGTGGTTTAAGTCTATATTTTTGTTTCAGGAAGGGGAAACAGCCTTGCTTCACGCCTCGTACAAAGGATGTTTTGACATTTTATGTCGTCTGATAGAGCTCGGAGCAGACAACAACCACAAAAATAAGGTTAGATTAGCATGTTAATATACTCCTGGAATTGAACATTTTCAAATTGACAAATACAACTGACAGTCAAGATATTAGTTTTTTATAAATAAAATCGCTTCAATTTAATGTTTTTGTTAAGACTTTAGATTAATAATATGAAGAATTACCACACCTTCAAAACAAACCCAAAATACAATCAGAAAACAATAGAAACAGAGGCTAAATCGATAGCCATACACACATTACATGACCCCCTCCCCCCCTCTCCTGGTTTGGTGTAGACGCTCCAACAAAGGTGGCTGAGTTAAACAAGCTTTAGACCTTTGGTAATAGTGAAAGTACAATTTTTATTATTCTCTAGCCATTCTGTTGAATAGTTTGGTTTATGGTGTTTAACGTCACTTTCAATAATATTTCAGTTATATCGTGGCGGTCAGTTTTATTGGTAGAGGAAATCTGTGAGTACCCGGAGAAAACCATCGACCTGTCGAATGTCACTGACAAACTTTATATCATAATATTACATTGAGTGCACCTCGCCGTGAACAAGGTTCGAACTCATTCGAGTGAGTGAGTGAGTGAGTGAGTGATTGTTGTTTAACGCCAACTCAGCAATTTTTCAGCTATATCATGGTGAGAGCAAGTTAATTTTCAATGAGATGATGATGAGGTCCACTTTGTTCTAGACCAAGCATTTTCATAGTGCTAGTTCACTGAAACAACAGTCCGCAGATAGACATGTCGCTCCACTCGGACACATTATTCTGATTCCGAGCCAACCAGTCTTTGCTCTTGCACCTTAATGCAGCATGCTTAGCGAAGAATCAACAAATGCCAATTTTATATAGTCTTTGGTTTGACCTGACCGGGGCTCGAACCCACGATCTACTGCACTCGAGGCAAGCACGCTAACCATTACACCACCGATGCGGTTAGAACTCATTCGAACTATTAAATAAGAGAAAATTTACTGTGAATTAAAAGAGATTAATTATTGTTCTTATCAGTTTAATATATCTTTTCTTGTGGGGGCCGTCGTGGCTGTGATTGTATGGTAATTGGATTTACAACTACCTATGCAATCAGTGCCTATCACCACTAAAGTTGTGAGTTCGAACCCTGTTCACGGCTAGGTGTATTCGATACAACATTATATGATAAAGTTTGTCAGTGACTTGCAACAGGTCGGTGGTTTTCTTCGGGTACTCCGTTTCCTCCACCAATAAAGCTTACTGCAACGATATAAAGGATATATTGTTGAAACCAACCAAGCCATGTATTATCCAAATTATCACCAAGAATTAAAAAAATACAAAAATGTATGTATGGGATATTCATACTAATTACCTCTATGATTAAGTTATTTTTGTGTTTTGCCTTACAGAATGACGAATCAGCTGTTTATATTTCGTGTAAATATGGACATTATGACTGTGTCCGTCGACTAATAGTGGTTGGAAGTGATTATAATGCACGAAGCAAGGTAATAAACAACATGGAGAGATCCAAGTCAGTTTTACTACCAATATATTGAATTGCAGCAATTTGATTGAAAGGGTAAAGGTCGCCTGACCGTAACTCATTATAGAGTGAGTGATTGATTGATTGGTGTTTAATGCCAACTCAGCCATTCTTCAGCTATATCATAAGCTAAATTTTCAATGAAATGATGGTGATGTCCGCTTTGTTGTAGACCAACATACCGAGTGGGAATTTTATGGTGCTAGCTCACTTGAAAAACTATCCCTGGGTAGACATATCGCTCCACTCGGAACACATTATTCTGATTCCGAGCCAACCAGTCTTTGTTCTTACTCCTTAATGCCGCCTGCTTAGCGGAGAAGCAACAAATACCAAGTTTATATTCTTCGGTTGGACCCGATCGAGGCTCGAACCCACAATCTACCGCACTCGAGGCGAGCATGCTAACCATTACACCACCGATGCGGTTCCCAGTATGAAATTGCTTTAGATCTTTATTTGTGACATACAAGCATGTAACAGGAAGGGTGAACAATTAAAGATAAAATGAAAAGAAAAATAAAAGAAAAAAATAGCACACTGTCGGAACAGTTCCAAAATCAAATCATAAATCTAATTTTAATTCAACTTGCGATATGTTGACGGTTTTCTGCAGATATTCGGATTCTTACACCTATATAACAGAAAGCAATGGTAAAGCTGAAAGATGTTAGAAAGTGGCATTTAATGACCTTTAATCGATTTCACTTGTAAAAGGATTGAACAATGTAGATTTTTATCACTACGCACAAAATAAATAAGTTTATCCTGCACCGGTTCTATTTGAGCAGTCAGATTGCATTGACAGTCACTGTCCAAAATATAGGCTTTCTGGTTCCTGATTCTTGTGGATGAAATGATAACAGTATAAGCCAGGACACTAATGATAAGAACAGTGCTTGTTTCTGTACTTTTCAGACAATTTGACAACTCGCTTTTCTACATGTATCTGTTTCTAAAGCTTTTATATTTTTCGACTTTGTGCATATATTGTGGGGGCCCGGGTGGCTCAATGAGTTAGGTAGTTGGATTACCTAACAACTCATATAAACCTATCACCAATACGGCGTGGGTTCGCGCCCGGCTTTGTAAATTACAAAAAGGGTGGACTCGACTCGCAACCACAAGTGATCAAGTTTACCAGTTGCTTGCCCATGGTCGGTGGTTCTCTCCGGGTACTCTGGCTTCTTCCACCACTAAAACTGGTCGTCATGATATAACTGAAATATTGCTGAAAGTGGCGTTACACACCAAAAATCATTCATACATATATTGTATATTGATTTATAAAGTGTTGTCTCTTTCTAGTTTGGAAAAGTACCAATGGATGTAGCAGTAGAGTCCATGTATAGAGCAAGGAGACAAAAATGGGAGAAGAAATGTCAGCAGTTAGAAAATATAGTAGAACTGTTGAGTGATTCTGATCAGATTGAGGTAAAGATGAAATTTATTGTAATAAATCATAATTTATGACTTTTTCTCTTCCCTTTAGATTAGTTATTATTTATCATATTCATACCATGTTTTTGTTATTTATTGTGAGTTTTTGCTAATGAAATATTGTCTATTTTCTAGCCCACATCCGTGGTGTAATGGTTAGCATGTTCCTCTCTAGTGCGATAGATTGTGGTTTCGAACTCCGGTCGGGTTAAATTAAAGACTATAAAATTGGTATGTGTTGCTTATCCCTTAAGCGCGCAGCATAAAGGTGAAAGAACAAAGACTGGTTGGCTCGGAATCAGGATAATGTGTCAGAGTGAGGCGACATGTCTACCTGCGGACTGTTGTTTCAGTGTTCTAGCACTATTCAAATCCAACTCGCCATGTTGGTCTAGTATAAAGAAGACCTCATCATCAACTCATTGAAAATTAACTCGTTCCTCGCCATGATATGGCTGAAAAATTGCTGAGTTGGCGTTAAACAACAATCACTCACTCATTCTTTGCCGTTATTGTGCACTTTTGCTAATCGAAATATTGTCTATTTTCTATTGTCTATTTATGAAAATGTTTGTTTAGCATATATGACAGTATATATTTAAGACATTATAGTTGTGTATTTGTAAAGGTATGTATCAAATTTCAGTTGAATCTTAAATCAATTCATCGTTCCAAACAAACTCATCTTTTTGTGAAAAAAGTGTATTTATGCAACTTCATGCTTGAAATTTGTCACGTCAGAAGCTTTTCCTCGATATAGTAAACACAGTCATACATTATACAACTGAACTATTGTTGAAAGTGGCACTAAACGCCAATAGATCCTTACTATAATCCCTCAAATACGATATAAAAGTTCATCTATATGTCAAATTGTTTACAACTTTTATTTATTCTTTACAGACTCTACAAAAACAAGGTATGTGTTACTATATTAAAGGTTCTGTTGACTTAGAAGTTTCGGTGGTGTAATGGTTAGAGTGCTCGCCTCGAGTACAGTAGGTCATGGGTTCGAGCCCCGATTGCGTCAAATCAAAGACTATAAAATCATTATTTATTGCTTCTCCGGTAAGCACGTAGCATTAAAAAGACTGGTTGGCTCGGAATGAGGATAATGTGTCCGAGTGGGGCAACATGTCTACCCGCAGTCTGTTGTTTCAGTGAATTAGTGCTATAAAAATCCAACTAAGCCGTTGGTCTAGTCCAAAGCGGACCTCATCATCATATCATTGAAAATTAACTTGTTCTCGCCATGATATAGCTGAAAAATAGCTGAGTTGGCATTAAAAAACAATCACTCACTCACTCTTATCACATGGTATATAATTATTTATATACTATTCACATGTTCTTACGAATGATCTCAATGGACTCTTATCTGATCTATGAAATTATTGTCCTGCATTCTTTATGTAAATAAAATGAAAACCAAAACATACCACAGTCGGAACAATTCTAAATATCAAAATCGTAGAAAGAGGCAGAATCGATTCCTCTAACACACAAATACTTGACCACTCACTTTTCTGGCTTTGCACAAATTTGACGTCATAATGGTGAATCTTGACGAAGACGTTATATGGACCGGGCCCGGTCTACATATTGTTATATGGACCGTCTGGCTAACAAAGATAAATAGGGAAAACATGAACGTAAAGTATGACATAGAAAATTTATTGAAACATGTTAACTTAGAAAATGTGGGTATACTGCTATATCAATGTGAATACATTGAAACGTCTAAGAAGGGAATAATCATTGCACCAATATTCAAAATTATGAATAAATTCTTTAAAATTTGTAAATAAATGTTGAAAAATGAGTATTCATTTAAGGGTTTATATTCAGCTATTTACTTTGAATTTGACCTTTTTGGCTTTTTCCAAATGTTTTGGGGTGTCGTGGTCATGATCGTATGGTAGTTGGATTTATAACTACCTATGCAATCAGAAGGGCCCGGGTGTCTCAATGAGTTAGGTAGTTGGATTACCTAGCAACTCATACAAGCTTATCACCAATACGGCGTGGGTTTGCGCCCAGCTTTGTAAATTATAATAAAGGGTGCACTCGACTCGCAGCCGCAAGTGATAAAGCTTACCAGTTGCTTGCCCATGGTCGGTGGTTCTCTTCGGATACTCCGCCTTCTTCCACCACTAAAACTGTCGCCATGATATAGATGAAATATTGCTGAAAGTGGCGTTAATCACAATAAATCAAATCAAATCCCATGCAATCAGTACCTACCACCACTAAATTGTGAGTTCGAATCCCACTCCTGTAATGCAAGAATATGGGTAAAGTTTGTCAGTGACTTGCGAAAGGTCTATGGTTTTCTCCGGGTACTCCAGTTTCCTCCACCAATAAACCTGACTGTCACGATATAGCTGAAATATTGCTGAAAGTAGGATTAAATACCATAAACCAATCAAACTTTACAAATTTTTAAATAAATGTTGAAAAGGGAGTATAAACTTGATTGATTAAGGGTTTATCCTCAGCTTGTTACTTTGATTTCGACCTTTTTGGTTTTCTTTCTACTTGTATATTTGATATTTAAATTTGATTGGGATCAAACACCACTGACAACGATAAATACAGGAATGTGCATCTAGTGCATGATATAGGTATCTAAATAAATAATATTCGTTGATTAATTTTTTTTTCTGAAAAGAAAATCACTGCGTAGTGTAGATGCAATATCATTTTCCTAGATATTGCTTTATGTTATATTTGGACAGATCTGTTAATGGATTTGTTCAGCTGATCACAACAAGACCGTTGATATATATTTTTTTTCTTAGAGAAAATGTTTACGTTGACACCAGAAGAGTTCCGACTTTGCTTGGAAAGAAGCGAATACCGCCCATCAGATGTTAACATACATGTTATTGGATTAAATGATTGTTCCATACAGGCTGTTACATGTGCTCTTATTGGTCAGTTAGATAATTGTTCGTCAGAAATAACCAATGGGGTTTCATTCCATACTGGTATATGTGATTTAAACATTGAGACTGGTGAATGGATAATACATGATAAAGGTATGTTTATTAACTCTATTGAGACTGGTGAATGGATAATACATGATAAAGGTATGTTTATTAACTCTATTGAGACTGGTGAATGGATAATACATAATAAAGGTATGTTTATTAACTCTATTGAGACTGGTGAATGGATAATACATGATAGAGGTATGTGTGTTAACTCTATTGAGACTGGTGAATGGATAATACATGATAGAGGTATGTGTGTTAACTCTATTGAGACTGGTGAATGGATAATACATGATAAAGGTATGTTTATTAACTCTATTGAGACTGGTGAATGGATAATACATAATAAAGGTATGTTTATTAACTCTATTGAGACTGGTGAATGGATAATACATGATAGAGGTATGTGTGTTAACTCTATTGAGACTGGTGAATGGATAATACATGATAGAGGTATGTGTGTTAACTCTATTGAGACTGGTGAATGGATAATACATGATAAAGGTATGTTTATTAATTCTATTGAGACTGATGAATGGATAATACATGATAGAGGTATGTTTATTAACTCTATTGAGATTGATGAATGGATAATACATGATAGAGGTATGTTTATTAATTCTATTGAGACTGTCGAATGGATAATACATGATAAAGGTATGTGTGTTAACTCTATTGAGACTGGTGAATGGATAATACATGATAAAGGTATGTTTATTAACTCTATTGAGACTGGTGAATGGATAATACATGATAAAGGTATGTTTATTAACTCTATTGAGACTGATGAATGGATAATACATGATAGAGGTATGTTTATTAATTCTATTGAGACTGTCGAATGGATAATACATGATAAAGGTATGTGTGTTGACTCTATTAAGACTGATGAATGGATAATACATGATAAAGGTATGTTTATTAACTCTATTGAGACTGGTGAATGGATAATACATGATAAAGGTATGTTTATTAACTCTATTGAGACTGGTGAATGGATAATACATGATAAAGGTATGTTTATTAACTCTATTGAGACTGATGAATGGATAATACATGATAGAGGTATGTTTATTAATTCTATTGAGACTGTCGAATGGATAATACATGATAAAGGTATGTGTGTTGACTCTATTAAGACTGATGAATGGATAATACATGATAAAGGTATGTGTGTTAACTCTATTAAAACTGATGAGTGGATAATACATGATAAAGGTATGTTTATTAACTCTATTGAGACTGGTGAATGGATAATACATGATAAAGGTATGTTTATTAACTCTATTGAGACTGGTGAATGGATAATACATGATAAAGGTATGTTTATTAACTCTATTGAGACTGGTGAATGGATAATACATGATAAAGGTATGTTTATTAACTCTATTGAGACTGATGAATGGATAATACATGATAGAGGTATGTTTATTAACTCTATTGAGACTGGTGAATGGATAATACATGATAAAGGTATGTGTGTTAACTCTATTAAAACTGATGAGTGGATAATACATGATAAAGGTATGTTTATTAACTCTATTGAGACTGGTGAATGGATAATACATGATAAAGGTATGTTTATTAACTCTATTGAGACTGGTGAATGGATAATACATGATAAAGGTATGTTTATTAACTCTATTGAGACTGGTGAATGGATAATACATGATAGAGGTATGTTTATTAATTCTATTGAGACTGGTGAATGGATTTACATACTCTCTAATCACACCATGATGGTCCATAGTCAGGTTCACATACTCTCCAATCACACCATGATGGTCCATGGTCAGGTTCACGGACTATCCAAGCACATCACCAATGATCTACTGTCAGGTTCACGTAATCTCCAAACACATCATCGATGATCTACTGTCAGGTTCACGTAATCTCCAAACACATCATAATGGTCTACTTTCAGGTTCACATACTCTCGAAGCACATCATCAATGGTCCACGTTCAGGTTCATGTACTCTCCAAACACATCACTGATGGTTCACATTCAGGTTCACGTACTCTCGAAACACATCACCAATGGTTCACGGTCAGGTTCACGTACTCTCGAAGCACATCACCAATGGGTCACGGTCAGGTTCACGTACTCTCCAAGCACATCACCAATGGTTCACGGTCAGGTTCACGTACTCTCCAAACACATCACTGATGGTTCACATTCAGGTTCACGTACTCTCGAAACACATCACCAATGGTTCACGGTCAGGTTCACGTACTCTCCAAACACATCACTGATGATTCACATTCAGGTTCACGTACTCTCGAAACACATCACCAATGGTTCACGGTCAGGTTCACGTACTCTCGAAACACATCACCAATGGTTCACGGTCAGGTTCACGTACTCTCGAAACACATCACCAATGGTTCACGGTCAGGTTCACGTACTCTCCAAACACATCACTGATGGTTCACGGTCAGGCTCGGATAAGTCGTTTCAGTGGATAACTTTGTGTAATAATATGATATGTTTGTAGTAATGTTAAGCTCAATTTGACATGATCCCTCAAATACACTGCTAAATTGAAATAAGAATATTGTTCAAAATTGGATTAAATACAAATAACCCATAATCCTAAAACCAAGGCCCCATGGAACATGTTTAGACCAGCCACTTTTAATGAGGTTTCTGTTCCAAGCCAGGAGAATGAGCGGCTATGTATATGTGTGTTAAGGGTACCATTTTGTCTCTGGTTCTACAAGTTCCAATTCGATTTTAGAGTTTTTCTTACGGGGTGGTATTTAATTTTTTTGCATTTTATTGTTTAATCATTGTGATATTTTTATACATATCAGTTATTTAAAAATGAAGGGTATTCATCTAATCATATATATATATATACATACATAATTTTGCTTAGTTTCAGATCGAGATCTCATATACAGAAATATGGGAGAAGTTGTACGGCATTATGTCAATACGCATAAATTTGAGCAAGAAAATCCGCCAGAAAAACAAGTAAAAAATAATAAATTTTCATATTTGTTCAGAAGTAACACTGCCTATACCTCTGACTTAATTTCAGAGACATCTTCCCAGAGTCCTATTGGGCTAGATCGAAACAACAGTTCAAATTTGATTTTAAATCGATCAAAAACATTTTCTAGTTTATATTCTTTAAAATATGATCGTAGTGCAATATCATTGACTGGTATGAACCTGTCTGTTGCTGGCAGTACCAGTGCGGATTCAAACTCTAATGGCTCAGTCGAGCAGAATCCAAATGTTCATGCACATTCAAAATTCGGCCAGTTTGTTCAAAATGCAAAGACGCAATGTTCGAAAGCAGTGAAAACAATAAGACATGGAATGAATACGTTAAGACATGGTGATACATCTGAAAATACTGAAGTAACTAGTGGTTTGATTAAGAATAGAAAACAAGTTTATGACACATTCGAATGTGTGAAAAGTACAATGCAGACCAACAACAAAATGCTAGCAGCGATGTCAGTGTCCGCACTCTCTGCCCGATACAACTGTGCAGCAATTCATAGATTTTTGTTTACAACTAGTGCAATACACATTTTTGTATTAGATTCAGATATAGATTTTAACGGGCCTTCTTCTGTTCTGTCTGAAGATGGCTGTTATTTTACAAATCAAGGTTTGTGTTCTATGTTATTTTTAGAATTACTAGTAATGTAGAAATAGATTAGATGTTGGTGATTGGTATTACAAAATGTGTGGAATATATTATAATATACATCTAAGAAAAGTTTGAGGATAGATAGATAGATAGATAGTTTATTAACGAATTATCGGCTCATAAGGGCATATACAATCAATACAATGAAATAAAAAACAAATGGTATATACAAAAACAATAAATGGCAGTATGATTATTAATTTTGATTATGTTTACCATCATTTATTGAGCAGAATAAATGTCCTAATGTGTCTCTGAACAATCAAAGGGAAATAACTCTAATTCTAAAGAGAGACAAAACAAAATCCATATCTGCTGTGGTAAATAAAAAAAACATTTTAAGGAATTAACAAAATACAAAAATACAGTCATTGACACAATCAAGTTTATTAATTTATTTTCTTCAAAAGCAAATTTATTATGAAGAACCTGCTGGGAGATTTCCCTTCTCTTAAAACAATTAAATATAAATAGAGATGCGAGTCTTAAAATATTTTTCAGGTCATCAAGTATATGAGTTTTTGGTCGTTATTTAATTTTAAGTAATTGGGAACTATTGAAGATATCGATTTAGTGAAATCATCTCTCAGGGTTGAATATGAATTACATTCAAATAAAAAGTGAACTTCATTTTCAACTTTCAAACAACCGGAACATAATCGTTCATCTCTCGGTTTAGAACAAGTTATATTCCATGAGATGATGAAGATATCTGCTTTGTACTAGACCAACACGCTTAGTTGGATATTTATGGTGCTAGTTCACTAAAGCAAAAGTCCGCAGGTAGACATGTTGTTCCACGCAGACACATTATTGTGATTCCGAGCCAATAATTCTTAACTCTTACTTCTCCATGCAGCGTGTTTAGCGGAGAAGCCACACATAACAATTTATAGTTTTTGGTTTGACTCAACTGGGCGTCAAACCCACGATCTACTGCATTCAAAATGAGCATGCTAATTATTACACCACTGCTGCCGTTCCAATTCTTATGGACAATACCAGAAGACGGGTAGCGAAAATATAAGTAGTATGATCATTAGCATCAAAGTTATTCCTCCTTTCAGAATACATGACATATGTAATTGACTCTATTACTAGACGAAATGAAGGTTTATCTGATGACCATTCTGTAATTATTTTTGTGAGTCTGAATAGTGTGGATACCAGAAATGTAAGTTTCTTGTGATAAATAGTTGACATCTTATATGAACTATATTTTAGATTGAAGATTTACCTGGAGATCTCTAATATTAGATAAACTGTGTTGGTTGGTTTTATGGTGTTTAACGCCACTTTCAATAATATTTCATTTATATTGTGACGGTCAGTTTTACTGGTGGAGGAAACTGGAGGACCCAGAGAAAACCACTGACCTGTCCCAAGTCACTAACAAACTTTATCACATAATGTTGTACACCTCTCCCTAATCGAGTTTCGAACTCACAACATCAGTGGTGATACTGCACTAATTGCATAGGTAGTTGTAAACCCAACTACCATACAATCACGGCCACAACAGCTCCCTAAAGAAAAAGGGAAATTTTGGTTTCAATAATTGGTATTATTAATAAAAATATAAATATGAAATGTAATATTATACAATTTCAGAAGTATTTATAAAAAAAACCAATGCAGGTACACATCAATGTATGAGTACTGGCTTATGAGTGTTTAGTGTCACTTAATTTCGACAATATTTCTGCCTCTAGTCACTTATAAACTGTATCACGCAGGATTGCCTCGAGTGCACCTTTCCCTGAGCTGGATTCGCACTCACAATTGTAATGCCGATAGACTTTGTCTTATGGAAAGACGACTAACAAATGTAGTCGAGTATCAGAGAATTTGATAAAAAAATACAGCGTTACGATCGTAGAGCTACCAAGGAAAAAACCCATAGCACATATTATTTTGTCCAAAAGCACAATAGACCAAGAACAAAGACATGTTTGATTTGATATCTTGTATGCTTGAGGAAAAATGTCGTGTGATGATGTTTACCAATTAATTTAACGATGAAACATTATGTGATAAAGTTTGTCAACAGGTTGGTGGTTTTCTCAGGGTACTCCGGTTTCCGCCATGATATAACTGATATATTGTTGAAAATAGCGTTAAGTACTATATAAACCACCATCACCACAACTAATTAATTTAATAATAGTTTTATCATCATACCAGTAATAGCATATAAAACTACAGAACTGCAGAATATATATCTGTAAGGGATAGTGATATAATTGTTTTCTTGATTCATATATATGGTTGACCAGGTGTTTCAATATTGTTCAAGTTTACCAGTACTTTACTATTTACAGGCGGTACTTTGTATTAAAATTTGAACATTTTCATGTATATACTATACAATACTCTTTAAAATCAAGAGGTACCAAATTAGAAATACCATATTAGACAGGTAATAATACCTGGTACCGCCCCTTATTTAAAGGCCTTGTTGACCTAAATACAGAGTTAAGCTTTCCAGCGATTTTGATTTTGACTTTTGTAATTAGGTGATAGGCAATAATTACACCTTATATAAGAATCCTGGATTTTGATTAGGTAATAGCCGGTGTATTTTTCGTGTATTTTCCTATTTAGGATTAATTTCGCTCATTTTTACCGCTGCCGGGGTATTTGCACGAGGATTTAACTTTTTTACCCTCGCATGCATCAAACCGCCAAATATATCCTGGTTTGGGGGGGGGGGGGGGGGGGGTATTTGCGAAAAAGACCAGTCTTGAGACTAAATTATTTCGAAATAATTCGTCTCTCGACTGGTATTTTTCGCAAGTACCCCTTCCAAACATGATATATCTGTTCAAAGTCATATGGTGGTTTTTTTTATGGAGACAGGCGATTACAATAAACTTTGCAAACGGAGGATCTTATATAAACGATGCGTCTGATATAAACTTACACATTACGTATAACTCTGACTCTAAGCCAATAACAAGTCTATGTTCATCATCCACTGAATGTTAAAAGACAGCTGTTGACCAATCAACATTAAGGTGTGAAAGCTATAATTAATTTCTTTAACATTTTCTACTAAATTTGTGTTTTCTTGAGCCTGCCTGGCTATTCTATCTTAAGTTTAACCTTTTCATGACCATACATTTTCTGAAACGTCCATGATTCCTCTACTTTCTGTGAAAATATCAGGGGATGTTTAAAGTCTTGCTGTGAAATGCCAGGCTATGGAAAACACCTACTCTAAAAATAGCTCCATCATCCCTGGGAAATTCAATATTTATAGGTCATGCATCAAATCCTCCATAGAGGTATTAAAATCCATCAAATTTGGGCTTAAAATAATCCATATATATTTAACTTCAATTATCAATTTTAATTATTCCATTCCATTCAGTATCTTTTACAATACAACAAAGCGAAAGGAAATAGTTTCTTTAAAAAGGACTACTTTCGTATATGTGCTAAGCTCTGATTGGTGAATTATTGGTTTGACACCTAAAGCTTTCCATGGGAATGTTATTTGCAATCAATTATAATTACTGAAACATGTGTTTGCCCAGTCATATGATATGTTATTTAAGTATATATGTATGTTTATTATCAAAGTCTTATATAACTAGGGGTTGTCATGACCGTAATCGTATGGTAGTTGAATTTACAACTACCTATGCAATCAGTGCCTATCACCACTGATGTTGTGAATTCGAATCTTGATCAGGCCGAGGTGTACAATATTGCGATAAAGTTTGTCAAGGACTTGCGACAGGTCGGTGGTTTTCTCCGGGTCCTATGGTTTCCTCCACCAATAAAACTGACCGTCATGATATTACTGAAATATTGTTGAAAGTATCAGTAAGTGGCGTTAAACACCATAAAACCAAACCAAACTTATATAGCTATAGCGGGTTTTATACAAAGTACATTACGATACAAATTATACAATTTATTTATTTAAAAATCAAATTTAAGAATACATTCGAACCTTGTTATTTTGGGTTCGGATAAGTCGTTTTCATTGGATAATTCAAAGTGAAATAACGATCTGTTTGTAGTAGTAATAAATAAACAATGAGAAAAAGTGAAAATCAAGAATGGTTAATCCAGGGACACAGGCAACATTACGCAGAACGAAGACGAACACCACAAAAACACAATACAGAAATCAAAAAGACAAACTATATCAAACCCATCAAAAAAACACCTGGTGAAACCAGCTGATTCACACGAACTACTCTGCTCAGTCGAAGTGAAATTTGTGGTTACTTTAATATTTACATAACGATGTTAAATACATGTAAATGCAGACAAATACATTAGTGCCAAAAAGATAAAAAATGAAAATAATAATAATATTTTTTTTTTCTAATTAAATTAAAAACAATCAAACAAACATTCTGTTTATTAATGAAAATTGTATTTGTAATCATGTCATTTTCTAAATTGATTGTTCATCTGTTTTTTGACAGACATCAAGTAAAGAATGTGGAATATTCGATCACCTCAACTCATTGTTTCATGGTACAGAGACAGGAAAATGTATAGTAATTGATACAGAATTACGGTTCTCATTGGAAGAATTGTATACTGATAAAAGGTCAATTCTCACACAACATATATATACACAGGTCTGTAAACTAATTGAACAAAGGCCACCTCAACATGCCACGTGGCTTGCTTTACAAGAATCAGTTATATTAGCAAGGGAGAATAATTGTGGAATCATTAGCAGAAGAGAACTGATCGAAATATGTGTTCATCAAGCTAATAACATCACATCACCGAAGCAACATGACATAGAAGAATTTCTCCAATTCCAAACGGCCAAGGGGACATTACTCCACTTACACCCAGATGTTATAGATTATGTGTGTCTTGACGGTACTATTCTATATCAACTAGTATCGTTTTTTAGCCAGGTGTCAATTACACTAGTACATGATCAATACGAAAGCAGGCCTCTCTACGACACATTAAAAGCTGTTTCTCATAGATCGATCGACAAAACCTCTGCAAAATGTTATATATCCATTTCTGACCCACTATTGATGGCTGCATGTTCTTTACACTTTGCGGCAACCAATGAATACAGATTACAATTGGATGCTGAACCTCGTGAATTGTTCCTGCCTGTCAACATGTCAGGACTAGCACCGGATAGTTTAATAATCCAGTTTCATCGATTTGAATACAGCGCATGTTTTGGATTTAGATTAAAACATGCAATACAGGTTTCATCACTTTTTGAATTTCTGACATGTGCATTGTATGAAATCATGCCTCTGAAGCAGATACGCGGGAAAAATGTTGCGTTTAAAAATTTTGCTGTATTTACTATTGACAGTGATCATTGCTTAAGCCTGACGACCAATGGTAACACAATAATTTGTAACATTACTCGGAACATCTCGGAAAAGAAGAAGTCTTGGAGTTCAAAAGCTGACGTATGCAGTGGAATATATGCACTATCAAAGTACTATGTGTTCCAAATTCTCACTACCTTTACAAAGAAGAATATCAACCAATCAATTGATAGTGTAATGGTTTTGGACACATGTTCATTATTCCCGCCCTGTCTGATCAATTACGTAGATTTTATGAAGCTTGATTCTTATAGATGTGACAAGCACAACACATTTGTTGACCCAATGGAACTGTTTAATACCTGGAATCCCCCTCAGGTGTGTATCACACTAATTACCATTTTGTACTTCAGTTTTATTGTATACTAGTATATATTAATTAATATGAAATACATTTGTTGAAATATATTTCAAAATTGACATTGCATAGTTTTTGGCTGTGTTAATTTTTCCAGAAAACTTTCCAAGATAGCATAATTGTTGGAATAAACAGTTATAGTAAGCTCATGGCTTCCAATTTAATTTCTATATCAATTTCAAATTTATACTCCAAACATAATTTTATGGAATTCTGGACAGTTCTTTGTAAAAAAATATTCATAGCATTAGGCATGAATTGAACTGTTTTTATTTGTAAATATGCTCAAAAGCATTTAATTTTAATTTCACAGTTGTTTATATAACACAATGTGTTTTATTGAAAGCGACCTCTAATGCTCCATGTGCAATTACATATACTCAATTTCATGAAAATACATCTACTAAGAGCAAAATACATGCAAATAAATACATTTTTTGTACACATCCAAAATAATAAATATATCAAAAATATCAATTGTCAGCATTAACCTCCATAACATGTAAAATGTAAATGTTAGCATATTAACCTCCTTAAAATGTTAAATGTAAATGTTAACATAGTAACCTCCATAACATGTAAAATGTAAATGTTAGCATATTAACCTCTGTAACATGTAAAAGGTAAATGTTAGCATATTAACCTCCTTAAAATGTTAAATGTAAATGTTAGCATAGTAACCTCTATAACATGTAAAATGTAAATGTTAACATATTAACCTTTGTAACATGTAAAATGTAAATGTTAGCATATTAACCTCCATAACATGTCAAATGTAAATGTTAGATATTAACCTCTGTAACATGTAAATGTTAGCATATTAACCTCTGTAACATGTAAAATGTAAATGTTAGCATTAACCTCCGTAACAGTGTGTAATAGTTAGCAAACAGTACAGGAAATAAAATGAAAAAAAAAAATACCACACTGTTGGAACAATTTCAAAATCAAATATCAAAATCGTAGACAGGGGCAAAATGGATACCCCTATAATACACAAATACATGACCGTCACTCTACCGGCTTGGTACAGGCACTTCAATAAGGAGTGGCAGGGTTATACTAGGAGGATACATAACTGTTGATTTAATGAAGAGATTGGGTATGAGACTACTTGTTTTATAGTTTAAGGGTATAATACCATCAAACTTTTTTTTTATTATGGACAAGTACATTGTATATTTTACTATGGGAGTTATTTTACAGATGTTTCCTACGATCCAGGTAGAAGAATGCAGTCAGACTTGTAGAGGTTAGTGAGATTAATGTGTTATTAACAAAGGCGGATGAAATTTGAGACCAATTCTTTAATCGCCAAGTCACATGATATTTTTCGAGACAATGGATGATCTAGATACAAAAGAGCAACAGTACACACACAAAGTAAATAATATCTAATGAACAAAAGTGTGGATAACAGGAACGCCCACAAATCAGACAAAGTGTTCATGACAGGCTACTAATATACTTCCAGAGCACCTGAACTCATCCCTGGTGTTCAGTGGGGTTCGAGTTTATCAGTTTCTTAAAACATGCTAGGTGTGAGTAAAAGCCAACCAAAAGTTAGTTATTGTAATTACAAAGATGTGTACTGGTAAATTTGTTTTCATAGTATTTTTATAGAGAGTGATAAAAAAAAATAATAAAAACTTAGATATCGAATTTAGCATGTACCACTCGTTTCTGAGTACGCTAAAAAAAAGTGAAAGCAAAATAACTTAAAAGTCTTTGAGAGCAAAAAAAAACAAAAAGATTAAATAATTGGCTATTGTTGCATATGCCTGAGGATGGAAGACCTTAGTTTTCATAATAATTACATTATTTAGAAACTAATTTTCAATGATAAATATAACTCATAAACAATGTCAGTATCAAAACATTAACTACCAATATATTTCATTTTATCAGGGCATATAAAGATGATGATTTAATTAGATTTTTGGTGTTTAACACCACTTTCAGCAATATTTCAGCTATATCATGACGACCAGTTTTAGTGGTGGAAAAGCCGGACTATCCGGAGAGAACCACCGACCATGGCCAAGCAACTGGTAAACTTTATCACTCGAGTGCACCCTTTTTTATAATTTACAAAGCCGGGCGCGAACCCAAGCCGTATTGGTGATAGGCTTGTATGAGTTTTGGGTAATCCAACTACCTAACTCATTGAGCCACCCGGGCCTTCGGGCATATAAAGATAAAGCTTTTTTTTCGATGGATTTAATAAAGTGTGTAATAATTTGACACTTTGGTTCTAATTAATAAACCTGTAGTGATCCATTCATAGAATGAATAAACTAAAAACAAACAAGAAACACCACATCCATGGAGCAGTTCCAAATTCTAATAGAACAATCGTGGAAACATTTATATTGTATTAAAAAGACGCTCATCGCAAAGAAAACATTTATAACATTATGTTTCGTTTTAATTGTTTTTCATTTTTTGGTAATCATTGCAATTGTTACACTGGGTTGTGGAGGAAAACTGGAGTACAAGAGAACACCGCCGACCTTTGGCATGTCACTGATAATCAAAATGTTGTTTCAAGTACACCTCGCCATGAGCAGGATTCGAACTCACAACTTTCGTGATGATAGGCACTGATTACACATACAATTACAACGACTGTCCCCTTTGTTTCAATGGTTCCAACGGCTATTTATTATAATTTTCTTTAAAAGTCTCGGTTTTATTTATAGGTCTAAGTAATCAAGCTTTAACTGAAACAGTAACCGATTCAGACTTTGCAAGAATTATCAGAAGAATTTCAGTCAGCACCAGGAAACAATTGCTTTCATCATTACGAGCTGAACTCCAAATGCAACATTCGGAAGCATCGGAGTTTAGCACAGACCAGCAACTACTCTCGACAATGATTCTGTGGAAAAATTCTACTAGACAACCAAAGATGGAAGATATACAGAAGATTCTGACCAACAATGGAGAAACCAAGCATGTTCTGTGCAAGGTAAAGCTTTATTCTTTTTAAATAGCACATGATTTATGTTAGAGTTCGGATTAAATGAGATTAACAGAGTTTTGGTCCTTTTTTAATTTTTTCCTTTCTTTCTTTCTTTCTTTCTCGGGCATGGGTAACATTAGCTCACTTTGGCTATATTGCCCTTGGGTTTTTTTGCTCCTGAAAAAACATTTAAACCATTTTCCAATCCAATCTTGAATCACACAAATTATCATCATTATGACATCAAGCCATTTACAATATAAATCCAATTTGGAATTTTTTTAGCTCACCTTGCCAAAGGCAAAGTGAGCTTTTGCCATCACTTGGCGTCCGTCGTCCGTTAATTTTTGACATTTTAATTTTCTTCTCTGAAACACCTTAGCCAAATGAACTGAAACTTGGTAGGAAGCATCTATGGAAGATCTTCTATAAAGATTGCTAATTTCATCCCGATCCGTAAACAAACATGGCTGCCACAAGAAATTCTTGTTTCTGATTGATCGATTTCTAAAAAATCTTCTTCTCTGAAACCGCCTGGCGAAATGAACCGAAATTCGGTAGGAAACATGTATGGAAGGTCCTCTATAAATAGTGCTAATCTAGTTTTGATCCATTAACAAACATGGCCATCACAGGCAATTCTTGTTTCTGATTGATCGATTTCTAAAAAATCTTCTCCTCTGAAACCGCTTTGCCAAATGAACCGAAACTTTGTAGAAAGCATCTATGGAAAATCTTCTATAAATATTGCTAATTTTGTCTTGATCTGTTAACAAACATGGCTGCCACAGGAAATTCTGGTTTCTGATTGGTGGATTTCTCAAAATTCTTCTCCTCTGAAACTGCTTGGCTAAATGAACCGAAACTCGGTAGGAAGCATGTATGGATGGTCCTCTATAGATATTGCTCATTTAGTTTTGATCCGTTAACAAACATGACCGCCACAGGCAATTCTTGTTTCTGATTGGTCGATTTCTAGAAAATCTTTTCCTCGGAAACCGCTTTGCCAAATGAACAGAAACTTGGTAGGAAGCATATATGCAAGGTCCTCTATAACATTTGCTAATTTAGTCCTGATCAGGTAACAAACATGGCCACCATAGGTAATTCTTGTTTCTGCTTGGTCGATTTCTTCTCCTCTGAAACTGAGTAGCCAAATGAACCGAAATTTGGTAGGAAGCACCCATGGAAGGTTCTGTATTAAGTTTCCTCAAAACAGAATGAAAGATGAGTGACACAGGCTCAGCTCACTGAGCCTCTAGTTTACTTGATATTTTGCATTGTCAGGATAGCGAGAGCTAGTGGTGCAATGTTTCATTTCAAGCAGATCAAATTATCATTGGAATACTTTAGTGGAAGAACAATAGGTAATCTACAGTTTTCTTCCCTTTGTGATGTTTAGTGCACAAATGTATTATGATGTCCAAAATCACGTACATTATGACCTAAGGTGATATATAATTAAAAAATTAGTTTGTTATCAATTTGCAACTTTTAAATCTATAAAACAGCAAAACATAATATGGATCATATAAACTAAAAGAACCAAAATTCAACATTGGAAAAGGTTTCATATTAGCTACACCTCTTCTTAAATGATTAAAATTATAATAGTTCTGAAAATGTTAAAGTATCTACGAAGGAACTAGTGTTATGATGACAGATTTGAATTTGAGTATTTAGCAAATTTTGAACGATTGATCAGAAATAAGGATGGAGAGGTGGAAGTGATATTGTTGTTTATTAATAAATTTAATGACATGTTTCTTTCTGAAGTCAGAATCAGAAATCATGGCATGTTGGTTTCTTGTGGTAATTGCATTGTCAAAGGATAGATAGTGCTTTTGCTGGGTCAGAATTATTTTCTAACATCAAAATTAGGCTTAATGTTTTGGGTAATTAACCTAACTTTCAACAGTATTGAACGATTGATCAGAAATAAGGATGGAGAGGTGGAAGTGATATAATTGAACGTCAGTAATTGAAAGTCAGTTTCATTGGAGGAAAAAACTAGAATAGTCATAGAAAATCCCATAAATACAAACTTTATCACATAATGTTGTATCGAGTACACAGCGACTCGTGCTGGAATCGAACTGACAGCTTTAGTGGTGATTGCATACAATGTATGTATATGAAAAATCAAACTAACATACGATCATTGCCACAACGACTCTTCATCAAATTATGAGCTTTATTGACAAAGCTATTAAGTGTTTATATTGATCAGATTTTGGCATGGTCTACACATTTAAACTCTTTGGCTTTAAAAATTTCTAAGAAAATTGATGTAATTAAAAAGACTCAAACTGCTGTGGATTTCGTGGTTCACTTAAACCACGAAAATCAAAATCCAACGAAATACAATTTTCTCATTGATTGTTGCCTGTAGCATTTCAAACCACGAACTCAAAAACCCAAGGATCAATGCATTTTGTAGAAACTACTAAAAATGTGTGCCGACAAATAAAGTACTTTCAAAGTATTATTTTTCCAATTTTAATTACTGCTGTACAGTTTAGAGTGGAGCAAAAATTGTCTCAAATATTAATTTTGTATCTAACCTGCAAAAGGGGGTCTTCATGGATCATACTGATTATAGATCTCCGAGTGATTATATACATTTATAGTCTTTTGTTGAGGTCAATACGAGTTTTTATGAACCTTGAAAACGATATTTTTAGAGTCACATGAGGTTAATATAAAGTTCCAAAGGCTCTTCTGGAACGATCAAAATTAATCTGTGCAGAAATTGAAGGCTTAGACAGTATTCATAAAGTTCTATCAAGACAAAATCTCATTCTTTTAGTCAATCAGATAAAAGAAATATTTATAGTCGTATAATAATAAATACTATTTTCATTTTCAGATATTCCGCCAACCCAATACGACGTCATCAAACTCAGGTAAACATTATATGTCAATATATCACCTTAATAAATTCTTCATTTGGATCAAACATGTAGATATCCAATTTATGCACACAACACATTTCTATGAAGGAAATCGTTTCTTTTTATATGCTGCATCTTCAATAC
Source organism: Bathymodiolus septemdierum (assembly GCA_963383655.1). Taxonomy (NCBI): domain Eukaryota; kingdom Metazoa; phylum Mollusca; class Bivalvia; order Mytilida; family Modiolidae; genus Bathymodiolus; species Bathymodiolus septemdierum. The sequence continues at coordinate 38,672,270 of OY726530.1, read as the reverse complement.
TTTTGCTGGAGAGCTATTAGTCTTCAATAGTATCCTCCGCCCCGCAGTCAGTTTTTCAACACTGACATGATTTTATAGATACATTTTTGTATATTAATTAATGAAATTGACAGTTCCTGGATAGTGTTATTACCTGTATATTAAAACAAGGATTCATCAAAATTAACTTTTCTCGGCATGATATGGCTGAAAAATTGGTTTTAAACGACAATCACTCACTCAATCAGGCCTCGGTAACTGTGCTTGATTTTAGATATGCTGATTAGAATCTTTTGTCTTCTTTTTCAATAATGAATTTTAATTCACTTGATTCTCCAATATTTTCAATTTGTACGTAACTGGTGAAAATTATTCCAGAAACGTGTCATGTGCACTAAGTTTAATACAGTATTGACATTTTTATTATTCAGTAAGAGAAAAAAAACCTGGTTGGCTCCAAGACACTGACAGTCAGGATAGTGTAACATAGAGGAGAAACATGTCTACTTATGAACTTTTTCACTGAACTAGCACTAAACAAATTTAGCTCAGCTAATTGGTCAAAGCAGTAAACTACCCATTTTTCACTTTCGATATAAAAGCCCATGCTAGATATTCTATGACTCACGAATAAGCACAATTCAAATGACGGATATGTTATTGTGGAATTTATATGTTTCAGATTTAGTTTGACACAACGCGGTACATAACTTTTATATCTGTTCAACTAACTTGAAACTATGTGACACAGAGAATAATTTTAATATTATCTTTTTTATTAATTTATTGATTATTTAGCATAAAGTGATGAATATTCCATACATATTAATAATCAAAACTAATTTACGTACAACAATTTATATACGTAATGATGTGGACCTGGAAAAAGCATGCATATGAATGTTTTGATTACCACAAATAAAATAGGGAAGATAGTGGAGAGGGTTTGATATATTTGACTTGGTTCAAGTCACTAATGGCCACTCCACACTAGTGACTTGGTACAAGTCACTAATGGCCACTCCACACTAGTGACTTGGTACAAGTCACTAATGGCCACTCCACACTAGTGACTTGGTACAAGTCACTAATGGCCATTCCACACTAGTGACTTGGTACAAGTCACTAATGGCCACTCCACACTAGTGACTTGGTTCAAGTCACTAATGGCCACTCCACACTAGTGGCTTGGTACAAGTCACTAATGGCCACTCCACACTAGTGACTTGGTTCAAGTCACTAATGGCCACTCCACACTAGTGACTTGGTTCAAGTCACTAATGGCCACTCCACACTAGTGGCTTGGTACAAGTCACTAATGGCCACTCCACACTAGTGACTTGGTTCAAGTCACTAATGGCCACTCCACACTAGTGACTTGGTTCAAGTCACTAATGGCCACTCCACACTAGTGACTTGGTTCAAGTCACTAATGGCCACTCCACACTAGTGACTTGGTTCAAGTCACTAATGGCCACTCCACACTAGTGACTTGGTTCAAGTCACTAATGGCCACTCGATCCACACTAGTGACTTGGTACAAGTCACTAATGGCCACTCCACACTAGTGACTTGGTACAAGTCACTAATGGCCACTCCACACTAGTGACTTGGTACAAGTCACTAATGGCCACTCCACACACCAACTGTTGGTAATTAGGAGCTGCTGTAAGATGTTTTTACGTGACATTCTGCTAACACGAGGCACACGTCCCATTCTTATGCCGAGTTGGTTCATTTCTCACAACTAGCAGACGCCCCACCCCTTTTGTAGGGGTTGTATCTCGCATTCAGCAAACTATTTCCTCACAGTGAAGTTCGCACAGGGGGTCTAATTCAAATTTGAACTGGGATATGCTTATTAAAGAATATAAAATATGGAACATATACTTTTGAAAAAATATTAAAACTATATCAAGTATGAACTTTATTCATTATTTTATTTGGACTTTTTTGTTTCCTTTCCAGGAAAGGGCCATACATGTAAAGATGTATCTTTTTCACCAAGAATATTAAACCAACTCTCTATTAAATTGATTACAAGGAGTTTATTCTTGGCGCTTGAACTTGGAGTTGACTTTATAGAATACAACCAAATCTCACAACATCAAAAGGAGAACCCACTTAAGACAACCCGTGGCATACTGTCATTATGTGAAAACAGATCACTTGATGAGATTGTTGAGATTTTCCAGGAAATTGGAATAAAAGACGAGAATTTGGTTGAAATGACAATGTTGATAATCAACCAATAGGCACTTATTTAATCATTTATAACATTTATATTAAGTATTTTTATATGCAACTTTTTTCTAGCGACTGTTCTGGACACTCGCTGCCATTTAGTTGTTATGTGATTAATTAACTGGTGTCATATGGTATTTTGAACCCCTGAAAAATCGACCCCGAGGTCAATATACCATATGGAATTTGACCCTGGGGTGATTTTTCGTCATTGTATTTTGAACCCCATCATGGTTAATTGAACCCCCTCATTTCTACCAAAAGAGGGGGGTTCAAAATACCATGGATAGAGGGTTCGATATACCATGGTAGGGGGGTCAAAATACCATGGATATGGGGTTGGATATACCATGGGTAGGGGGTTCGAAATACCATGGGTAGGGGGTTCGAAATACCATGGGTAGGGGGGTCGATATACCATAGATAGGGGGTTTGATATACCATGGATAGGGAGTTCATTATACCATGGATAGGGGGTTCAAAAACCATACGTAGGGGGTTCAATATACCATAGATAGGGGGTTCGATATACCATGCATAGGGGTTTCGATATACCATGGGTAGGGGGGTCAAAATACCATGGGTAGGGTGTTCGATATAACATGGATAGGAGGTTCGATATACCATGGATACCGGGTTTGATTTACAATGGGTAGGGGTGTCAAAATACCATGGGTAGGGGTTCGATATACCATGCATAGGGAGGGGGGGGGGGGGTCAAAATACCATGGGTAGAGGATTCGATTATTTCATGTGTTTTTGATCCTTCATATGAAAATGTTTATGATGGTATATTGAACTCCCTATAGCTACCTATGGTATATCAAACCCCCTTCTCATGGTATTTTAACCCTCCTACCAATGATATATCGAACTCCATTCCCATGATATTTTGAACCCCCTACCCATGGTATATCGAACACCCTATCCCTGGTATATAGAACCCCCTACGCATGGTATGTTGACCCCCCTATCCATGGTATATTGAACCCCCTGCCTATCTCTTGATTAGAAATGAGAGAGTTCAATTTACCAAACAGGGGGATTCAGTTTTCAATAAGGGGGTTCAATATACCATGGGGCTCAAAATACCATATGACACCGGGTACATTGATATCGAGAAATTTCAGATTTGATATTCATTTAGGCAACGTAGAGTACACAAATCCAAATATATTTTCGTATAAAAAGGTAATCTAGATAAAAAAAATAAAAAACAACAGTAGAAACATAATATTTAAATAAAACAAAAGAACAAACTCCTGGACAACAGGAATCCTGAGAGCTCCAGTCTACAGGGAATCCCTCATCCCAAACAGATAATATCAAGATGATATTGGACATATGTCTTCAACCGGTTGATACAATTGAATTCAAAGATATGAACTAGTCTATGATGTCGTCTGCAGAATTTGACTTTGGTTTTATGTTTTTATGTACCCCTGTTAATATTAAAGTTTTTGTGTTAGATATGTGCCTAATACAAGGTGTACTGGATACAGCTTTATGTGATAAAGATTGATGGTTTTCGGTATATATGAACATTATTTATTAGTTACAAAAGTGTGAATGTAATATTTATTGGAACATTACTCTTATCTTGTATTACAAAACGGTGAAATCTAGGAATGAAAAAAAAATCATTTTATCCCCAATGCAAGATTATCGGAATTAACTGTATGGACAGATTGCATTAACCTCTTTGAGAAAGTGGAAGCTGAACCAGGTGATTGAAGATCAGTGTTGATTCTATTGCTGTAATATTGAAAAAGTTACCAGCACTTCATATAGCACACAGTTTCTGGTTCATAATATTATCCTATCTATTACAATATTGCAACCACGAAAAGATTATGCTTACAAAAACTGTTTGCATCGGGTCAAACCAAAAACTATAAAATAGGTATTTGTTGCTTCTCTGCGAAGCACGGCATTAAGGAGGAAGAGCAAAGACTGGTTGGTTCAGAATCAAGATAATGTGTCCAAATGGTGCGACATGTGTATCCGTAGACTGTTGTTTCAGTGAGCTAGCACTATAAAAATCCAACTAAGTGTGTTGGTCTAGTACAACGTGGACCTCTCCATCATCTCATTGAAAATTAACTTGTTCTTGTCATGATATAGCTGAAATATTGCTGAATTGGAGTTAAACAACAATCAATCGCTCCTAATCAGAATCCCTAAATCAAAGGACAGACAACACAATAAACACCGAGCTACAAAACACTACACAAAAACAAAAGATCGTGCAACATGCACCCCACTAAAAACATGCACCCCCTAAAAACATGCACCCCACTAAAAACATGCACCCCAGTAAAAACATGCACCCCACTAAAAACATGCACCCCACTAAAAACATGCACCCCACTAAAAACATGCACCCCAGTAAAAACATGCACCCCACTAAAAACATGCACCCCACTAACAACATGCACCCCACTAAAAACATGCACCCCATTAAAAACATGCACTCCACTAAAAACATTCACCCCACTAACAACATGCACCCCAGTAAAAACATGCACCCCAGTAAAAACATGCACCCCACTAAAAACATGCACCCCAGTAAAAACATGCACCCCACTAAAACATGCACCCACTAAAAACATGCACTCCACTAAAAACATGCACCCCACTAAAAACATGCACCCCACTAAAAACATGCACCCCACTAATAACATGCACCCCACTAAAAACATGCACCCCACTAAAAACATGCACCCCACTAAAAACATGTACCCCACTAAAAACATGCACCCCACTAAAAACATGCACCCCACTAAAAACATGCACCCCACTAAAAACATGCACCCCACTAAATACATTCACCCCACTAAATACATGCACCCCACTAAAAACATGCACCCCACTAAATACATTCACCCCACTAAAAACATTCACCCCACTAAATACATGCACCCCACTAAAAACATGCACCCCACTAAAAACATGCACCCCACTAAATACATTCACCCCACTAAATACATGCACCCCACTAAAAACATTCACCCCACTAAATACATGCACCCCACTAACAACATGCACCCCACTAAAAACATTCACCCCACTAATAGCATGCACCCCACTAAAAACATGCACCCCAGTAAAAACATGCACCCCACTAAAAACATGCACCTCATTAAAAACATGCACCCCACTAAAAACATGCACCCCACTAAAACATGTACCCCCCTAAAAACATGCACCCCACTAAAACATGCACCCCACTAATAGCATGCACCCCACTAAAAACATGCACCCCACTAAAAACATGCACCCCACTAACAACATGCACCCAACTAACAACATGCACCCCAGTAAAAGCATGCACCCCACTAAAAACATGCACCCCACTAAAACATGCACCCCACTAATAGCATGCACCCCACTAAAAACATGCACCCCACTAAAAACATGCACCCCACTAAAAACATGCACCCCACTAAAAACATGTACCCCACTAAAAACATGCACCCCACTAAAAACCTTCACCCCACTAATAGCATGCACCCCACTAAAAACATGCACCCCACTAAAAACATGCACCCCACTAAAAACATGCACCCCACTAAAAACATGCACCCCACTAAAAACATGCACCCCACTAAAAACATGTACCCCACTAAAAACATGCACCCCACTAAAAACCTTCACCCCTCTAATAGCATGCACCCCACTAAAAACATGCACCCTACTAACAACATGTACCCCACTAAAAACATGCACCCCACTAAAAACATGCACCCCACTAAAAACATGCACCCCACTAAAAACCTTCACCCCACTAATAGCATGCACCCCACTAAAAAACATGCACCCCACTAAAAACATGCACCCCACTAAAAACATGCACCCCACTAAAAACATGCACCCCACTAAAAACATGCACCCCACTAATAGCATGCACCCCACTAAAAACATGCACCCCACTAAAAACATTCACCCCACTAAAAACATGCACCCCACTAAAAACATGCACCCCACTAAAAACATGCACCCCACTAATAGCATGCACCCCACTAAAAACATGCACCCTACTAACAACATGTACCCCACTAAAACATGCACCCCACTAAAAACATGCACCCCACTAATAGCATGCACCCCACTAAAAACATGCACCCCACTAATAGCATGCACCCCACTAAAAACATGCACCCCACTAAAAACATGCACCCCACTAAAAACATGCACCCCACTAAAAACATGCACCCCACTAAAAACATGGACCCCACTAAAAACATGCACCCCACTAAAAACATGCACCCCACTAAAAACATGTACTCCACTAAAAACATGGACCCCACTAAAAACATGCACCCCACTAAAAACATGCACCCCACTAAAAACATGCACCCCACTAAAAACATGCACCCCACTAAAAACATGCACCCCACTAAAAACCTTCACCCCACTAATAGCATGCACCCCACTAACAACATGCACCCCACTAATAACATGCACCCCACTAAAAACATGCACCCCACTAAAAACATGCACCCCACTAAAAACATGCACCCCACTAAAAACATGCACCCCACTAAAAACATGCACCCCACTAAATACATGCACCCCACTAAAAACATTCACCCCACTAAAAACATGCACCCCACTAACAACATTCACCCCACTAAAAACATTCACCCCACTAATAACATGCACCCCAGTAAAAACATGCACCCACTAAAAACATGCACCCCACTAAAAACATGCACCCCACTAAAAACATGCACCCCACTAAAAACATGTACCCCACTAAAAACATGCACCCCACTAAAAACATGCACCCCACTAAAAACATGCACCCCACTAAAAACATGCACCCCACTAAAAACATGTACCCCACTAAAAACATGGACCCCACTAAAAAGATGTACCCCACTAAAAACATGCACCCCAGTAAAAACATGCACCCCACTAATAACATGCACCCCACCAACAGCATGCACCCCACTAATAGCATGCACCCCACTAAAAACATGCACCCCACTAAAAACATGCACCCCACTAAAAACATGCACCCCACTAATAACATGCACCCCACTAAAAACATGGACCCCACTAAAAACATGCACCCCACTAAAAACATGCACCCCACTAAAAACATGTACTCCACTAAAAACATGGACCCCACTAAAAACATGCACCCCACTAAAAACATGCACCCCACTAAAAACATGCACCCCACTAAAAACATGCACCCCACTAAAAACATGCACCCCACTAAAAACCTTCACCCCACTAATAGCATGCACCCCACTAACAACATGCACCCCACTAATAACATGCACCCCACTAAAAACATGCACCCCACTAAAAACATGCACCCCACTAAAAACATGCACCCCACTAAAAACATGCACCCCACTAAAAACATGTACCCCACTAAAAACATACACCCCACTAAGAACATGCACCCCACTAAAAACATGTACCCCACTAAAAACATGCACCCCACTAAAAACCTTCACCCCACTAAAAACATGCACCCCACTAAAAACATGCACCCCACTAAAAACATGCACCCCACTAAATACATGCACCCCACTAAAAACATTCACCCCACTAAAAACATGCACCCCACTAACAACATTCACCCCACTAAAAACATTTACCCCACTAATAACATGCACCCCAGTAAAAACATGCACCCCACTAAAAACATGCACCCCACTAAAAACATGCACCCCACTAAAAACATGCACCCCACTAAAAACATGCACCCCACTAAAAACATGTACCCCACTAAAAACATGCACCCCACTAAAACATGCACCCCACTAAAAACATGCACCCCACTAAAAACATGCACCCCACTAAAAACATGCACCCCACTAAAAACATGCACCCCACTAAAAACATGTACCCCACTAAAAACATGGACCCCACTAAAAAGATGTACCCCACTAAAAACATGCACCCCAGTAAAAACATGCACCCCACTAATAACATGCACCCCACTAACAGCATGCACCCCACTAATAGCATGCACCCCACTAAAAACATGCACCCCACTAAAAACATGCACCCCACTAAAAACATGCACCCCACTAATAACATGCACCCCACTAACAACATGCACCCCACTAAAAACCAGAAGTAATGGTAAGTAATTTCTGCTCCATAAGTGGCACCCGTCATATTTAAGATATTGGAATATCTCCAAGACGCTATATATATTTTCTTTGTCTATCTATTAGTAGTATGCATAACAAGAAGGGTGTTGACATATATACCGTTTTTAAATATCTATTGTAGTAGTATGGTAACTTATTTATAGCACATTTTAACATTTCTTATATCCTCTATATCAACTATTGTGGTGGGATAATAATAAATGTACTCATATTGAGTGAGTGGTTCTCTAAGTACCGAGTATGACTGATTGATTCGGAGTCCTAATAATATGTCATAGTCATATACCTTTGGACTGTCGCTTCACTGACTTTGCACAATAACATTCGTAGAAGGACAGACGATACAATGAACAAATGTAAAAGAACAAGAATACAAACAATTGTTGTCAAAGTACGAGACTAAAGATTCAGCAACTCATACCTGCTCCACTGGTGACATCTTTCATGTTACATTTGCTACAAAATCCAGTGATAAGTACTAGTCTTGAAAAGTGAAAAGGAGACAGGATTGTGATTACGACAAACGGAACATACCTGTGGTCATGTGCGACACAGATATTCCTTAGCGATTTTGTCCAATTATTGCGTATGTGCATTCTTTGTCATTCACATTAAAAGTCTATAAAGTGTTCCAGTTTCTACACGTAAAGGTTATATACGGTAGCTTGTGCCTATCACCATTAAAGATGTGAGTTCGAACCCCATTCATGGTGAGGTGTACTCGATACAACATTATGTGATAAAGTTTGTCAGTGACTTACGACAGGTCGGTGGTTTTCTCGGGGTACTCCAGTTTCCTCCACCAATGAAACTGACCTCCACGACATAACTGAAATATTGTTGAAAGTGACGTTAAACACCACAACCCACTCGCCCACCCTCATTTAAAATTATATTACATAAGCTGCATCAAACTATAGTCAGTGTTATTGTTGAAAGTGGCGTTAAACAACACAAAATCTAAAACCAGCCATTTAGCTTGTTGAAAATTGTATCATGACATTCCTTTTTTCCGTACCTAGTTTGAACAGAGATATGAGGCTAAATACATTTTCATTATTTAGTAGTACTCCTTCCAAGTAATATTAAGATTAAAAAAGGTGAATCAACATTTTTATTCAATAAAAATTACAAAAATATATATTTCCATGGTATACATTTGCTGTATTCTCAGAAATATTATCTTGTGAATTAGTTTTTTGAAGTGACAGGGGAATTTTTCTCGTCTTCATCCTCAATTTCAAAAATATATTGATCCGAGTTTGATAAACTAGAATCGATATAATTGGCACAACGAACTGTAACTTTTGATGTCAAATATTACTACAATAATGAAAACGAACTCGTAATTTTATAGCAGAAATTGGAACAGCTAAATTCATTATAGGTTTTTAAAACTTAAACGAGTTGGTATTTGAAACAAAAGTATTACTTAAAAAAATTGCATTGTGCTAAAAATATCAAATAAATAATAACCCCTTCATTACAAAATGTCTGTATTGGAGTTGTAAAAATATTATATGCATTCTAAAATTAATAATAATAGTGCATATCTGATAACCGAATAATAATATATAACAGCGTATGATATCAGGAACTATTCTAATGTAAACATCTGTTTGTAGAGTTAACATATCTATGTGTTTCCTTTAATTAAATCCACAGCCTTTTCACCAATCATTATTGTCGGAGCATTTGTGTTCGATGCTGTCACAAAAGGCATAATAGAGGCATCAGCTACCCGCAGTCCCTTTACTCCTATAACCCTGAAATAAAATACATTATACACATTTACACAATCTAAATATAATGTATTTCTTTTTCGGTTATATGGGATTTCCCTTTTTAGTTTCAATGTTTTATTTAGAATAAAACCGATTTTTTAAGAAGCCTTTAAGGTCTGTTTGATTATGAAATTATTAATGCATGGGAAAGTTTTTGGCGGTAATACAGGCGGGTTGTCACTGAGCTATTAAAGGGATATTGTCTACCACAATCGTAATTTTTTCATACCCAAAATTATTGTCGTTTTCCGTACTGACCTTCATAAAATGAAGATTAAACACCGAATTATTGGCGAATACGCTACGAAACGTTGTTTTTTCGATATAAAAAAGCTGACCATCGTTACTGGAAGCTAATTGATTATTCACTGACCTGAGCGAGGCCAAATCTATTTTTATCTATTTTTATGCCAGTAGCCCGGATGCTGCAGCATGGATGTTGAAATTCGTGTTTGTTTACCTCGCAAATACGGCCGTTTTATGCTATTCATTGACAATAATTTGCTGTTGCCAGGTGCAAGATTACATGTATTGAATAATATCTACCGAAAATGATCATAGGCATCATCTTAAATTCATAAAATATGAAAAACGATTGAGAAAAGAAGGAAAAAACATGTTCGGCTTACCTATCAAACAAAATATTTGCAAATTCAGCGCGAGTTTGGACGCGTATCGTAGCACTTCATTGAGTTCGTTCCAACGGTCCAACTGATTCCCTACATATATTCTGCATTTGTTCCATTTGGAAGATACTTCACTTCTATTCATCTTTCTCTCTGAATCCGTGAAAGTCCGCTTTCTTCCACGCGTTGACACTTTCTCTTTTGCCCAAGAACCACATGTTGTTTATTGTTTCTAAACAGTGCGCATGCTCAAGACGGGTTCACATAGAAGGCCATATGAATAGATTTGAATATTGTCATCCAGGACAATAATTCTGATAACGATAGTTTTGGGTATTTTTTGTCAAAAAATCGTATCTTTTGCAGCATAACTCGGTGTTAGTCTTCATTTTATGAAGGTCAGTACGGAAAACGACAATAATTTTGGGTATGAAAAAATTGCGATTTTAGTAGACAATATCCTTTTAATAGCTGATACATGTATAACTATTATTGAGACGTTCCTCCCAAGTGTTCCCCACTTGGTACGCTCTGCTTGATATATTACAGGGCGATTTTTTTTTATGTACAATTATATGACATGTATATTGATGTTATTGTTTGTATTTAATTAATAAAAGTTGCTTCGCAAAGAAAATACATTGTATGAGAAAGTTACTGCGAGCAAACAAGCCTAATTCAAGTATTGTCTCTTAGCCCTTTATATAGATTTTGATTTAATTTTTAATTTTTGATGTTTAACAGCAATTTTTTCAGCAATATTTCAGCTATATCATGGCGACCAGTTTTAGTGGTGGAAGAAACCGGAGTACCCGGAGAGAACCACCGACCATGGGCAAGCAACTAGTAAACTTTATCACTTGCAGTTGCGAGTCGAGTGCACCCTTTTTGTAATTTACAAACCGGGCGCGAACCCACGCCATATTGGTGATAGGCTTGTACGAGTTGTTAGGTAATCCAACTACATTTGTACCTAACTCATTGAGCCACCCGAGCCCTGTCCTTTATATAAGATTATAAATTATCTAAATTCGGAAGATTTCAAGACGGAGAATTTAACAGAACAGTTAACAAATCTTTCTTGTTTATTTCTAAATTTAATTTAATTTCCCATTTTAAAAATTTACAGAGGAAGTGTTCATGTAGTGTAGGCCTGTATGTATTTGCTTGCAGCATAATCTGATATTTCTATGTGGGTATTGAGATGCTTCCCATTTCTGTAGTTTTTACAACATTGTTTGACGAGTGTTTCTGTTAGTATACTTAATAAAAGCAACATTTTCATGAAATTACAAACTTTTTCAAAATAATATAAATGATCATTAATATTAACAATAACATTATTTTCTCAATAGGGGGCTGTCGTGATCGTATGGTAGTTGGAAATCCAACAATCTATGCTATCAGTGCCTATCATCACTAAAGTTGTGAGTTCGAACCTCGTTCATGGTGAGGTGTACTTGATACAACCTTATGTGATAAAGTAACTATTACCACTAACGTTGTGAGTTCGAATTCTGCTCCACATTATGTGATAAAGTTTGTCAGTGACTTGCGAGAGGTCGGTGGTCTTCTCCGGGTATTCGGGTTTCTCCACCAATATAACTGAAATATTGTTGAAAGTAGCGTTAAACACCATAAACCCAAACCTATCTAATAGTTATTTAAGTATGTCATTGTCGTTTAAGTTACGTAATCCACCAATACCTGCATTGACATTTTGGTTGTGTTTTGTTTTCACCGAATCCTGTGCATTATTATCGTATTAATTAATTTGAGATCAATGTTATCCGGTTGGACGAAACACCAGTGCGCACTTGGTGTAAACAATAGATGACAAATAAACTGCTGCTGAGTTTTCTCCCATGTGATGTGCATTTGAAGTGGTTCACCAGTGAGAATTATGGCTGTTTAATTACTGGTGAACAATAGGTTTTTTTTTTAATCGTGATGGGATATTCAATCGATGTACTCACAAATAAAAATATCCGAGTTGCTTTATGACAAGGAACAGATGATAATCGGATAATACAGAGAGAGGCATAATAATATATATTATTTTTAAAAGTATGTGTATTGGTGTGTGCGTGTTCCCAGATCATGTAGTAGCAATGTGTTATGATAAAAATATTGTGTATCACCAATGTTTAACGGTAATGAATGTAACCTGTGGCAGACCCAGGAAAATATCAGAAGTTATCAGAGTTTACAAAATGTGTAAGTCCTGTCAGACATGACCAGTACAATTTGGGCAGATTTTGCTAAGGACTGACACAAGATTGGTATTTTGCAATAGAAAATTAATAGGGAGTGATATCTTTTTCACTAGGACCACCAAAAACCATATGCAATTTCGTTAACCCTGAGTTATTGAAACACAAAGAGTAGACCAACCTTAGTTCAGAATCAACTACAGCATTTTTATCCGTGGCTCTACCCATTGTACAGGTTGATGTAGGATGGTAATTAGTCAAAGCCATATATCTAATTATACATTCTAAATAATCATCTGAATCAAATTTGTGTTTTTTGCAAACTGCAAAATGCTCTTGTGGCCAAGTTGCACCAACACGCTGAAATGCTTCAGTTGAAATCAGCTTTTTCATTAAACGTAAACCTGCAAAAATATGTTAAATAATAATTACTAATTATGGTAATATTATAGTAAGATTTTTGTAGTAAAGAAATATCATATGTTGGTAGTGCCGGATTTAGGACAAATGAGGCCCTGTGCTAGTTAAGTTATGACGTCCCTTACTTGGGCCCTGAAGGAGGTAGACCCGGTAGGCCTACACAGGCACACTCCCCTAGACTATCAACTCTATCATTATATCTGGAATCGCTCCGAAACAGAACGCCTTCAAACTTAAAATTGCACCACTTAAGCAAAAATCCATCGCTAAAAAAAATTCTTTGGCAGGAAGATTGGCCCCTCTCAACGGGGCCCTGTGCTTAAGCACACCTAAGCACAATGGTAAATCCGGCACTGTATGTTGGGAATAACATTTTAAATGTATAATGCAATACATATTTTTTTTATTTAGCTGATTATAACCCAATAAAAGATATGCCCGGTGTGAGTCATTGTGACAGTTGTGAGATTAAACCAGCAACAACTCTACATGCGTTCTTAATATATATATATATATATATATATATATATATATATATATATATATATATATACGTCTAAAAATTAAACCATAACAGTGTTAGAATTAGATTTTTGAGCTGTCAATTTTGTTGTTCTTCCCTCGACGGGATTTGAACTCGCACCATTGATACACTGCAGCACCGCCTTACGTCCAGCGCCCTAGACCAATGACATTGTCTGCAACAAAACACATACACGTCTTGTACGGGCATGTTTTAAAGACATCATGAGACTTTCTGCCTAAGATCTTATGTCTTCACACATTCTCTCAAAACGCCAGTCATGACCTTAAACATTTCACTGTAGGTTGTCATGACGACTTAGATCACAAAAGAATGCCTTGACACATCTAATACATCCTATCTAGCTAATAGCTTTAAAATACTTGAAATGTCTCAATGCATTCACCTATTAATCACACTCAAGATATGGCATTTCCGCATATATCATGTTCTGTTACATCTGAAGACATGTAATATTTACACCACCGTTTCCCGAGTTAAATGCATGGTTAACACAATGGAATGTTTCATAATCGCGCTCGTTTGTTTTACCATTTAACTCGGAAAACCGTGGTATAAATAATGTGTAACATGAGCCAAGATAAAGCCATGCAATATCACATTTATGTCGTTGATTATTGTATAACTCTCTGAGAGGAATAAAGCTACAGCCCAGATATAGAGTGTGCAATATCTGGTAGATCTGCGTGTATTATTTCATAGTTCTAAGCTGTTGCTTACATTCTGGTACATAAACCATATAAAGGTCAGAGGAAAATAATGCATTCATGTTACATATATTCATATTTATTTACACTAATATTTAATGGAACTTATCTACCTCTAATTATTGTTTTAACATCTTCCTTTTCTCTCAATGCTTGTGGATCAATCAAAGGATGATCGAATGGATCTTTAGATTTCAGTCGGATATTTCCCGTACTTTTCGGATGTAGTGGCGCCATCATTCCAATTGTCAACCTTGAAACAACTTTGGACTGAGATCGTTCCATTTCTTTGAAATGCTGCATAACCTATGGAAGAAAATGTTGACAATACATTTAAATTTCAAACATATAAGGGGCTGTCGTGGTTGTGATCGTATGGTAGTTGGATTTACAACTACCTGTGCAATCAGTGCCTATCACGACTAAAGTTGTGAGTTCGAACCCCGTTCATGGCGAGGTGTACTCAATACAACATTATATGATAAAGTTTGTCAGTGACTTACGACAGGTCGGCGGTTTTCTCCGGATAGTCCGGTTTCCTCCACCAATAAAACTTACCGCCACGATATAACTGAAATATTGTTAAAGTGGCGTTAAACATCATAAACCATTACACATATAAAGCAAATCATAGAATTTTTTTAAAATACAATGAAACATATCTAAGCTGAATCCTAAATAAACATGAAACCTGTGTAAATGTTTTACTATTGACAGGAAACTTAGCAAAAAATACCTATCTTATCCATGCTGTCTATTTCGAACTCAAAACATAGCAAAATAATGAATTGGTTGCTTCCAGCGTGTCCATATATAAATTAAATAAATTAATGGACTGCATGTGATATGTACAACAGCCTTGCAAACATTAAAAAAATATCTTTTAATTGATTTGATTGTAGAAATTATATTGGAGCATTGAAACCAAATGGTCTGAGGTGTATTTCTCGACCGACAAGACCAGGAATCCATGTTTTCTTGTCTACAATGTTACTTTGGTTTTAAAAAGAGTTTATATATATATTTAACATTCTTTCTATTCTATCAATATTTGATGTATTAGATTGTTTAAATTGTATCCTGGTTGTTCTGTAGGACGTAAAGAGGGTTAGGGTTATTGTCTATAAGCACAACTTTCAACAATATTTCAGTTACCGATATATCATGGTGGTCAGATTTACCGGTGGAGGAAAGCGGAGTACCAAGAGAAAAACATCGACCTGTCGCAAGTCACTGACAAACTTTATCACATAATGATGTGTCAAATACACCTCATCATGAGCGAGATTCGAACTCACAATGTTAGTGGCGATAGGCACTAATTACATAGGTAGTTGTAAATCCAACTACTAAGCGATCATGACCATGATGATCCCATGGTAAACAGAAAATATCTAAATCATTAAAAGCAGAATATTATGCTTAAACTTCGAAACGTCGACTATGGTCATCTACGAATTCGTCAATGGAAATATTACAATTGTTTTATATTTTTAAGTCAGTGCATCTATTCTTCTATTTTCTACAAACTTTCTAAAGAAAATAAAGAAAGTTACCCTTCATACCAAAATGTGAATACGATTTTATCAACATATGGTATTTTTGTATTTGCTCATAATGTTAATACTAGTTGAACATTTTCATCGATCACCACGATTGAGGAGACACCTAGCAGTTTCGAATTTGGTAGTATAATAACGATTCACATTGACGCTTTGATATTGTTATTAGGAATTCTCGTAATTATCTTTATATATATACCTCTTTTTTGAAGAATTTAGTAAACGTGAACTTCTCATGGTACTGCGACGGTGTCGAGTGCAACAAATACTGGACATCTGGTGCTAAATCAGGATTGTTAGGATTTGTACGAACGAAAGCAGTGGCTTCACGCATTGCATTACGAGACAGATGACCTATTAATAATAAAGATTTCAAATAACATGAATCACATTTTAGCTGACATTTTGCTGCAATTTACATGACATTATTTATGATAATATAATGAAAGGACATACTAGATGATAAATCACCATTTTCAACTATTTCTGACAATGATAAAAAACACTTTGCGAGATTATATTTGCACAATCATTTTGCTAAAGAGTGCTAATCTTGTCAACTTTAATTGAACTAATGTTAGTGCTGTGTTGTAATTCTCTATCTCATTTTAAATATATACAAATTAATATGAGAATATGGCAGGAATTCTCTCCGAAATCCAGATAAAGCATAAAAGGTAATACACAATATTTGTAGTTAGTTCCTTTATTGTGATGTCATCAGTGCCGGATTTACCATTATGCTTAGATGTGCTTAAGCACAGGGCCCCGTTGGCCAGGAGGCCCATCTTCTTGCGTTGCAGACGCAGTGTTTGACCTAATATAACGTAATATTTTAACTATGCCTAAATTTCCTGAGCATGTATGCATGCCTGACTGCCCGTGTAGGCCTACCGGGTCTACCTCCTTCAGGACCAGAGAAAGGGGTCTCATAACTTAACTAACATAGGGCCTCATTTGTCTTTAATCCGGCACGAGATGTCATTAATAATAAAACTTTGTTCACTAACAGCTGACACAAATTTTCTTTAACATGCAAGAAGCCTAGGGTTTCCAAAATAAAATGCTCTTTGTGTCTCGTCTTTCGGGCGAGTTTTGTATTTGATAGATCTCATACGTTCATGGTGTCCTAGTAGTAGGTGTGTTCCCTGAAAGCTATGACACCTATTTCAATTTTCTTCAGGTGTATATGATATGACTCATATACGGATTCAATTTGATATATAAGGGTTGTGTGTTTTAAACATGTATCTTAAATGAATGCATATCAACCTCCCTCCAATACCGAAACACTCCCTACCAAAACACTGTCATGTATCAGTTCTAAGCCAACTGCTGGTTTCCCACGAAATAAAATATGTGCTAAATGAAATATTAATACAATAGAAGGTTCAAGAAAACATGTAAAGGGTATACATTTTGTGCCTGTTTCACTGAGAAATACAAAAACAACATATTGTTGTTAACTCAAAGCTAATGACGACACAATATATATCAGAGTTCATCAAACAAGTTTAAGGTAGTTCGGGAGTAAAGAAAAGAAAATGATAGACTTTTTTTCATATCTTGTGGACTTGATTCTTAAGGTATCAAAAAAATAAAATAAAAATATGCCATATAAGAGCACAATCACCGGCCGAATATTTTGTGTTTTTGTTGTTGATATTGCAATAAGTCAATTTGGTAAAAAAATAAATGATAGAATTTGAAATATTGCTAAATTGAATAGCCTATGCCCACAATTTCATTATAAATATTAAAAATTCAATAAGTCACCATGCATATAAGAGTGAAAATAAGGGCTTTTTAGTTATAGAAACAATCCTGTTTGTGTTTTTATCACATTAAGTGTGTAAAGCGATTGTTTCAAACCATTTTTTTTGGCATGAAGTTTGAAAATATGAAGATCTTATAGTCATGTGGATTAGATCCAACCTTTTATTGTGGGGGCGGTTCAGTTTTTTGTTGAAAAATCTGGGATTTTGCGAATTTATTCAAGTTTTTGCAAATCCTTGAATAATTCGCTTATTTTCAAAACTGTTTGGCATAAAACTTTCAAATAGAAATGTCTTACAAGAGATTGCAGATTTCAAAAGTTCTGATCAAAACATCATAGTTTTTTGTTGAAAAAACAGAGATTTTCAAAATTGAGGCTGAATGAAGCAAAAATTAAAGTAATTGAAAAAAATATTTCAGACTTTGGATTAAAGATTCTAAATATAAATCTCTTCATGTGTATTCAGATCCAAGAATTATGAACCTTATTTGTGAGTAAAATCATATGCTTTGCTAAAAAAAAAATAAGGATTCTGAGAATTGCCTTCTCAGCACAATAACCTAAATAACCAGAGGTTTTCTAGCAGACTGTATTGTTCAACTGAATCACTTTTTGAGATTTATAGAAAATATTAAACAACATTAGGCATATCATTTCTTTTCATATAGAAGACTTTGTGCAGGACATGTTTCTGGAATAACCATCATCTTGTACGTATACACTCATAATCAAATGATTTGGACAACCAAAACTTTATGGTTTGTAATTTAGCCAATTTGATTAATGCATTGTTGTTCATTCATGCATAGCTAATTAGAAAGATCTAATACAGAAAACTTATATTGTAACCACTCAAGTGAAAATAAGGTCACGGTCAAGTGAAATCTACCAGACTGACCGGACTAAATATTGTATTTAAATACTACCCTGTTGATTTTTTTTATTATTATTAATTACTATTTTGAAAATGCTTACAAGAAAACAAGCAATTTAAACCAATTTTATAAGTTAGTAGTCTAAGCATGAAATAGACTAGCAGAGAATAGAACCTCAGTTCATATCTATACCAGCGACATACAATGATACATGTAAAGGGGGGCAGTCTTCGAAATTAACCGGTGGTCCGATGCCCGAGGTCAGTAAAATCGGTCTCAGGCTTGTTAAAATCCCAATACCAAAAGTCCGCCTGGCTTGTGTACTTTTGTCTGAGACGTGGTAAGTATTTTAGTTTCAGCCGTTGAAAGTTTTGTGAAGTTGCAGTTTTAGTTATTTAAAAAAAAACACAATTACGCCCCCTTGCGTATATGCTATTGAAAAAGCATTTGACAGAGTTTGACGGGAGGGTTTATTCTACCTATTATGGAAAAATGATATTCAGGGTAAGTGTTGGAAACTCTTAAGATCTCTTTATAGTAACGTCAGTAACAAAGTTCTCTTTGGAGATTTTGAATCTGACTGATTTGACCAAGAATTTGGGCTAAAACAGGGATGTGTCCTGTCCCCAACCCTTTCTTTGTTTTGATGAACGATTTAGTCAGTATGCTATCAGAACAGAAATTAGAGGTTAATTTAGCCTCTGATATTATAAACTGTCTCCTCTTTGCAGACGATACTGTCTTAATGGGCAAATCGAAACAGGAACTGCAAACTCTTCTAAATATTACAGCTAGGTTTGCAAGTAAGTGAAACCTAAAATTTAATTCCAAAAAGTCAATGGTAATGGTGATAGGCCAAAAAATTGATAAACTCAAACGATGGGATCTTGGAAATGACTTAATAGAAGAAACAAATGTTTATAAGTATCTTGGAGTGTACTTTTCACGTTCCCTAAAATTTACTTATCATAAAGAAACATTCATAAAGGAAAATGTCCAGGAAAAACTAAATTATATGATACGAATTTTGGGCGAATACGGTAATTTAATCGAATTTCGTTTGGAGACTCATTATGGACCTCTATTATACAACCTTCTATTGCGCACGGTTGCGCCGTATGGTTCCCTTCCGCAATTCCAAGTGCTCAAAACATTGAAAGTTTGCAGTACCAAGCTGGAAAAATTATTTTGAAAACGAAAGTGAGGTTTCCAAAATCTGCTTACCTATCAGAATATGGGTGGGAACCAATTAACGCATTTCTTGACTGACAGTGTTAATTATTTATGTGTGGAATGGTAGTATGTAAATTATATGACAAATATTTTCCAGTCAATAGGATTAGACCATTACAACTATGGAAATATTAATACAAACATTTTTAAACATTTTTTCGGAAAAGCAGTTCAAGATAAAGAATTGTCTAGGAGACTGGAAATGAGCAGTCTATCAAACTATAACACATTTAATATTTCACAAGGGAAACAAGCATATTTATGTAGTATAAATGATTTCTGGGCCTCTCGACTGAAGTTCCTAGCTAGAACCAATTACTTGCCCCTGAATGAATGTCTTTTTAAAATTAATCTCCGTGAAAGCCCTAAGTGTAATTTTTGCGATGAAGATATAGTCGAAGACTTGCATCATTTCTTATTTGAATGCAAAACCTTACGCGGTATCAGACAAGAACTATTCGAAGAAATAGAAACAGTAATACAATCGTTTTATCCGGATCTCGCGTTTACCACCCTTTCAAAAACTGCAGTTCTTGATCGGAGACTTTTGTCTTAGTTTTAACATTGAGCTTGGTTTCTCGCTTGACCAGTTCAGTTAAAAAAACTTTTATGTAAAATGATGAAAGAGCGAGCTATTTTAGCTGAGTCATGTGTCGATGATCAGAAACTCGCTTAATATTGTGTTTCTTTTATTTTATATGTCATTCTTATATTTTACTTATAATTAAGTGCAATTAAAATGATGTAATGCATTGTATATAATTTTGTTTTAATGAAGAATGACACATTTGTTTCTGTGATAATATGTTGTGACTTTTATCACAATGACTTTGAAATGTTTTTTGTTCTTTGATGAAAATGTTCGTGTATGATATAATTATGCTAATTTTAATATAGTTGTTTATTTATGATTATTAGACGCAAACATTGGTAGCCCGCTGATGTTTGCCCCCGTTGTAAAGGGGTAGTTTCTGAATAGTCATCCGATACTGGGCGATAGAGAGATTCCAGAAGATTTACTCGATCTTTGAAACGCTTAATGACACATGCGTTTTTTTGTTGATATAAAACATCCGATTTGACATTGAATAATTATTTTAACTAGGACAAACATCGGTTATGGCTTTTTCTATAAAATTTACTACATTTGCCTGCCCAGGTAAAAAGCTGCCGATGCCAAAGAGATCGACAGTAACAATGTATGATGCCAGGCGGTGGCATGAACAAAATAGGACTTCAAACAAGCTGAATGAAGAATCGTTCCTGGTTATTTCATGACAAGGAAACAGACAGACCAATTGAATTATTAAATTGTGTTTGAAAAATGATTTGTTTAATTTAAACATAAAAACAGCATAATAACTAGATGTGTCGGAACGACACGACACGAATGTCCCCGCCGTGAATATTAAGGAGGCTCGCAAATGTTTCACCCTGTTTTAAATTCTCTCGGGAATAGGCAATTTGAATACTATGTAAAATTCTAAAACCCAAGGACAGTAAGTTGGCCAAAATTATTCAGTAGGAACAAAAGCTAAACTTGATCTGTAACTCATCATTGTAATTCCAAATATAAAAAATCAAGTCAATATCTCAAAGCATAGTGAAATAAAGTGGTGACAACTAAATATTTGGCCAAAGTTAAAACTCCAAGGTACGTAAATTAGCTCAAAATCATTCAATCGGAACGAAATTCAAACTTGATCGGTAGCTCATGATTATACACTCACATACCAAAAATCAAGTCAATATCTCAAATCATAGTGAAAAAAAAAGTGGTGACAACAAAAATATTTGCCCAAATTTGAAAGCCCAACGGCTGTAAGTTGGCCAAAAATCATTCAACCGGAACGAATTTCAAAGTTGATCTGTAACTAATGATTATAACTCTCACACCAACAATCAAGTCAATATCTCAAATCATAATGAAATAAAATTGTGACAACTAAATATTTGTCAAAATTTCAAAGTCCAGGGGCCATAACTCGGCCAAAAATCATTGGACCAGAACGAAATATAAACTTGATCTGTAACTCATCATTATACACTCATACACCAAAAATCAAGTCAATATCTCCAAGCATAGCGATAAAAATTGGTGACAACTAAATATTTGGCCAAATTTCAAAGTCCAAGGGCCATAACTCGGCCAAAAATCATTGGACTGGAACGAAACGTAAACTTGATCTGTAACTTATCATTATACACCCACATACCAAATATCAAGTCAATATCTCAAAGCATAGCGAAAAAAAAAGTGGTGACAACACTGTTTTATTTCGGAATTGCGGACATGGGTAACACTATGTACCGGCCATTTAGTGGCGGGGGCATAAAAAACAACAACAAAAGAAGAAGAAAAAACTGAAGCCCAACTCCAAATTTGAAAAAAAAAAAAAAAAAAATCGGGCCAGCAAGATGAACATTGGGCTTGTGAATTTTCATGGATAACTGCGAATGGCCCAGTTGACTTGTGCCAAGTTGTGATCTGAAAAGTTTTCGTAAAGACTGGAGGAGGGTAAGTGGGAGAGATTCTATTTTGAAATTAGTAATCGATTTTACCCTATTTATTTTCTTTGAAAACGCCATTGATTTATGACTTCAGTTGGTCATTATTATTGAAATAGCAGGCGAAACATAAAAATTAATACTAAATACCTTCGGATTTGTTTCGTCATGTAGCCCGGGTGGCTCGATGAGTTAGGTAGCTGGATTACCTAACAACTCATACAAGCCTATCACCAATACGGTATGGGTTCGCGCCCAGCTTCGTAAATTACAAATAAGGGTGCACTCGACTCACAGCCGCAAGTGATACAGTTTACCAGTTGCTTGCCCATGGTCGGTGGTTCTCTCCGGGTACTCCGGATTCTTCCATCACTAAAACTGGTCACCATGATATTGCTGAAAGTGGCGTTAAACACAATAAATCAAATCAAATCGTCACGTAGCCTACTACTGAGTGGACATCACTAGAAGAAACGTATCGTAGATGAATGAACGAAACTGCATCATAATATAACGAAATGTCGCTCATATTCTATATTTTCTGAGCAACAAGTCGGTTATCGATAAAAAGCAGCTCGTTGTTCTAACTTAAACATTTTTCAACTTTGATGTTGCCCAATCTTGCCGGAAGTGCTCGATGATCAGTTATGTCATTTTAAATATAACGATTTTATTGTTTTATCTTATAAGAAATAATTATCAATGTTGTAATAAAGACAACTATATGAGCATACCAATTATAATTTTATCTTAATAAATGTTATGGTGTACATGTATGACAACAGTGCTTTGGTATATGACATTGCGCACCAATCGACGCAGAGGCCGCGAAATTTTAAATCCCTGAACTACCTTAAATGTCAATGTTGGCATAATTACTGCAATTAAAGGTCTGATCGATCTAACAATGAACCTTTGATGCTCATGTGGTCATCTCTTCAGCAGCTGAGTAGTTGCAATAAATTAATTAATAACTTTTGAATAACAAAAATGGTAAAATGAATGACAATAATTGTCTCCATCACGATTTACTTGAAAAAAAAACACAAAAAAAAACGAATCACGAGAAAATATTTGATAAGTTAGTAACTTTTGATTTACAAAAATATAGCAATAGGAGCTTTTGGTAATATACATGGGGTGTTTTGGTGCGATATTTTGGGTGTTGGTCAAATGATTTTTATTTTGAAAAATAAGGGGGGAGGCATTTCAAATGGTCAAATTACTTTTATTTTTGAAAAAGTGGGAGTGTTTTGGTAAAGTATGGAAGTATTGATCTGTTACGTTTTCAAGTCTATATAAAGCTGAAATATATTTTCTGTGATACGTGTGAGGCATACCTCCTTTATATAGCGAATATTTCAACTGAGACCAAAATCCAAACAGTTCTTGTGGACCCACGGTTAATGATCGGTTGATAGACAGCGCTACAGGAAGCATCATGTGATCTTGTAAGTTTTCTCCTACAGGAAGGTCCGCTACCACATCTATCTGAAAATTCACAAATTTGAGATATATTTAAAAAATCATAATAGTTGGAAATTAACCAGCATTGCACACTTGTAATTGCTATAGCCAATAATAGTGTTGCTAAAATGCACGCTGCCATTTTTTTCTTTTGGCTAATTTTTGGAATTTACTAATTCGGTTTATGCTGCCAATACCAGTTTGGGTGTTGAACGCAAATATGACCAATTATTAAGTTATATCTTGAATGATAGATTTTATTCCATGCGTTAAGAATTAAACTCACAACTTTACCTGTGATAGACACTGATTGTAGTTAAAACTCACAACTTTACCTGTGATAGACACTGATTGTAGTTAAAACTCACAACTTTACCTGTGATAGACACTGATTGTAGTTAAAACTCACAACTTTACCTGTGATAGACACTGATTGTAGTTAAAACTCACAACTTTACTTGTGATAGACACTGATTGTAGTTAAAACTCACAACTTTACCTGTGATAGACACTGATTGTAGTTAAAACTCACAACTTTACCTGTGATAGACACTGATTGTAGTTAAAACTCACAACTTTACCTGTGATAGACACTGATTGTAGTTAAAACTCACAACTTTACCTGTGATAGACACTGATTGTAGTTAAAACTCACAACTTTACCTGTGATAGACACTGATTGTAGTTAAAACTCACAACTTTACCTGTGATAGACACTGATTGTAGTTAAAACTCACAACTTTACCTGTGATAGACACTGATTGTAGTTAAAACTCACAACTTTACCTGTGATAGACACTGATTGTAGTTAAAACTCACAACTTTACCTGTGATAGACACTGATTGTAGTTAAAACTCACAACTTTACCTGTGATAGACACTGATTGTAGTTAAAACTCACAACTTTACCTGTGATAGACACTGATTGTAGTTAAAACTCACAACTTTACCTGTGATAGACACTGATTGTAGTTAAAACTCACAACTTTACCTGTGATAGACACTGATTGTAGTTAAAACTCACAACTTTACCTGTGATAGACACTGATTGTAGTTAAAACTCACAACTTTACCTGTGATAGACACTGATTGTAGTTAAAACTCACAACTTTACCTGTGATAGACACTGATTGTAGTTAAAACTCACAACTTTACCTGTGATAGACACTGATTGTAGTTAAAACTCACAACTTTACCTGTGATAGACACTGATTGTAGTTAAAACTCACAACTTTACCTGTGATAGACACTGATTGTAGTTAAAACTCACAACTTTACCTGTGATAGACACTGATTGTAGTTAAAACTCACAACTTTACCTGTGATAGACACTGATTGTAGTTAAAACTCACAACTTTACCTGTGATAGACACTGATTGTAGTTAAAACTCACAACTTTACCTGTGATAGACACTGATTGTAGTTAAAACTCACAACTTTACCTGTGATAGACACTGATTGTAGTTAAAACTCACAACTTTACCTGTGATAGACACTGATTGTAGTTAAAACTCACAACTTTACCTGTGATAGACACTGATTGTAGTTAAAACTCACAACTTTACCTGTGATAGACACTGATTGTAGTTAAAACTCACAACTTTACCTGTGATAGACACTGATTGTAGTTAAAAACTCACAACTTTACCTGTGATAGACACTGATTGTAGTTAAAACTCACAACTTTACTTGTGATAGACACTGATTGTAGTTAAAACTCACAACTTTACCTGTGATAGACACTGATTGTAGTTAAAACTCACAACTTTACCTGTGATAGACACTGATTGTAGTTAAAACTCACAACTTTACCTGTGATAGACACTGATTGTAGTTAAAACTCACAACTTTACCTGTGATAGACACTGATTGTAGTTAAAACTCACAACTTTACCTGTGATAGACACTGATTGTAGTTAAAACTCACAACTTTACCTGTGATAGACACTGATTGTAGTTAAAACTCACAACTTTACCTGTGATAGACACTGATTGTAGTTAAAACTCACAACTTTACTGTATACTCGTCACTATTGTAGTTAAAACTCACAACTTTACCTGTGATACTCGACACTGATTGTAGTTAAACCTACACAACTTTACTGTGACACTGATTGTAGTTAAAACTCACAACTTTACCTGTGATAGACACTGATTGTAGTTAAAACTCACAACTTTACCTGTGATAGACACTGATTGTAGTTAAAACTCACAACTTTACCTGTGATAGACACTGATTGTAGTTAAAACTCACAACTTTACCTGTGATAGACACTGATTGTAGTTAAAACTCACAACTTTACCTGTGATAGACACTGATTGTAGTTAAAACTCACAACTTTACCTGTGATAGACACTGATTGTAGTTAAAACTCACAACTTTACCTGTGATAGACACTGATTGTAGTTAAAACTCACAACTTTACCTGTGATAGACACTGATTGTAGTTAAAACTCACAACTTTACCTGTGATAGACACTGATTGTAGTTAAAACTCACAACTTTACCTGTGATAGACACTGATTGTAGTTAAAACTCACAACTTTACCTGTGATAGACACTGATTGTAGTTAAAACTCACAACTTTACCTGTGATAGACACTGATTGTAGTTAAAACTCACAACTTTACCTGTGATAGACACTGATTGTAGTTAAAACTCACAACTTTACCTGTGATAGACACTGATTGTAGTTAAAACTCACAACTTTACCTGTGATAGACACTGATTGTAGTTAAAACTCACAACTTTACCTGTGATAGACACTGATTGTAGTTAAAACTCACAACTTTACCTGTGATAGACACTGATTGTAGTTAAAACTCACAACTTTACCTGTGATAGACACTGATTGTAGTTAAAACTCACAACTTTACCTGTGATAGACACTGATTGTAGTTAAAACTCACAACTTTACCTGTGATAGACACTGATTGTAGTTAAAACTCACAACTTTACCTGTGATAGACACTGATTGTAGTTAAAACTCACAACTTTACCTGTGATAGACACTGATTGTAGTTAAAACTCACAACTTTACCTGTGATAGACACTGATTGTAGTTAAAACTCACAACTTTACCTGTGATAGACACTGATTGTAGTTAAAACTCACAACTTTACCTGTGATAGACACTGATTGTAGTTAAAACTCACAACTTTACCTGTGATAGACACTGATTGTAGTTAAAACTCACAACTTTACCTGTGATAGACACTGATTGTAGTTAAAACTCACAACTTTACCTGTGATAGACACTGATTGTAGTTAAAACTCACAACTTTACCTGTGATAGACACTGATTGTAGTTAAAACTCACAACTTTACCTGTGATAGACACTGATTGTAGTTAAAACTCACAACTTTACCTGTGATAGACACTGATTGTAGTTAAAACTCACAACTTTACCTGTGATAGACACTGATTGTAGTTAAAACTCACAACTTTACCTGTGATAGACACTGATTGTAGTTAAAACTCACAACTTTACCTGTGATAGACACTGATTGTAGTTAAAACTCACAACTTTACCTGTGATAGACACTGATTGTAGTTAAAACTCACAACTTTACCTGTGATAGACACTGATTGTAGTTAAAACTCACAACTTTACCTGTGATAGACACTGATTGTAGTTAAAACTCACAACTTTACCTGTGATAGACACTGATTGTAGTTAAAACTCACAACTTTACCTGTGATAGACACTGATTGTAGTTAAAACTCACAACTTTACCTGTGATAGACACTGATTGTAGTTAAAACTCACAACTTTACCTGTGATAGACACTGATTGTAGTTAAAACTCACAACTTTACCTGTGATAGACACTGATTGTAGTTAAAACTCACAACTTTACCTGTGATAGACACTGATTGTAGTTAAAACTCACAACTTTACCTGTGATAGACACTGATTGTAGTTAAAACTCACAACTTTACCTGTGATAGACACTGATTGTAGTTAAAACTCACAACTTTACCTGTGATAGACACTGATTGTAGTTAAAACTCACAACTTTACCTGTGATAGACACTGATTGTAGTTAAAACTCACAACTTTACCTGTGATAGACACTGATTGTAGTTAAAACTCACAACTTTACCTGTGATAGACACTGATTGTAGTTAAAACTCACAACTTTACCTGTGATAGACACTGATTGTAGTTAAAACTCACAACTTTACCTGTGATAGACACTGATTGTAGTTAAAACTCACAACTTTACCTGTGATAGACACTGATTGTAGTTAAAACTCACAACTTTACCTGTGATAGACACTGATTGTAGTTAAAACTCACAACTTTACCTGTGATAGACACTGATTGTAGTTAAAACTCACAACTTTACCTGTGATAGACACTGATTGTAGTTAAAACTCACAACTTTACCTGTGATAGACACTGATTGTAGTTAAAACTCACAACTTTACCTGTGATAGACACTGATTGTAGTTAAAACTCACAACTTTACCTGTGATAGACACTGATTGTAGTTAAAACTCACAACTTTACCTGTGATAGACACTGATTGTAGTTAAAACTCACAACTTTACCTGTGATAGACACTGATTGTAGTTAAAACTCACAACTTTACCTGTGATAGACACTGATTGTAGTTAAAACTCACAACTTTACCTGTGATAGACACTGATTGTAGTTAAAACTCACAACTTTACCTGTGATAGACACTGATTGTAGTTAAAACTCACAACTTTACCTGTGATAGACACTGATTGTAGTTAAAACTCACAACTTTACCTGTGATAGACACTGATTGTAGTTAAAACTCACAACTTTACCTGTGATAGACACTGATTGTAGTTAAAACTCACAACTTTACCTGTGATAGACACTGATTGTAGTTAAAACTCACAACTTTACCTGTGATAGACACTGATTGTAGTTAAAACTCACAACTTTACCTGTGATAGACACTGATTGTAGTTAAAACTCACAACTTTACCTGTGATAGACACTGATTGTAGTTAAAACTCACAACTTTACCTGTGATAGACACTGATTGTAGTTAAAACTCACAACTTTACCTGTGATAGACACTGATTGTAGTTAAAACTCACAACTTTACCTGTGATAGACACTGATTGTAGTTAAAACTCACAACTTTACCTGTGATAGACACTGATTGTAGTTAAAACTCACAACTTTACCTGTGATAGACACTGATTGTAGTTAAAACTCACAACTTTACCTGTGATAGACACTGATTGTAGTTAAAACTCACAACTTTACCTGTGATAGACACTGATTGTAGTTAAAACTCACAACTTTACTTGTGATAGACACTGATTGTAGTTAAAACTCACAACTTTACTTGTGATAGACACTGATTGTAGTTAAAACTCACAACTTTACTTGTGATAGACACTGATTGTAGTTAAAACTCACAACTTTACCTGTGATAGACACTGATTGTAGTTAAAACTCACAACTTTACCTGTGATAGACACTGATTGTAGTTAAAACTCACAACTTTACCTGTGATAGACACTGATTGTAGTTAAAACTCACAACTTTACCTGTGATAGACACTGATTGTAGTTAAAACTCACAACTTTACCTGTGATAGACACTGATTGTAGTTAAAACTCACAACTTTACCTCTGATAGACACTGATTGTAGTTTGATGTTTATGTAATAAAATTTTAAATGAGAAAATCATAAAGGGTGAAGCTAGAAATAATATAAAAGTCTTAGAATAATAAAATAAATCTGATATTTGTAAACCAATACTTCAAATAGTAATAAATACACGTTAGAGAAAAAGGACAATCCAGAGAAATAAAACTGGCAACAAGAAAATAAAAATAAAACGAAACACAACACAATATGTGTTGAACACTCACTATATCTTTTGAACACTCACTATATGTGTTGAACATTCACTATATCTGTTGAATACTCACTATATCTGTTGAACACTCACTATATCTTTTGATTACTCACTATATGTGTTGAACACTCGATATATGTGTTGAACACTCACTATATGTGTTGAACACTCACTATATCTTTTGAACACTCACTATATGTGTTGAACACTCGCTATATGTGTTGAACACTCACTATATGTGTTGAACACTCACTATATCTGTTGAATACTCACTATATGTGTTGAACACTCGATATATGTGTTGAACACTCACTATATGTGTTGAACACTCACTATATCTGTTGAACACTCACTATATCTGTTGAACACTCACTATATCTTTTGAACACTCACTATATCTGTTGAACACTCACTATATCTTTTGAACACTCACTATATCTGTTGAACACTCACTATATCTGTTGAACACTCACTATATCTGTTGCATACTCACTATATGTGTTGAACACTCACTATATGTGTTGAACACTCACCATATGTGTTGAATACTAACTATATGTGTTGAACACTCATTATATCTGTTGAACACTCACTATATCTGTTGAACATTCACTATATCTGTTGAACACTCACTATATCTTTTGAACACTCACTATATCTGTTGAACACTCACTATATCTTTTGAACACTCACTATATCTGTTGAACACTCACTATATCTTTTGAACACTCACTATATCTGTTGAACACTCAATATATCTGTTGAACACTCACTATATCTGTTGAACACTCACTATATCTTTTGAACACTCACTATATGTGTTGAACACTCACTATATGTGCTGAACACTCACTATATATGTTGAACACTCACTATATATGTTGAACACTCACTATATCTGTTGAACACTCACTATATGTGTTGAACACTCACTATTTCTGTTGAACACTCACTATATGTGCTGAACACTCACTATATCTTTTGAACACTCAATATATCTGTTGAACACTAAATATATCTGTTGAACACTCACTATATCTTTTGAACACTCACTATATCTGTTGAACACTCACTATATCTTTTAAAAACTCACTATATGTGTTGAACACTCACTATATCTGTTGAACACTCACTATATCTTTTGAACACTCACTATATGTGTTGAACACTCACTATATGTGTTGAACACTCACTATTTCTGTTGAACACTCACTATCTGTGCTGAACACTCACTATATCTTTTGAGCACTCAATATATCTGTTGAACACTAAATATATCTGTTGAACACTCACTATATCTATTGAACACTCAATATATCTGTTGAACACTAAATATATCTGTTGAACACTCACTATATCCTTTGAACACTCACTATATCCTTTGAACACTCAATATATCTGTTGAACACTAAATATATCTGTTGAACACTCACTATATCTTTTGAACACTCACTATATCTTTTGAACACTCACTATATCTGTTGAACACTCGCTATATGTGTTGAACACTCACTATGTCTATTGAACACTCACTAAATCTGTTGAACATTCACTATATGTGATGAACATTCACTATATCTTTTGAACACTCACTATATCCTTTGAACACTCACTATATCTATTGAACACTCAATATATCTGTTGAACACTAAATATATCTGTTGAACACTCACTATATCTTTTGAACACTCACTATATCTGTTGAACAATCACTATATCTTTTGAACACTCACTATATCTTCTGAACACTCACTATATCTGTTGAACACTCACGATATCTTTTAAACACTCACTATATCTGTTGAACACTCACTATATGTGTTGAACACTCACTATTTCTGTTGAACACTCACTATCTGTGCTGAACACTCACCATATCTTTTGAGCACTCAATATATCTGTTGAACACTAAATATATCTGTTGAACACTCACTATATCTATTGAACACTCAATATATCTGTTGAACACTAAATATATCTGTTGAACACTCACTATATCCTTTGAACACTCACTATATCCTTTGAACACTCACTATATCTATTGAACACTCAATATATCTGTTGAACACTAAATATATCTGTTGAACACTCACTATATCTTTTGAACACTCACTATATCTTTTGAACACTCACTATATCTGTTGAACACTCGCTATATGTGTTGAACACTCACTATGTCTGTTCAACACTCACTAAATCTGTTGAACATTCACTATATGTGATGAACATTCACTATATCTTTTGAAAACTCACTATATCCTTTGAACACTCACTATATCTATTGAACACTCAATATATCTGTTGAACACTAAATATATCTGTTGAACAATCACTATATCTTTTGAACACTCACTATATCTGTTGAACAATCACTATATCTTTTGAACACTTAATATATCTTCTGAACACTCACTATCTCTTCTGAACACTCACTATATCTGTTGAACACTCACGATATCTTTTAAACACTCACTATATCTGTTGAACACTCACTATATCTGTTGAACACTCACTATATCTGTTGAACACTCATTATATCTTTTGAACACTCACTATATCTTTTGAACACTCACTATATCTTCTGAACACTCACTATATCTGTTGAACACTCACTATATCTTTTGAACACTCACTATATCTTTGAACAATCACTATATCTGTTGAACACTCACTATATCTGTTGAATACTCACTATATCTTTTGAACACTCACTATATCTGTTCAACACTCACTATATCTGTTGAACACTCACTATATCTGTTGAATACTCACTATATCTTTTGAACACTCACTATATCTTTTGGACACTCACTATATCTTTTCAACACTCACTATATGTGTTGAACACTCACTATATGTGTTGAACACTCACTATATGTGTTAAACACTCACTATATGTGTTGAACACTCACTATATGTGTTAAAAACTCACTATATCTGTTAAACACTCACTATATCTGTTGAACATTTACTATATCTTTTCAACATTCACTATATGTGTTGAACACTCACTATATGTGTTGAACACTCACTATATGTGTTGAACACTCACTATATCTTTTGAGCACCCACTATATGTGTTGAACACTCACTGTATCTGTTGAACACTCACTATATCTGTTGAACACTCACTATATCTTTTGAACACTCACTATATCTTTTGAACACTCACTATATCTGTTGAACACTCACTATATCTGTTGAACACTCACTATATCTGTTGAACACTCACTATATATTTTGAACATTCACTATATCTTTTGATCACTCAATATATCTTTTGAACACTCACTATATCTTTTGAACACTCACTATATATTTTGAACACTCACTATATCTTTTGAACACTCACTATATCTGTTGAACACTCACTATATCTGTTGAATACTCACTCTATCTTTTGAACACTCACTATATCTTTTGGACACTCACTATATCTTTTCAACACTCACTATATGTGTTGAACACTCACAATATGTGTTGAACACTCACTATATGTGTTGAACACTCACTATATGTGTTAAACACTCACTATATGTGTTGAACACTCACTATATGTGTTAAACACTCACTATATCTGTTAAACACTCACTATATCTGTTGAACATTCACTATATCTTTTCAACATTCACTATATGTGTTGAACACTCACTATATGTGTTGAACACTCACTATATGTGTTGAATACTCACTATATCTTTTGAGCACCCACTATATCTTTTGAACACTCACTATATCTGTTGAACACTCACTATATCTGTTGAACACTCACTATATTTTTTTAACACTCACTATATCTTTTGAACACTCACTATATCTGTTGAACACTCACTATATATGTTGAACACTCACTATATCTGTTGAACACTCACTATATCTGTTGAACACTCACTATATATTTTGAACACTCACTATATCTTTTAAACACTCACTATATCTTCTGAACATTCACTATATCTTTTCAACATTCACTATATGTGTTGAACACTCACTATATGTGTTGAACACTCACTATATGTGTTGAACACTCACTATATCTTTTGAGCACCCACTATATCTTTTGAACATTCACTATATCTCTTGAACACTCACTATATCTGTTGAACACTCACTATATCTTTTGAACACTCACTATATCTTTTGAACACTCACTATATCTGTTGAACACTCACTATATCTGTTGAACACTCACTATATCTGTTGAACACTAACTATATCTGTTGAACACTCAACATATGAGTTGAATACTCATTATATGTGTTGAACAATCGCTATATGTGTTGAACAATTACTATATATGTTGAACAATCGCTATATGTGTTGAACGCTTACTCTATGTGTTGAACATTTACTATATCTTTTGAACACTCACTCTATCTGTTGAACACTCACTATATCTGTTGAACACTCACGATATGTGTTGAACACTTACTATATGTGTTGAACACTCACTATATCTTTTGAACACTCACTATATGTGTTGAACACTCGCTATGTGTGTCGCACACTCACTATATGTGTTGAGCACTCATTATATGTGTTGAACACTCACTATATGTGTTGAACACTCACTATATCTTTTGAGCACTCACTATATCCTTAGAACACTCACTATATCTACTGAACACTCACTATATCTGTTGAAAGCTAACTATATCTGTTGAACACTCACTATATCCTTTGAACACTCACTATATCTTTTGATCACTCACTATATCTGTTGAACACTCACTATATCTGTTGAACACTCACTATATCTGTTGAACACTCACTATATCTTTTGAACACTCACTATATCTTTTGAACACTCACTATATCTGTTGAACACTCACTATATCTTTTGAACACTCACTATATCTTTTGAACACTCACTACATCTGTTGAACACTCACTATATCTGTTGAACACTCACTATATCCTTTGAACACTCACTATATCTTTTGATCACTCACTATATCTGTTGATCACTCACTATATCTTTTGATCACTCACTATATTTTTTGAACACTCACTATATCTTTTGAACACTCACTATATCTGTTGAACACTCACTATATCTATTGAACACTCACTATATCCTTTGAACATTCACTATATCTTTTGATCACTCACTATATCTGTTGAACACTCACTATATCTTTTGATCACTCACTATATCTTTTGAACACTCACTATATCTTTTGAACACTCACTATATCTGTTGAAAACTCACTATATCTTTTGAACACTCATTATATCTTTTGATTACTCACTATATGTGTTGAACACTCGATATATGTGTTGAACACTCACTATATGTGTTGAACACTCACTATATCTTTTGAACACTCACTATATGTGTTGAACACTCGCTATATGTGTTGAACACTCACTATATGTGTTGAACACTCACTATATCTGTTGAATACTCACTATATGTGTTGAACACTCGATATATGTGTTGAACACTCACTATATGTGTTGAACACTCACTATATCTGTTGAACACTCACTATATCTGTTGAACACTCACTATATCTTTTGAACACTCACTATATCTGTTGAACACTCACTATATCTTTTGAACACTCACTATATCTGTTGAACACTCACTATATCTGTTGAACACTCACTATATCTGTTGCATACTCACTATATGTGTTGAACACTCACTATATGTGTTGAACACTCACCATATGTGTTGAATACTAACTATATGTGTTGAACACTCATTATATCTGTTGAACACTCACTATATCTGTTGAACATTCACTATATCTGTTGAACACTCACTATATCTTTTGAACACTCACTATATCTGTTGAACACTCACTATATCTTTTGAACACTCACTATATCTGTTGAACACTCACTATATCTTTTGAACACTCACTATATCTGT
Source organism: Bathymodiolus septemdierum (assembly GCA_963383655.1). Classification (NCBI taxonomy): domain Eukaryota; kingdom Metazoa; phylum Mollusca; class Bivalvia; order Mytilida; family Modiolidae; genus Bathymodiolus; species Bathymodiolus septemdierum. Next base: position 38,636,453 of record OY726530.1, on the reverse strand, counting down.
TGAACACTCAATATATCTGTTGAACACTCACTATATCTGTTGAACACTCACTATATCTTTTGAACACTCACTATATGTGTTGAACACTCACTATATGTGCTGAACACTCACTATATATGTTGAACACTCACTATATATGTTGAACACTCACTATATCTGTTGAACACTCACTATATGTGTTGAACACTCACTATTTCTGTTGAACACTCACTATATGTGCTGAACACTCACTATATCTTTTGAACACTCAATATATCTGTTGAACACTAAATATATCTGTTGAACACTCACTATATCTTTTGAACACTCACTATATCTGTTGAACACTCACTATATCTTTTAAAAACTCACTATATGTGTTGAACACTCACTATATCTGTTGAACACTCACTATATCTTTTGAACACTCACTATATGTGTTGAACACTCACTATATGTGTTGAACACTCACTATTTCTGTTGAACACTCACTATCTGTGCTGAACACTCACTATATCTTTTGAGCACTCAATATATCTGTTGAACACTAAATATATCTGTTGAACACTCACTATATCTATTGAACACTCAATATATCTGTTGAACACTAAATATATCTGTTGAACACTCACTATATCCTTTGAACACTCATTATATCCTTTGAACACTCAATATATCTGTTGAACACTAAATATATCTGTTGAACACTCACTATATCTTTTGAACACTCACTATATCTTTTGAACACTCACTATATCTGTTGAACACTCGCTATATGTGTTGAACACTCACTATGTCTATTGAACACTCACTAAATCTGTTGAACATTCACTATATGTGATGAACATTCACTATATCTTTTGAACACTCACTATATCCTTTGAACACTCACTATATCTATTGAACACTCAATATATCTGTTGAACACTAAATATATCTGTTGAACACTCACTATATCTTTTGAACACTCACTATATCTGTTGAACAATCACTATATCTTTTGAACACTCACTATATCTTCTGAACACTCACTATATCTGTTGAACACTCACGATATCTTTTAAACACTCACTATATCTGTTGAACACTCACTATATGTGTTGAACACTCACTATTTCTGTTGAACACTCACTATCTGTGCTGAACACTCACCATATCTTTTGAGCACTCAATATATCTGTTGAACACTAAATATATCTGTTGAACACTCACTATATCTATTGAACACTCAATATATCTGTTGAACACTAAATATATCTGTTGAACACTCACTATATCCTTTGAACACTCACTATATCCTTTGAACACTCACTATATCTATTGAACACTCAATATATCTGTTGAACACTAAATATATCTGTTGAACACTCACTATATCTTTTGAACACTCACTATATCTTTTGAACACTCACTATATCTGTTGAACACTCGCTATATGTGTTGAACACTCACTATGTCTGTTCAACACTCACTAAATCTGTTGAACATTCACTATATGTGATGAACATTCACTATATCTTTTGAAAACTCACTATATCCTTTGAACACTCACTATATCTATTGAACACTCAATATATCTGTTGAACACTAAATATATCTGTTGAACAATCACTATATCTTTTGAACACTCACTATATCTGTTGAACAATCACTATATCTTTTGAACACTTAATATATCTTCTGAACACTCACTATCTCTTCTGAACACTCACTATATCTGTTGAACACTCACGATATCTTTTAAACACTCACTATATCTGTTGAACACTCACTATATCTGTTGAACACTCACTATATCTGTTGAACACTCATTATATCTTTTGAACACTCACTATATCTTTTGAACACTCACTATATCTTCTGAACACTCACTATATCTGTTGAACACTCACTATATCTTTTGAACACTCACTATATCTTTGAACAATCACTATATCTGTTGAACACTCACTATATCTGTTGAATACTCACTATATCTTTTGAACACTCACTATATCTGTTCAACACTCACTATATCTGTTGAACACTCACTATATCTGTTGAATACTCACTATATCTTTTGAACACTCACTATATCTTTTGGACACTCACTATATCTTTTCAACACTCACTATATGTGTTGAACACTCACTATATGTGTTGAACACTCACTATATGTGTTAAACACTCACTATATGTGTTGAACACTCACTATATGTGTTAAAAACTCACTATATCTGTTAAACACTCACTATATCTGTTGAACATTCACTATATCTTTTCAACATTCACTATATGTGTTGAACACTCACTATATGTGTTGAACACTCACTATATGTGTTGAACACTCACTATATCTTTTGAGCACCCACTATATGTGTTGAACACTCACTGTATCTGTTGAACACTCACTATATCTGTTGAACACTCACTATATCTTTTGAACACTCACTATATCTTTTGAACACTCACTATATCTGTTGAACACTCACTATATCTGTTGAACACTCACTATATCTGTTGAACACTCACTATATATTTTGAACATTCACTATATCTTTTGATCACTCAATATATCTTTTGAACACTCACTATATCTGTTGAACACTCACTATATATTTTGAACACTCACTATATCTTTTGAACACTCACTATATCTGTTGAACACTCACTATATCTGTTGAATACTCACTCTATCTTTTGAACACTCACTATATCTTTTGGACACTCACTATATCTTTTCAACACTCACTATATGTGTTGAACACTCACAATATGTGTTGAACACTCACTATATGTGTTGAACACTCACTATATGTGTTAAACACTCACTATATGTGTTGAACACTCACTATATGTGTTAAACACTCACTATATCTGTTAAACACTCACTATATCTGTTGAACATTCACTATATCTTTTCAACATTCACTATATGTGTTGAACACTCACTATATGTGTTGAACACTCACTATATGTGTTGAATACTCACTATATCTTTTGAGCACCCACTATATCTTTTGAACACTCACTATATCTGTTGAACACTCACTATATCTGTTGAACACTCACTATATTTTTTTAACACTCACTATATCTTTTGAACACTCACTATATCTGTTGAACACTCACTATATATGTTGAACACTCACTATATCTGTTGAACACTCACTATATCTGTTGAACACTCACTATATATTTTGAACACTCACTATATCTTTTAAACACTCACTATATCTTCTGAACATTCACTATATCTTTTCAACATTCACTATATGTGTTGAACACTCACTATATGTGTTGAACACTCACTATATGTGTTGAACACTCACTATATCTTTTGAGCACCCACTATATCTTTTGAACATTCACTATATCTCTTGAACACTCACTATATCTGTTGAACACTCACTATATCTTTTGAACACTCACTATATCTTTTGAACACTCACTATATCTGTTGAACACTCACTATATCTGTTGAACACTCACTATATCTGTTGAACACTAACTATATCTGTTGAACACTCAACATATGAGTTGAATACTCATTATATGTGTTGAACAATCGCTATATGTGTTGAACAATTACTATATATGTTGAACAATCGCTATATGTGTTGAACGCTTACTCTATGTGTTGAACACTCACTATATCTTTTGAACACTCACTATATCTGTTGAACACTCACTATATGTGTTGAATACTCACTACATGTGTTGAACACTCACTATATCTGTTGAACACTCACTATATCTGTTGAACACTCGCTATATGTGTTGAACACTTACTATATGTGTTGAACACTCGCTATATGTGTTGAACGCTTACTATATGTGTTGAACACTCACTATATCTTTTGAACACTCAATATATGTGTTGAACACTCACGATATGTGTTGAACACTTACTATATCTTTTGAACACTCACTCTATCTGTTGAACACTCACTATATCTGTTGAACACTCACGATATGTGTTGAACACTTACTATATGTGTTGAACACTCACTATATCTTTTGAACACTCACTATATGTGTTGAACACTCGCTATGTGTGTCGCACACTCACTATATGTGTTGAGCACTCATTATATGTGTTGAACACTCACTATATGTGTTGAACACTCACTATATCTTTTGAGCACTCACTATATCCTTAGAACACTCACTATATCTACTGAACACTCACTATATCTGTTGAAAGCTAACTATATCTGTTGAACACTCACTATATCCTTTGAACACTCACTATATCTTTTGATCACTCACTATATCTGTTGAACACTCACTATATCTGTTGAACACTCACTATATCTGTTGAACACTCACTATATCTTTTGAACACTCACTATATCTTTTGAACACTCACTATATCTGTTGAACACTCACTATATCTTTTGAACACTCACTATATCTTTTGAACACTCACTACATCTGTTGAACACTCACTATATCTGTTGAACACTCACTATATCCTTTGAACACTCACTATATCTTTTGATCACTCACTATATCTGTTGATCACTCACTATATCTTTTGATCACTCACTATATTTTTTGAACACTCACTATATCTTTTGAACACTCACTATATCTGTTGAACACTCACTATATCTATTGAACACTCACTATATCCTTTGAACATTCACTATATCTTTTGATCACTCACTATATCTGTTGAACACTCACTATATCTTTTGATCACTCACTATATCTTTTGAACACTCACTATATCTTTTGAACACTCACTATATCTGTTGAAAACTCACTATATCTTTTGAACACTCATTATATCTTTTGAACACTCACTATATCTTTTGATCACTCACTATATCTGTTGAAAACTCACTATATCTTTGAACACTCACTATATCTTTTGAACACTCACTATATCTTTTGATCACTCACTATATCTGTTGAAAACTCACTATATCTTTTGAACACTCACTATATCTTTTGAACACTCACTATATCTTTTGATCACTCACTATATGTGTTGAAAACTCACTATATCTTTTGAACACTCACTATATCTGTTGAACACTCACTATATCTTTTGAACACTCACTATATCTTTTGAACACTCACTATATCTTTTGAACACTCACTATATCTTTTGAACACTCACTATATCTTTTGAACACTAACTATATCAGTTGAACACTCACTATATCTTTTGAACACTCACTATATCTTTTGATCACTCACTATATGTGTTGAACACTCACCATATCTTTTGAACACTCATTATATCTGTTGAACACTCGCTATATGTGTTGAACACTTACTATATGTGTTGAACACTCGCTATATGTGTTGAACGCTAACTATATGTGTTGAACACTCATTATATCTTTTGAACACTCACTATATCTGTTGAACACTCACTATATGTGTTGAATACTCACTACATGTGTTGAACACTCACTATATCTGTTGAACACTCACTATATCTGTTGAACACTCGCTATATGTGTTGAACACTTACTATATGTGTTGAACACTCGCTATATGTGTTGAACGCTTACTATATGTGTTGAACACTCACTATATCTTTTGAACACTCAATATATCTGTTGAACACTCACTATGTGTGTTGAATACTCACTACATGTGTTGAACACTCACTATATCTTTTGAACACTCACTATATCTGTTGAACACTCACTATATGTGTTGAACACTCACTATTTGTGTCGCACACTCACTATATGTGTTGAACACTCACTATATGTGTTGAACACTCACTATTTGTGTCGCACACTCACTATATGTGTTGAACACTCACTATATGTGTTGACCACTCACTATATCTGTTGAACACTCACTATATCTGTTGAACACTCACTATATCTTTTGAACACTCATTATATCTTTTGAACACTCACTATATCTTTTGATCACTTACTATATCTGTTGAACACTAACTATATCTTTTGATCACTCACTATATCTTTTGAACACTCACTATATCTTTTGAACACTCACTATATCTGTTGAACACTCACTATATCTGTTGAACACTCACTATATCTGTTGAACACTCACTATATCTGTTGAACACTCAACATATGAGTTGAATACTCATTATATGTGTTGAACAATCGCTATATGTGTTGAACAATTACTATATATGTTGAACAATCGCTATATCTGTTGAACGCTTACTCTATGTGTTGAACATTCACTATATCTTTTGAACACTCACTCTATCTGTTGAACACTCACTATATCTGTTGAACACTCACGATATGTGTTGAACACTTACTATATGTGTTGAACACTCACTATATCTTTTGAACACTCACTATATGTGTTGAACACTCGCTATGTGTGTCGCACACTCACTATATGTGTTGAGCACTCATTATATGTGTTGAACACTCACTATATGTGTTGAACACTCACTATATCTTTTGAGCACTCACTATATCCTTAGAACACTCACTATATCTACTGAATACTCACTATATCTGTTGAAAGCTAACTATATCTGTTGAACACTCACTATATCCTTTGAACACTCACTATATCTTTTGATCACTCACTATATCTGTTGAACACTCACTATATCTGTTGAACACTCACTATATCTGTTGAACACTCACTATATCTTTTGAACACTCACTATATCTTTTGAACACTCACTATATCTGTTGAACACTCACTATATCTGTTGAACACTCACTATATCTTTTGAACACTCACTACATCTGTTGAACACTCACTATATCTGTTGAATACTCACTATATCCTTTGAACACTCACTATATCTTTTGATCACTCACTATATCTGTTGATCACTCACTATATCTTTTGATCACTCACTATATCTTTTGAACACTCACTATATCTTTTGAACACTCACTATATCTGTTGAACACTCACTATATCTATTGAACACTCACTATATCCTTTGAACATTCACTATATCTTTTGATCACTCACTATATCTGTTGAACACTCACTATATCTTTTGATCACTTACTATATCTTTTGAACACTCACTATATCTTTTGAACACTCACTATATCTGTTGAAAACTCACTATATCTTTTGAACACTCATTATATCTTTTGAACACTCACTATATCTTTTGATCACTCACTATATCTGTTGAAAACTCACTATATCTTTGAACACTCACTATATCTTTTGAACACTCACTATATCTTTTGATCACTCACTATATCTGTTGAAAACTCACTATATCTTTTGAACACTCACTATATCTTTTGAACACTCACTATATCTTTTGATCACTCACTATATCTGTTGAAAACTCACTATATCTTTTGAACACTCACTATATCTTTTGAACACTCTCTATATCTTTTGAACACTCACTATATCTTGTGATCACTCACTATATCTGTTGAAAACTAACTATATCTTTTGATCACTCACCATATCCTTTGAACACTCACTATATCCTTTGAACACTCACTATATCTATTGAACACTCAATATATCTGTTGAGCACTCACTATATGTGTTGAAAACTCACTATATCTTTTGAACACTCACTATATCTGTTGAACACTCACTATATCTTTTGAACACTCACTATATCTTTTGAACACTCACTATATCTTTTGAACACTCACTATATCTTTTGAACACTAACTATATCAGTTGAACACTCACTATATCTTTTGAACACTCACTATATCTTTTGATCACTCACTATATGTGTTGAACACTCACCATATCTTTTGAACACTCATTATATCTGTTGAACACTCGCTATATGTGTTGAACGCTTACTATATGTGTTGAACACTCACTATATCTTTTGAACACTCACTATATCTGTTGAACACTCACTATATGTGTTGAATACTCACTACATGTGTTGAACACTCACTATATCTGTTGAACACTCACTATATCTGTTGAACACTCGCTATATGTGTTGAACACTTACTATATGTGTTGAACACTCGCTATATGTGTTGAACGCTTACTATATGTGTTGAACACTCACTATATCTTTTGAACACTCAATATATCTGTTGAACACTCACTATATGTGTTGAATACTCACTACATGTGTTGAACACTCACTATATCTTTTGAACACTCACTATATCTGTTGAACACTCACTATATGTGTTGAACACTCACTATTTGTGTCGCACACTCACTATATGTGTTGAACACTCACTATATGTGTTGAACACTCACTATTTGTGTCGCACACTCACTATATGTGTTGAACACTCACTATATGTGTTGATCACTCACTATATCTGTTGAACACTCACTATATCTGTTGAACACTCACTATATCTTTTGAACACTCACTATATCTTTTGAACACTCACTATATCTTTTGATCACTTACTATATCTGTTGAACACTAACTATATCTTTTGATCACTCACTATATCTTTTGATCACTCACTATATCTGTTGAAAACTCACTATATCTTTGAACACTCACTATATCTTTTGAACATTCACTATATCTTTTGATCACTCACTATATCTGTTGAAAACTCACTATATCTTTTGAACACTCACTATATATTTTGAACACTCACTATATCTTTTGATCACTCACTATATCTGTTGAAAACTCACTATATCTTTTGAACACTCACTATATCTTTTGAACACTCACTATATCTTTTGAACACTCACTATATCTTTTGATCACTCACTATATCTGTTGAAAACTAACTATATCTTTTGATCACTCACCATATCCTTTGAACACTCACTATATCCTTTGAACACTCACTATATCTATTGAACACTCAATATATCTGTTGAGCACTCACTATATGTGTTGAAAACTCACTATATCTTTTGAACACTCACTATATCTGTTGAACACTCACTATATCTTTTGAACACTCACTATATCTTTTGAACACTCACTATATCTTTTGAACACTCACTATATCTGTTGAACACTCACTATATGTGTTGAATACTCACTACATGTGTTGAACACTCCCTATATCTGTTGAACACTCACTATATCTGTTGAACACTCGCTATATGTGTTGAACACTCACTATATCTGTTGAACACTCACTATATGTGTTGAATACTCACTACATGTGTTGAACACTCACTATATCTTTTGAACACTCACTATATCTGTTGAACACTCACTATATGTGTTGAACACTCACTATTTGTGTCGCACACTCACTATATGTGTTGAACACTCACTATATGTGTTGAACACTCACTATTTGTGTCGCACATTCACTATATGTGTTGAACACTCACTATATGTGTTGACCACTCACTATATCTGTTGAACACTCACTATATCTGTTGAACACTCACTATATCTTTTGAACACTCACTATATCTTTTGAACACTCACTATATCTTTTGATCACTTACTATATCTTTTGAACACTCACTATATCTGTTGAACACTAACTATATCTTTTGATCACTCACTATATCTTTTGAACCCTCACTGTATCTGTTGAACACTCACTATATCTGTTGAACACTCACTATATCTTTTGAACACTCACTATATCCTTTGATTACTCACTATATCTGTTGAACACTAACTATATCTTTTGATCACTCACTATATCTTTTGAACACTCACTATATCCTTTGAACACTCACTATATGTGTTGAATACTCACTACATGTGTTGAACACTCACTATATCTGTTGAACACTCACTATATCTGTTGAACACTCGCTATATGTGTTGAACACTTACTATATGTGTTGAACACTCGCTATATGTGTTGAACGCTTACTATATGTGTTGAACACTCACTATATCTTTTGAACACTCAATATATCTGTTGAACACTCACTATATGTGTTGAATACTCACTACATGTGTTGAACACTCACTATATCTTTTGAACACTCACTATATCTGTTGAACACTCACTATATGTGTTGAACACTCACTATTTGTGTCGCACACTCACTATATGTGTTGAACACTCACTATATGTGTTGAACACTCACTATTTGTGTCGCACACTCACTATATGTGTTGAACACTCACTATATGTGTTGACCACTCACTATATCTGTTGAACACTCACTATATCTGTTGAACACTCACTATATCTTTTGAACACTCACTATATCTTTTGAACACTCACTATATCTTTTGATCACTTACTATATCTGTTGAACACTAACTATATCTTTTGATCACTCACTATATCTTTTGATCACTCACTATATCTGTTGAAAACTAACTATATCTTTGAACACTCACTATATCTTTTGAACACTCACTATATCTTTTGATCACTCACTATATCTGTTGAAAACTCACTATATCTTTTGAACACTCACTATATATTTTGAACACTCACTATATCTTTTGATCACTCACTATATCTGTTGAAAACTCACTATATCTTTTGAACACTCACTATATCTTTTGAACACTCACTATATCTTTTGAACACTCACTATATCTTTTGATCACTCACTATATCTGTTGAAAACTAACTATATCTTTTGATCACTCACCATATCCTTTGAACACTCACTATATCCTTTGAACACTCACTATATCTATTGAACACTCAATATATCTGTTGAACACTCACTATATGTGTTGAAAACTCACTTTATCTTTTGAACACTCACTATATCTGTTGAACACTCACTATATCTTTTGAACACTCACTATATCTTTTGAACACTCACTATATCTTTTGAACACTCACTATATCTGTTGAACACTCACTATATGTGTTGAATACTCACTACATGTGTTGAACACTCCCTATATCTGTTGAACACTCACTATATCTGTTGAACACTCGCTATATGTGTTGAACACTCACTATATCTGTTGAACACTCACTATATGTGTTGAATACTCACTACATGTGTTGAACACTCACTATATCTTTTGAACACTCACTATATCTGTTGAACACTCACTATATGTGTTGAACACTCACTATTTGTGTCGCACACTCACTATATGTGTTGAACACTCACTATATGTGTTGAACACTCACTATTTGTGTCGCACATTCACTATATGTGTTGAACACTCACTATATGTGTTGACCACTCACTATATCTGTTGAACACTCACTATATCTGTTGAACACTCACTATATCTTTTGAACACTCACTATATCTTTTGAACACTCACTATATCTTTTGATCACTTACTATATCTTTTGAACACTCACTATATCTGTTGAACACTAACTATATCTTTTGATCACTCACTATATCTTTTGAACCCTCACTGTATCTGTTGAACACTCACTATATCTGTTGAACACTCACTATATCTTTTGAACACTCACTATATCCTTTGATTACTCACTATATCTGTTGAACACTAACTATATCTTTTGATCACTCACTATATCTTTTGAACACTCACTATATCCTTTGAACACTCACTATATCTATTGAACACTCACTATATCTTTTGAACACTCACTATATCTGTTGAACACTCACTATATGTGGTGAACACAAACTATATCTTTTGAGAACTCACTATATCCTTTGAACACTCACTATATCTATTGAACACTCACTATATCTGTTGAACATTCACTATATCTTTTGAACACTCACTATATCTGTTGAACACTCACTATATCTGTTGAACACTCACTATATCTGTTGAACACTCACTATATGTGTTGAACACTCACTATATCTATTGAACACTCACTATATCTGTTGAACACTCACTATATCTGTTGAACACTCACTATATCTTTTGATCTCTCACTATATCTGTTGAACACTCACTATATCTTTTGAACACTCACTATATCTGTTGAACACTCACTATATCTGTTGAACACTCACTATATCCTTTGATCACTCACTATATCTTTTGAACCCTCACTGTATCTGTTGAACACTCACTATATCTGTTGAACACTCACTATATCTTTTGAACACTCACTATATCCTTTGATTACTCACTATATCTGTTGAACACTAACTATATCTTTTGATCACTCACTATATCTTTTGAACACTCACTATATCCTTTGAACACTCACTATATCTATTGAACACTCACTATATCTTTTGAACACTCACTATATCTGTTGAACACTCACTATATGTGGTGAACACAAACTATATCTTTTGAGAACTCACTATATCCTTTGAACACTCACTATATCTATTGAACACTCACTATATCTGTTGAACATTCACTATATCTTTTGAACACTCACTATATCTGTTGAACACTCACTATATCTGTTGAACACTCACTATATCTGTTGAACACTCACTATATGTGTTGAACACTCACTATATCTATTGAACACTCACTATATCTGTTGAACACTCACTATATCTGTTGAACACTCACTATATCTTTTGATCTCTCACTATATCTGTTGAACACTCACTATATCTTTTGAACACTCACTATATCTGTTGAACACTCACTATATCTGTTGAACACTCACTGTATCTGTTGAAAACTCACCTTATGTGTTGAACACTCACTATATCTATTGAACACTCACTATATCTGTTGAACACTCACTATATCTTTTGAACACTCATTATATCTGTTGAACACTCACTATATCTTTTGAACACTCACTATATCTGTTGAACACTCGCTATATGTGTTGAACACTCACTATATGTGTTGAACACTCACTATATCTGTTGAACACTCACTATATCTTTTGAGCACTCACTATATCTGTTGAACACTCACTATATCTGTTGAACATTCACTATATGTGTTGAACATTCACTATATCTGTTGAACACTCGCTATATGTGTTGAACACTTACTATATGTGTAGAACACTCGTTATATGTGTTGAACGCTTACTATATGTGTTGAACACTCACTATATCTTTTGAACACTCACTATATCTTTTGAACACTCACTATATCTTTTGAACACTCACTATATGTGTTGAACACTCACTATATGTGTTGAACACTCACTATATCTGCTGAATACTCACTATATGTGTTGAACACTCACTATATCTTTTGAAAACTCACTATATCTGTTGAACACTCACTATATCTGTTGAACACTCGCTATATGTGTTGAACACTTACTATATGTGTTGAACACTCACTATATGTGTTGAACGCTTACTATATGTGTTGAACACTCACTATATCTTTTGAACACTCAATATATCTGTTGAACACTCACTATATGTGTTGAATACTCACTACATGTGTTGAACACTCACTATATCTTTTGAACACTCACTATATCTGTTGAACACTCACTATATGTGTTGAACACTCACTATTTGTGTCGCACACTCACTATATGTGTTGAACACTCACTATATGTGTTGAACACTCACTATTTGTGTCGCACACTCACTATATGTGTTGAACACTCACTATATGTGTTGACCACTCACTATATCTGTTGAACACTCACTATATCTGTTGAACACTCACTATATCTTTTGAACACTCACTATATCTTTTGAACACTCACTATATCTTTTGATCACTTACTATATCTGTTGAACACTAACTATATCTTTTGATCACTCACTATATCTTTTGATCACTCACTATATCTGTTGAAAACTCACTATATCTTTGAACACTCACTATATCTTTTGAACACTCACTATATCTTTTGATCACTCACTATATCTGTTGAAAACTCACTATATCTTTTGAACACTCACTATATATTTTGAACACTCACTATATCTTTTGATCACTCACTATATCTGTTGAAAACTCACTATATCTTTTGAACACTCACTATATCTTTTGAACACTCACTATATCTTTTGAACACTCACTATATCTTTTGATCACTCACTATATCTGTTGAAAACTAACTATATCTTTTGATCACTCACCATATCCTTTGAACACTCACTATATCCTTTGAACACTCTCTATATCTATTGAACACTCAATATATCTGTTGAGCACTCACTATATGTGTTGAAAACTCACTATATATTTTGAACACTCACTATATCTGTTGAACACTCACTGTATCTTTTGAACACTCACTATATCTTTTGAACACTCACTATATCTTTTGAACACTCACTATATCTGTTGAACACTCACTATATGTGTTGAATACTCACTATATCTGTTGAACACTCGCTATATGTGTTGAACACTCACTATATCTGTTGAACACTCACTATATGTGTTGAATACTCACTACATGTGTTGAACACTCACTATATCTTTTGAACACTCACTATATCTGTTGAACACTCACTATATGTGTTGAACACTCACTATTTGTGTCGCACACTCACTATATGTGTTGAACACTCACTATATGTGTTGAACACTCACTATTTGTGTCGCACATTCACTATATGTGTTGAACACTCACTATATGTGTTGACCACTCACTATATCTGTTGAACACTCACTATATCTGTTGAACACTCACTATATCTTTTGAACACTCACTATATCTTTTGAACACTCACTATATCTTTTGATCACTTACTATATCTTTTGAACACTCACTATATCTGTTGAACACTAACTATATCTTTTGATCACTCACTATATCTTTTGAACCCTCACTGTATCTGTTGAACACTCACTATATCTGTTGAACACTCACTATATCTTTTGAACACTCACTATATCCTTTGATTACTCACTATATCTGTTGAACACTAACTATATCTTTTGATCACTCACTATATCTTTTGAACACTCACTATATCTGTTGAACACTCACTATATGTGATGAACACAAACTATATCTTTTGAGAACTCACTATATCCTTTGAACACTCACTATATCTATTGAACACTCACTATATCTGTTGAACATTCACTATATCTTTTGAACACTCACTATATCTGTTGAACACTCACTATATCTGTTGAACACTCACTATATCTGTTGAACACTCACTATATGTGTTGAACACTCACTATATCTATTGAACACTCACTATATCTGTTGAACACTCACTATATCTGTTGAACACTCACTATATCTTTTGATCTCTCACTATATCTGTTGAACACTCACTATATTTTTTTGAACACTCACTATATCTGTTGAACACTCACTATATCTGTTGAACACTCACTATATCTGTTGAACACTCACTGTATCTGTTGAACACTCACCTTATGTGTTGAACACTCACTATATATATTGAACACTCACTATATCTGTTGAACACTCACTATATCTGTTGAACACTCACTATATCTGTTGAACACTCACTATATCTTTTGAACACTCATTATATCTGTTGAACACTCACTATATCTTTTGAACACTCACTATATCTGTTGAACACTCGCTATATGTGTTGAACACTCACTATATGTGTTGAACACTCACTATATCTGTTGAACACTCACTATATCTTTTGAGCACTCACTATATCTGTTGAACACTCACTATATCTGTTGAACACTCACTATATGTGTTGAACATTCACTATATCTGTTGAACACTCGCTATATGTGTTGAACACTTACTATATGTGTAGAACACTCGTTATATGTGTTGAACGCTTACTATATGTGTTGAACACTCACTATATCTTTTGAACACTCACTATATCTTTTGAACACTCACTATATCTTTTGAACACTCACTATATGTGTTGAACACTCACTATATGTGTTGAACACTCACTATATCTGCTGAATACTCACTATATGTGTTGAACACTCACTATATCTTTTGAAAACTCACTATATCTGTTGAACACTCACTATATGTGTTGAAGACTCACTATATCTTTTGAACACTCACTATATGTGTTGAACACTCACTATATGTGTTGAACACTCACTATATGTGTTGAACACTCACTATATCTTTTGAGCACTCACTATATGTGTTGAATACTCACTATATGTGTTGAACACTCACTATATCCTTTGAACACTCACTATATCTTTTGAACACTCACTATATCTTTTGAACACTCACTATATCTGTTGAACACTCGCTATATGTGTTGAACACTCACTATGTCTGTTGAACACTCACTAAATCTGTTGAACATTCACTATATGTGATGAACATTCACTATATCTTTTGATCACTCACGATATCTTTGGAACACTCACTATATCTTTTGAACACTCACTATATCTTTTGAACACTCACTATATTTGTTGAACACTCACTATATCTTTTGAACACTCACTATATCTTTTGATCACTCACTATATCTGTTGAAAACTCACTATATCGTTTAAACACTCACTATATCCTTTGCACACTCACTATATCCTTTGAACACTCACTATATCTATTGAACACTCAATATATCTGTTGAGCACTCACTATATGTGTTGAAAACTCACTATACCTTTTGAACACTCACTATATCTGTTGAAATCTCACTATATCTTTTGAACACTTACTATATCTTTTGAACACTCACTATATCTTTTAAAAACTCACTATATCTTTTGAACACTCACAATATCTTTTGAACACTCACTATATCTTTTGATCACTCACTATATGTGTTGAACACTCACCATATCTTTTGAACACTCACTATATCTGTTGAACACTCGCTATATGTGTTGAACACTTACTATATGTGTTGAACACTCGCTATATGTGTTGAACGCTTACTATATGTGTTGAACACTCACTATATCTTTTGAACACTCACTATATCTGTTGAACACTCACTATATGTGTTGAATACTCACTACATGTGTTGAACACTCAATATATCTTTTGAACACTCACTATATGTGTTGAACACTCACTATATGTGTTGAACACTCACTATATCTGCTGAATACTCACTATATGTGTTGAACACTCACTATATCTTTTGAAAACTCACTATATCTGTTGAACACTCACTATATGTGTTGAAGACTCACTATATCTTTTGAACACTCACTATATGTGTTGAACACTCACTATATGTGTTGAACACTCACTATATGTGTTGAACACTCACTATATCTTTTGAGCACTCACTATATGTGTTGAATACTCACTATATGTGTTGAACACTCAATATATCCTTTGAACACTCACTATATCTTTTGAACACTCACTATATCTTTTGAACACTCACTATATCTGTTGAACACTCGCTATATGTGTTGAACACTCACTATGTCTGTTGAACACTCACTATATCTTTTGATCACTCACTATATGTGTTGAACACTCACCATATCTTTTGAACACTCACTATATCTGTTGAACACTCGCTATATGTGTTGAACACTTACTATATGTGTTGAACACTCGCTATATGTGTTGAACGCTTACTATATGTGTTGAACACTCACTATATCTTTTGAACACTCACTATATCTGTTGAACACTCACTATATGTGTTGAATACTCACTACATGTGTTGAACACTCACTATATCTGTTGAACACTCGCTATATGTGTTGAACACTTACTATATGTGTTGAACACTCGCTATATGTGTTGAACGCTTACTATATGTGTTGAACACTCGCTATATGTGTTGAATACTCACTATATCTGTTGAACACTCGCTATATGTGTTGAACACTCACTATATCTGTTGAACACTCACTATATGTATTGAATACTCACTACATGTGTTGAACACTCACTATATCTTTTGAACACTCACTATATCTGTTGAACACTCACTATATGTGTTGAACACTCACTATTTGTGTCGCACACTCACTATATGTGTTGAACACTCACTATATGTGTTGAACACTCGCTATTTGTGTCGCACACTCACTATATGTGTTGAACACTCACTATATCTGTTGAACACTCACTATATCTGTTGAACACTCACTATATCTGTTGAACACTCACTATATCTTTTGAACACTCACTATATCTTTTGAACACTCACTATATCTTTTGATCACTCACTATATCTTTTGAACACTCACTATATCTGTTGAACACTAACTATATCTTTTGATCACTCACTATATCTTTTGAACACTCACTATATCTGTTGAACACTCACTATATCTGTTGAACACTCACTATATCTTTTGAACACTCACTATATCCTTTGAACACCCACTATATCTGTTGAACACTAACTATATCTTTTGATCACTCACTATATCTTTTGAACACTCACTATATCCTTTGAACACTCACTATATCTGTTGAACACTCACTATATCTTTTGAACACTCACTATATCTGTTGAACACTCACTATATGTGTTGAACACTCACTATATCTTTTGAGCACTCACTATATCCTTTGAACACTCACTATATCTATTGAACACTCACTATATCTGTTGAACATTCACTATATCTTTTGAACACTCACTATATATGTTGAACACTCACTATATCTGTTGAATACTCACTATATCTGTTGAACACTCACTATATGTGTTGAACACTCACTATATCTATTGAACACTCACTATATCTGTTGAACACTCACTATATCTGTTGAACACTCACTATATCATTTGATCTCTCACTATATCTGTTGAACACTCACTATATCTTTTGAACACTCACTATATCTCTTGAACACTCACTATATCTG
This sequence comes from Bathymodiolus septemdierum, assembly GCA_963383655.1. Taxonomy (NCBI): domain Eukaryota; kingdom Metazoa; phylum Mollusca; class Bivalvia; order Mytilida; family Modiolidae; genus Bathymodiolus; species Bathymodiolus septemdierum. The sequence goes on along the minus strand of OY726530.1, from coordinate 38,618,019 downwards.
TTGAACACTCACTATATCTGTTGAACACTCACTATATGTGTTGAACACTCACTATGTCTATTGAACACTCACTATATCTGTTGAACACTCACTCTATCTGTTGAACACTCACTATATCTTTTGAACACTCACTATATCTGTTGAACACTCACTATATCTTTTGAACACTCACTATATCTGTTGAACACTCGCTATATGTGTTGAACACTCACTATATGTGTTGAACACTCACTATATCTGTTGAACACTCACTATATCTGTTGAGCACCCACTATATCTGTTGAACACTCACTATATCTGTTGAACACTCACTATATCTGTTGAACACTCGCTATATGTGTTGAACACTTACTATATGTGTTAAACACTCGCTATATGTGTTGAACGCTTACTATATGTGTTGAACACTCACTATATCTTTTGAACACTCAATATATCTGTTGAACACTCACTATATGTGTTGAATACTCACTACATGTGTTGAACACTCACTATATCTTTTGAACACTCACTATATCTGTTGAACACTCACTATATGTGTTGAACACTCACTATTTGTGTCGCACACTCACTATATGTGTTGAACACTCACTATATGTGTTGAACACTCACTATTTGTGTCGCACACTCACTATATGTGTTGAACACTCACTATATGTGTTGACCACTCACTATATCTGTTGAACACTCACTATATCTGTTGAACACTCACTATATCTTTTGAACACCCACTATATCTTTTGAACACTCACTATATCTTTTGATCACTTACTATATCTGTTGAACACTAACTATATCTTTTGATCACTCACTATATCTTTTGATCACTCACTATATCTGTTGAAAACTCACTATATCTTTGAACACTCACTATATCTTTTGAACACTCACTATATCTTTTGATCACTCACTATATCTGTTGAAAACTCACTATATCTTTTGAACACTCACTATATATTTTGAACACTCACTATATCTTTTGATCACTCACTATATCTGTTGAAAACTCACTATATCTTTTGAACACTCACTATATCTTTTGAACACTCACTATATCTTTTGAACACTCACTATATCTTTTGATCACTCACTATATCTGTTGAAAACTAACTATATCTTTTGATCACTCACCATATCCTTTGAACACTCACTATATCCTTTGAACACTCACTATATCTATTGAACACTCAATATATCTGTTGAGCACTCACTATATGTGTTGAAAACTCACTATATCTTTTGAACACTCACTATATCTGTTGAATACTCACTATATCTTTTGAACACTCACTATATCTTTTGAACACTCACTATATCTTTTGAACACTCACTATATCTGTTGAACACTCACTATATGTGTTGAATACTCACTACATGTGTTGAACACTCCCTATATCTGTTGAACACTCACTATATCTGTTGAACACTCGCTATATGTGTTGAACACTTACTATATGTGTTGAACACTCGCTATATGTGTTGAACGCTTACTATATGTGTTGAACACTCGCTATATGTATTGAATACTCACTATATCTGTTGAACACTCGCTATATGTGTTGAACACTCACTATATCTGTTGAACACTCACTATATGTGTTGAATACTCACTACATGTGTTGAACACTCACTATATCTTTTGAACACTCACTATATCTGTTGAACACTCACTATATGTGTTGAACACTCACTATTTGTGTCGCACACTCACTATATGTGTTGAACACTCACTATATGTGTTGAACACTCTCTATTTGTGTCGCACATTCACTATATGTGTTGAACACTCACTATATGTGTTGACCACTCACTATATCTGTTGAACACTCACTATATCTGTTGAACACTCACTATATCTTTTGAACACTCACTATATCTTTTGAACACTCACTATATCTTTTGATCACTTACTATATCTTTTGAACACTCACTATATCTGTTGAACACTAACTATATCTTTTGATCACTCACTATATCTTTTGAACCCTCACTGTATCTGTTGAACACTCACTATATCTGTTGAACACTCACTATATCTTTTGAACACTCACTATATCCTTTGATTACTCACTATATCTGTTGAACACTAACTATATCTTTTGATCACTCACTATATCTTTTGAACACTCACTATATCCTTTGAACACTCACTATATCTATTGAACACTCACTATATCTTTTGAACACTCACTATATCTGTTGAACACTCACTATATGTGGTGAACACAAACTATATCTTTTGAGAACTCACTATATCCTTTGAACACTCACTATATCTATTGAACACTCACTATATCTGTTGAACATTCACTATATCTTTTGAACACTCACTATATCTGTTGAACACTCACTATATCTGTTGAACACTCACTATATCTGTTGAACACTCACTATATGTGTTGAACACTCACTATATCTATTGAACACTCACTATATCTGTTGAACACTCACTATATCTGTTGAACACTCACTATATCTTTTGAACACTCACTATATCTGTTGAACACTCACTATATCTGTTGAACACTCACTGTATCTGTTGAACACTCACCTTATGTGTTGAACACTCACTATATCTATTGAACACTCACTATATCTGTTGAACACTCACTATATCTGTTGAACACTCACTATATCTGTTGAACACTCACTATATCTTTTGAACACTCATTATATCTGTTGAACACTCACTATATCTTTTGAACACTCACTATATCTGTTGAACACTCGCTATATGTGTTGAACACTCACTATATGTGTTGAACACTCACTATATCTGTTGAACACTCACTATATCTTTTGAGCACTCACTATATCTGTTGAACACTCACTATATCTGTTGAACACTCACTATATGTGTTGAACATTCACTATATCTGTTGAACACTCGCTATATGTGTTGAACACTTACTATATGTGTAGAACACTCGTTATATGTGTTGAACGCTTACTATATGTGTTGAACACTCACTATATCTTTTGAACACTCACTATATCTTTTGAACACTCACTATATCTTTTGAACACTCACTATATGTGTTGAACACTCACTATATGTGTTGAACACTCACTATATCTGCTGAATACTCATTATATGTGTTGAACACTCACTATATCTTTTGAAAACTCACTATATCTGTTGAACACTCACTATATGTGTTGAAGACTCACTATATCTTTTGAACACTCACTATATGTGTTGAACACTCACTATATGTGTTGAACACTCACTATATGTGTTGAACACTCACTATATCTTTTGAGCACTCACTATATGTGTTGAATACTCACTATATGTGTTGAACACTCACTATATCCTTTGAACACTCACTATATCTTTTGAACACTCACTATATCTTTTGAACACTCACTATATCTGTTGAACACTCGCTATATGTGTTGAACACTCACTATGTCTGTTGAACACTCACTAAATCTGTTGAACATTCACTATATGTGATGAACATTCACTATATCTTTTGATCACTCACGATATCTTTGGAACACTCACTATATCTTTTGAACACTCACTATATCTTTTGAACACTCACTATATTTGTTGAACACTCACTATATCTTTTGAACACTCACTATATCTTTTGATCACTCACTATATCTGTTGAAAACTCACTATATCGTTTAAACACTCACTATATCCTTTGCACACTCACTATATCCTTTGAACACTCACTATATCTATTGAACACTCAATATATCTGTTGAGCACTCACTATATGTGTTGAAAACTCACTATACCTTTTGAACACTCACTATATCTGTTGAAATCTCACTATATCTTTTGAACACTTACTATATCTTTTGAACACTCACTATATCTTTTAAAAACTCACTATATCTTTTGAACACTCACTATATCTTTTGAACACTCACTATATCTTTTGATCACTCACTATATGTGTTGAACACTCACCATATCTTTTGAACACTCACTATATCTGTTGAACACTCGCTATATGTGTTGAACACTTACTATATGTGTTGAACACTCGCTATATGTGTTGAACGCTTACTATATGTGTTGAACACTCACTATATCTTTTGAACACTCACTATATCTGTTGAACACTCACTATATGTGTTGAATACTCACTACATGTGTTGAACACTCACTATATCTTTTGAACACTCACTATATGTGTTGAACACTCACTATATGTGTTGAACACTCACTATATCTGCTGAATACTCACTATATGTGTTGAACACTCACTATATCTTTTGAAAACTCACTATATCTGTTGAACACTCACTATATGTGTTGAAGACTCACTATATCTTTTGAACACTCACTATATGTGTTGAACACTCACTATATGTGTTGAACACTCACTATATGTGTTGAACACTCACTATATCTTTTGAGCACTCACTATATGTGTTGAATACTCACTATATGTGTTGAACACTCAATATATCCTTTGAACACTCACTATATCTTTTGAACACTCACTATATCTTTTGAACACTCACTATATCTGTTGAACACTCGCTATATGTGTTGAACACTCACTATGTCTGTTGAACACTCACTATATCTTTTGATCACTCACTATATGTGTTGAACACTCACCATATCTTTTGAACACTCACTATATCTATTGAACACTCGCTATATGTGTTGAACACTTACTATATGTGTTGAACACTCGCTATATGTGTTGAACGCTTACTATATGTGTTGAACACTCACTATATCTTTTGAACACTCACTATATCTGTTGAACACTCACTATATGTGTTGAATACTCACTACATGTGTTGAACACTCACTATATCTGTTGAACACTCGCTATATGTGTTGAACACTTACTATATGTGTTGAACACTCGCTATATGTGTTGAACGCTTACTATATGTGTTGAACACTCGCTATATGTGTTGAATACTCACTATATCTGTTGAACACTCGCTATATGTGTTGAACACTCACTATATCTGTTGAACACTCACTATATGTATTGAATACTCACTACATGTGTTGAACACTCACTATATCTTTTGAACACTCACTATATCTGTTGAACACTCACTATATGTGTTGAACACTCACTATTTGTGTCGCACACTCACTATATGTGTTGAACACTCACTATATGTGTTGAACACTCACTATTTGTGTCGCACACTCACTATATGTGTTGAACACTCACTATATCTGTTGAACACTCACTATGTCTGTTGAACACTCACTATATCTGTTGAACACTCACTATATCTTTTGAACACTCACTATGTCTTTTGAACACTCACTATATCTTTTGATCACTCACTATATCTTTTGAACACTCACTATATCTGTTGAACACTAACTATATCTTTTGATCACTCACTATATCTTTTGAACACTCACTATATCTGTTGAACACTAACTATATCTTTTGATCACTCACTATATCTTTTGAACACTCACTATATCCTTTGAACACTCACTATATCTGTTGAACACTCACTATATCTTTTGAACACTCACTATATCTGTTGAACACTCACTATATGTGTTGAACACTCACTATATCTTTTGAGCACTCACTATATCCTTTGAACACTCACTATATCTATTGAACACTCACTATATCTGTTGAACATTCACTATATCTTTTGAACACTCACTATATCTGTTGAACACTCACTATATCTGTTGAATACTCACTATATCTGTTGAACACTCACTATATGTGTTGAACACTCACTATATCTATTGAACACTCACTATATCTGTTGAACACTCACTATATCTGTTGAACACTCACTATATCATTTGATCTCTCACTATATCTGTTGAACACTCACTATATCTTTTGAACACTCACTATATCTCTTGAACACTCACTATATCTGTTGAACACTCACTATATCTGTTGAACACTCACTATATGTGTTGAACACTCACTATGTCTATTGAACACTCACTATATCTGTTGAACACTCACTCTATCTGTTGAACACTCACTATATCTTTTGAACACTCACTATATCTGTTGAACACTCACTATATCTTTTGAACACTCACTATATCTGTTGAACACTCGCTATATGTGTTGAACACTCACTATATGTGTTGAACACTCACTATATCTGTTGAACACTCACTATATCTGTTGAGCACCCACTATATCTGTTGAACACTCACTATATCTGTTGAACACTCACTATATCTGTTGAACACTCACTATATCTGTTGAACACTCACTATATGTGTTGAACATTCACTATATCTGTTGAACACTCGCTATATGTGTTGAACACTTACTATATGTGTAGAACACTCGCTATATGTGTTGAACGCTTACTATATGTGTTGAACACTCACTATATCTTTTGAACACTCACTATATCTGTTGAACACTCACTATATGTGTTGAACACTCACTATATCTGCTGAACACTCACTATATCTGTTGAACACTCACTATATGTGTTGAAGACTCACTATATCTTTTGAACACTCACTATATCTTTTGAACACTCACTATATCTGTTGAACACTCACTATATCTTTTGAACACTCACTATATGTGTTGAACACTCACTATTTGTGTCGCACACTCACTATATGTGTTGAACACTCACTATATCTGTTGAACACTCACTATATCTGCTGAACACTCACTATATCTGTTGAACACTCACTATATCTTTTGAACACTCACTATATCTTTTGAACACTCACTATATCTTTTGATCACTCACTATATCTTTTGAACACTCACTATATCTGTTGAACACTAACTATATCTTTTGATCACTCACTATATCTTTTGAACACTCACTATATCTGTTGAACACTCACTATATCTGTTGAACACTCACTATATCTTTTGAACACTCACTATATCCTTTGAACACCCACTATATCTGTTGAACACTAACTATATCTTTTGATCACTCACTATATCTTTTGAACACCTACTATATCCTTTGAACACTCACTATATCTGTTGAACACTCACTATATCTTTTGAACACTCACTATATCCTTTGAACACCCACTATATCTGTTGAACACTCACTATATCTATTGAACACTCACTATATCTGTTGAACATTCACTATATCTTTTGAACACTCACTATATCTGTTGAACACTCACTATATCTGTTGAACACTCACTATATGTGTTGAACACTCACTATGTCTATTGAACACTCACTATATCTGTTGAACACTCACTCTATCTGTTGAACACTCACTATATCTTTTGAACACTCACTATATCTGTTGAACACTCACTATATCTGTTGAACACTCACTATATCTGTTGAACACTCACTATATGTGTTGAACACTCACTATGTCTATTGAACACTCACTATATCTGTTGAACACTCACTCTATCTGTTGAACACTCACTATATCTTTTGAACACTCACTATATCTGTTGAACACTCACTATATCTTTTGAACACTCACTATATCTGTTGAACACTCGCTATATGTGTTGAACACTCACTATATGTGTTGAACACTCACTATATCTGTTGAACACTCACTATATCTTTTGAACACCCATTATATCTGTTGAACACTCACTATATCTGTTGAACACTCACTATATCTGTTGAACACTCACTATATGTGTTGAACATTCACTATATCTGTTGAACACTCGCTATATGTGTTGAACACTTACTATATGTGTAGAACACTCGCTATATGTGTTGAACGCTTACTATATGTGTTGAACACTCACTATATCTTTTGAACACTCACTATATCTGTTGAACACTCACTATATGTGTTGAACACTCACTATATCTGCTGAATACTCACTATATCTGTTGAACACTCACTATATGTGTTGAAGACTCACTATATCTTTTGAACACTCACTATATCTTTTGAACACTCACTATATCTGTTGAACACTCACTATATCTTTTGAACACTCACTATATGTGTTGAACACTCACTATTTGTGTCGCACACTCACTATATGTGTTGAACACTCACTATATCTGTTGAACACTCACTATATCTGCTGAACACTCACTATATCTGTTGAACACTCACTATATCTTTTGAACACTCACTATATCTTTTGAACACTCACTATATCTTTTGATCACTCACTATATCTTTTGAACACTCACTATATCTGTTGAACACTAACTATATCTTTTGATCACTCACTATATCTTTTGAACACTCACTATATCTGTTGAACACTCACTATATCTGTTGAACACTCACTATACCTTTTGAACACTCACTATATCCTTTGAACACCCACTATATCTGTTGAACACTAACTATATCTTTTGATCACTCACTATATCTTTTGAACACTCACTATATCCTTTGAACACTCACTATATCTAATGAACACTCACTATATCTGTTGAACATTCACTATATCTTTTGAACACTCACTATATCTGTTGAACACTCACTATATCTGTTGAATACTCACTATATCTGTTGAACACTCACTATATGTGTTGAACACTCACTATATCTATTGAACACTCACTATATCTGTTGAACACTCACTATATCTGTTGAACACTCACTATATCATTTGATCTCTCACTATATCTGTTGAACACTCACTATATCTTTTGAACACTCACTATATCTTTTGAACACTCACTATATCTGTTGAACACTCACTATATCTGTTGAACACTCACTATATGTGTTGAACACTCACTATGTCTATTGAACACTCACTATATCTGTTGAACACTCACTCTATCTGTTGAACACTCACTATATCTTTTGAACACTCACTATATCTGTTGAACACTCACTATATCTTTTGAACACTCACTATATCTGTTGAACACTCGCTATATGTGTTGAACACTCACTATATGTGTTGAACACACACTATATCTGTTGAACACTCACTATATCTTTTGAGCACCCACTATATCTGTTGAACACTCACTATATCTGTTGAACACTCACTATATCTGTTGAACACTCACTATATGTGTTGAACATTCACTATATCTGTTGAACACTCGCTTTATGTGTTGAACACTTACTATATGTGTAGAACACTCGCTATATGTGTTGAACGCTTACTATATGTGTTGAACACTCACTATATCTTTTGAACACTCACTATATCTGTTGAACACTCACTATATGTGTTGAACACTCACTATATCTGTTGAACACTCACTATATGTGTTGAAGACTCACTATATCTTTTGAACACTCACTATATCTTTTGAACACTCACTATATCTGTTGAACACTCACTATATCTTTTGAACACTCACTATATGTGTTGAACACTCACTATATGTGTTGAACACTCACTATATCTGCTGAACACTCACTATATGTGTTGAACACTCACTATATCTTTTGAACACTCACTATATCTGTTGAACACTCACTATATGTGTTGAAGACTCACTATATCTTTTGGACACTCACTATATGTGTTGAACACTCACTATATGTGTAGAACACTCACTATATCTTTTGAGCACTCACTATATGTGTTGAATGCTCACTATATGTGTTGAACACTCACTATATCCTTTGAACACTCACTATATCTTTTGAACACTCACTATATCTTTTGAACACTCACTATATCTGTTGAACACTCGCTATATGTGTTGAACACTCACTATGTCTGTTGAACACTCACTAAATCTGTTGAACATTCACTATATGTGATGAACATTCACTATATCTTTTGAACACTCACTATATCTTTTGAACACTCACTATATCTGTTGAACACTCACTATATCTGTTGAACACTCACTATATCTGTTGAACACTCACTATATGTGTTGAAAACTCACTATATCTGTTGAAAACTCACTATATCTGTTCAACACTATCTATATGTGTTGAACACTCACTATGTGCATAAAATTCTAACTTTATTTTCTTTGAAAGATATGATGTATCTATCACGTTGATATTGCATTTACAAACCTCCAGCATTGTGGAATTGTTTACAAATGGATACTATCGTATCTATCGTGTTCTTCTATTGAAAATACTAAATTTGTCTAAATGACATGAGAAATGTAAAACAAAAATCTGAATAATATATAAGATAAGCAAAATAACCTTTAATAACATATAAGATATGCATGATAAATCTATATAACAAATGAGATAGAAGAAATGTCATCATTCTTACCCCATGCGATACTAAGTGTTGTTTTGGACCAATTCCTGATAGCATGAGTATTTGTGGTGAACCAACAGCGCCTGCTGACAATATAATCTCATTGTTTACCATTATTGTCTTTTTAGTGCCATCATGTATCAGTTCTAAGCCAACTGCTTGTTTCCCACGAAATAAAATCTGTGTGAAACAATATAAATATACAGTATTACATTTAAAAAATATAGCTTTGTTTAGGTTTCAATAAAGGTTCTGTTTACAAATGACCACGGAAATGTTCCGTTTGTTGTGATTACAATTCGGTCTTCATTTATTACTTATCACCAGGTTTGTGAGAAGAGTAACTCGACAGGTGATACATGTAGAGCATGAAAAACTTACCATTCATTACTTATCACCAGGTTTGTGAGAAGAGTAACTCGACGGGTAATACATGTAGATCATGAACTACTTACCATTCATTACTTATCACCAGGTTTGTGAGAAGAGTAACTCGACAGGTGATACATGTAGAGCATGAACTACTTACCATTCATTACTTATCACCAGGTTTACAAGAAGAGTAACTCGACAGGTGATACATGTAGAGCATGAACTACTTACCATTCATTACTTATCACTATGTTTGTGAGAAGAGTAAATCGACCGGTGGTACATGTAGAGCATGAACTACCTACCATTCATTACTTATCACCAGGTTTGTGAGAAGAGTAACTCGACGGGTGATACATGTAGAGCATGAACTACTTACCATTCATTACTTATCACCAGGTTTGCAAGAAGAGCAACTCGACGGGTGATACATATAGAGCATGAACTACTTACCATTCATTACTTATCACCAGGTTTGTGAGAAGAGTAACTCGACAGGTGATACATGTAGAGCATGAACTACATACCATTCATTACTTATCACCAGGTTTGTGAGAAGAGTAACTCGACAGGTGATACATGTAGAGCATGAACTACTTACCATTCATTACTTATCACCAGGTTTGTGAGAAGAGTAGCTCCACGGGTGATACATGTAGAGCATGAACTACTTACCATTCATTACTTATCACCAGGTTTACAAGAAGAGTAACTCGACGGGTGATACATGTAGAGCATGAACTACTTCCCATTCATTACTTACCACCAGGTTTACAAGAAGAGTAACTCGACAGGTGATACATGTAGAGCATGAACTACTTACCATTTATTACTTATCACCAGGTTTGTGAGAAGAGTAACTCGACGGGTAATACATGTAGAGCATGAACTACTTACCATTCATTACTTATCACCAGGTTTGTGAGAAGAGTAACTCCACGGGTGATACATGTAGAGCATGAACTACTTACCATTCATTACTTATCACCAGGTTTGTGAGAAGAGTAACTCGACGGGTAATACATGTAGATCATGAACTACTTACCATTCATTACTTATCACCAGGTTTGTGAGAAGAGTAACTCCACGGGTGATACATGTAGAGCATGAACTACTTACCATTCATTACTTATCACCAGGTTTGTGAGAAGAGTAACTCGACGGGTAATACATGTAGAGCATGAACTACTTACCATTCATTACTTATCACCAGGTTTGTAAGAAGAGTAACTCGACAGGTAATACATGTAGAGCATGAACTACTTACCATTCATTACTTATCACCAGGTTTGTGAGAAGAGTAGCTCCACGGGTTATACATGTAGAGCATGAACTACTTACCATACATTACTTATCACCAGGTTTACAAGAAGAGTAACTCGACAGGTGATACATGTAGAGCATGAACTACTTACCATTCATTACTTATCACCAGGTTTGTGAGAAGAGTAACTCGACGGGTGATACATGTAGAGTATGAACTACTTACCATTCATTACTTATCACCAGGTTTGTGAGAAGAGTAACTCGACGGGTAATACATGTAGAGCATGAACTACTTACCATTCATTACTTATCACCAAGTTTGTGAGAAGAGCAACTCGACGGGAGATACATGTAGAGCATGAACTACCTACCATTTATTACTTATCACCAGATTTGTGAGAAGAGTAGTTCCACGGGAGATACATGTAGAGCATGAACTACTTACCATTCAATACTTATCACCAGGTTTGTGAGAAGAGTGGCTCCACGGGTGATACATGCAGAGCATGAACTACTTACCATACATTACTTATCACCAGGTTTACAAGAAGAGTAACTCGACAGGTGATACATGTAGAGCATGAACTACTTACCATTTATTACTTATCACCAGGTTTGTGAGAAGAGTAACTCGACGGGTAATACATGTAGAGCATGAACTACTTACCATTCATTACTTATCACCAGGTTTGTGAGAAGAGTAACTCGACGGGTAATACATGTAGAGCATGAACTACTTACCATTCATTACTTATCACCAGGTTTGTGAGAAGTGTAACTCCACGGGTAATACATGTAGAGCATGAACTACTTACCATTCATTACTTATCACCAGGTTTGTGAGAAGAGTAACTCGACGGGTAATACATGTAGAGCATGAACTACTTACCATTCATTACTTATCACCAGGTTTGTGAGAAGAGTAACTCGACAGGTGATACATGTAGAGCATGAACTACTTACCATTCATTACTTATCACCAGGTTTGTGAGAAGAGTAACTCGACGGGTAATACATGTAGAGCATGAACTACTTACCATTCATTACTTATCACCAGGTTTGTGAGAAGAGTAACTCGACAGGTGATACATGTAGAGCATGAACTACTTACCATTCATTACTTATCACCAGGTTTGTGAGAAGAGTAACTCGACGGGTAATACATGTAGAGCATGAACTACTTACCATTCATTACTTATCACCAGGTTTGTGAGAAGAGTAACTCGACGGGTAATACATGTAGAGCATGAACTACTTACCATTCATTACTTATCACCAGGTTTGTGAGAAGTGTAACTCCACGGGTAATACATGTAGAGCATGAACTACTTACCATTCATTACTTATCACCAGGTTTGTGAGAAGTGTAACTCCACGGGTAATACATGTAGAGCATGAACTACTTACCATTCATTACTTATCACCAGGTTTGTGAGAAGAGTAACTCGACAGGTGATACATGTAGAGCATGAACTACTTACCATTCATTACTTATCACCAGGTTTGTGAGAAGAGTAACTCCACGGGTAATACATGTAGAGCATGAACTACTTACCATTCATTACTTATCACCAGGTTTGTGAGAAGAGTAACTCGACGGGTGATACATGTAGAGCATGAACTACTTACCATTCATTACTTATCACCAGGTTTGTGAGAAGAGTAACTCCACGGGTAATACATGTAGAGCATGAACTACTTACCATTCATTACTTATCACCAGGTTTGTGAGAAGTGTAACTCCACGGGTGATACATGTAGAGCATGAACTACTTACCATTCAGAAGCACCCGAGTTCTCCCCCGATTTTTAGTGTGGGTTCGTGTTGTTCTATCTTTAGTTTTCTGTGTATTGTTTTGTAAATCACTGTTTGTCCCTTTTTCCTTCTCATTCTTGCCCTTCTTCGGCTTCTGGTTGCCCCTTTGATATCTTCAATTTTTTTTTTTTTTTTAAATTTTATTCGATTTTAGCTGTTTCAAATTGAAATAGTTTATAACTATGCATACTTGTATTTTTGTTTTATATTATATAAAGATATTCTCTACATTTAATGTTTGAAATAAATTTAGAACGGAAAGATCAGAAAATATGTGTACTGTTTGTTACCTGTCGATCAACATATAATATATTATGATAATATTATGATACTGATCAGTATTTAGACAAAGCATTGACTCAATGCTTGATAAAAACGTAGATGTCAAATTTAGTTTACAGACACGTATCTGGAATAACCTTCATCAGATACACTGAAAACCAAAATATTTGAAAACCAAATAATTTAAGTCTTTGGAAACGAGAAAACCAAAGGGCCTAAATTAAAAGTCATTCATCCCTTAACTGTCAAAAGTCAAAATCTGCCGATAACATTTGGTATCATTGACTGTTCTTAGGGCCGTAATTGAACAACCATGAAATTAGCCACTTGAAATATTATTAAGCATAACATTTTACACGATCTGAAATGTTCTAAATATAATGGTTTTGCCACAAATGTTTGCAACATCGTACTAGGTGTAATACCTGACGTACAGAATTACATTTTTTTTATCGTTCTATAAAGAATTGCACCATTCCTTACATGTTTGATTTTTAGTTAGAATTAACAAGTTTAGATCACCTTGGTAACATGGGCTTTTACTGCAATGTCCAAATTAGGTCTATCTAAAACAGGCAATAAGAAGTACCTCCCTGTAGAGGACCGTAATCCGTATCCACAGTAAGATTGTAATCTACAGAACCCTGAAACAGTAAACATATACTACTATTCCTATGCAGTTGTCTCCCCCTAAACAAAATTGAATTTGAGAATAATAATAACATTCTTTAGATCCTATGCTTAATAATTTGACCTGTTTCATTGGATGAAATCAATCACGTGGTTAATAAAAAGAAATAGACAAAAGTGGTCAACAATCCTATTATGTGTCTTTACGTTCTTAGTTCCGTGTTTTAATGTCCGTTACGAATTCCGCATGAAAACAATGTTCGGTTCGACTTTACCTTCAGCTGTTTGTAGGAGAGATCATGTCTTGCTTACGTTGTTTGTGTTTGATTTCGCATAGTGATGTCCAACACATAGTGTATTTTGTTTTTGTTTTGTTTTGTTTTTCTTCTTCTTGTGTGCCCTGTGTTGCTATTGTTCTTTTGTGATTGCCCTCTCGGTATTCTCTAACGTTTCTACTCATAGGTTACCCTGTGTTGCCATTGTTCTTTTGTGATTGCCTCTTCGGTATTCTCTAGCGTTTCTACTCATAGGGAAAAAAAATTACCCACAATATCGCCATCTTCGCCATTACAATCGTGTGATTTATATCCAATCTGTTCCCCTCCTTGAAGAAATATGTCTGCTAGTGGAGTAACAGCCGTTTCTTGTATTGGAATGGGACCAGCATCGTCATGAGCTTCTACATATCAATAGAATGAAAAACAAATAATATAACACTTCGGAACGATTCCAAAATTCAAAAGAAACAGTTGCTAAAGTTGGCGTTAAACACCAATCAATCAATCAAAAGAAACAGAAAGAGTAAAAATTAACATCCGTAGCACACAAATACATGACTGCTCACTTTCCTGACTTTGTACAGGTACTTCAATTAAATGTTGCGTGTTAAACTAGTCTTATGGACCCAAGAGAGAGGAAAACTCTAGCAAATAAAAAAAAACACTTAAAGCATTTCAAAGTATATAAAGCATAGAATAAAACAATAAGTCGTACTGAAGATGCTGTAAAGCGATTATTAGATTGCTATAACTTATTGTAATAAAAATTGTGTCAACATACAGACGAACTGATGGTTCCAATTGACTTTGAAACAATCGTCCAGCATCAGGTCAATCCATTGAAACGTTATAATATTACATTTTCTACCACACAGTATACCTCAGAAACCTAATTGCATATGCATACTTGCAGAAAATGGAACTAATTAACTTTTAGATCTCAAACGCAGTAATTATATTATTGGGGGTGGGGGGAGGGGTAAGGACTATTTTATTTTTTATCTTGATACCAAAGTAAAGAAATGGAACCATTCAGCGGTTCTGTACAGGCATTTCTGTTGGATGCATTAAACATATTTAAACATTAAGCATAATACTTTCGCAATAAAGTTCATCCACTGATGATGGCATCGTTTGCAGAACTCACCAGTGATGTAATTGTTAATGTGCTCGAGTGTGGGACTTCCTGGGTTTGTGCACCGGTTGAGTCAAACCAAATATTATCAATTGGTGTTTGCTACGTCTCTGCTAAGAACACAGCATTAAGGAATAACAGCAAAGACTCGTTGCATCGGAATCAAGGTGTCCGAGTGGTGCGACATGTCTACCCACGGTCTGTTGTTTCAATGTTCTGGTACTATAAAAATATCTGAGCGTGTTGGTGTTGTATACAAAGCGGTCATAGTCATCCCATCTAATCTTATCACCATGATATAGCTGGAAAATTGCTCATTTAGTGTTAAGCAACAATCACTCACTCATTCAGTGTAGCATCTACATACATCCATTAATGATGCCATCGTTTGTTATTGTTAATTGTATTTGTAAATAGCTGTATATAATGTACTGTATTAATAATACACATTCATAATTTACATTATGTAATTACAATATAATAAATGAATTTAATGCATTGCAATTTTGACAGACTTTAAATATGTGGATATCAAATAAATTTTCTGAAATGTGTGAAACTAATCTATATGAGTTGTGTGAAACCTCTTCTGAAAACAACTTGTGAATAATTTTTATTCTTTTTAGATTTTTCTTTGACAATTTCACAAAATAAAGGAATTTTTTTTCCCATCTGAATTATTCTGCTACAGAATGGTATATTTTGTATTTTCTGCTGAATCTGCTCGTTGGTTATTCATAGGGAACGATCATTCAACTTTAAGACGGGAGGACACAAGTACTTATTGCTTGTGAAAAAATGTATTTGACATACTTGACTTGGCCAATGTAGAACTTAACATTTGTTCTGATCTAAGGAAATATGGTAGAACATCATCGTAGCCCCATCCTGTTGCTCCTCTCCTCTCCCATTCGTCATAGTCATGTCGACTTCCTCTCATGTAAACCATACTATTGATGGAGCTGGTACCACCAATGGTTTTACCACGTGGCCAAAACGCTCGCTAAAAACGAAAACAAATATTAAGATAGAAAGAAGAGTTTGAAGATAATAAAGGGGTAATCAGAATCCGTTTATCGAAGAAGAACAGACAACATATACGTGTAATATGTAACAAATAAACTGAATATTTAGTCATTTACTTAATGATAACCATAATAAAGTAAAGTTAAGTAGACAGAATAACAAGAACCACTCCTCTGGAAGATGTCACAATAACAAGAACCACTCCTCTGGAAGATGTCACAATAACAAGAACCACTCCTCTGGAAGATGTCACAATAACAAGAATCACTCCTCTGGAAGAAGGTGCCACACTAACAAGAACCTCTCCTCTGGAAGATGTCACAATAACAAGAATCACTCCTCTGGAAGAAGGTGCCACACTAACAAGAACCTCTCCTCTGGAAGATGTCACAATAACAAGAACCACTCCTCTGGAAGAAGGTGCCACACTAACAAGAACCTCTCCTCTGGAAGATGTCACAATAACAAGAATCACTCCTCTGGAAGATGTCACAATAACAAGAACCACTCCTCTGGAAGATGTCACAATAACAAGAACCACTCCTCTGGAAGATGTCACAATAACAAGAACCTCTCCTCTGTAAGAAGGTGCCACAATAACAAGAACCACTCCTCTGTAAGAAGGTGCCACAATAACAAGAACCACTCCTCTGGAAGAAGGTGCCACAATAACAAGAACCACTCCTCTGTAAGAAGGTGCCACAATAACAAGAACCACTCCTCTGGAAGATGTCACAATAACAAGAACCACTCCTCTGGAAGATGTCACAATAACAAGAACTACTCCTCTGGAAGATGTCACAATAACAAGAACCACTCTTCTGGAAAAAGGTGCCACAATAACAAGAACCACTCCTCTGGAAGAGGGTGACACAGTAACAAGAACCTCTCCTCTGTAAGAAGGTGCCACAATAACAAGAACCACTCCTCTGTAAGAAGATGACACAATAACAAGAACCTCTCCTCTTGAAGAAGGTGCCACAATAACAAGAACCTCTCCACTTGAAGAAGGTGCCACAATAACAAGAACCACTCCTCTGGAAGAAGGTGACACAATAACAAGAACCACTCCTCTGGAAGATGTCACAATAACAAGAACCACTCCTCTGGAAGAAGGTGCCACAATAACAAGAACCACTCCTCTGGAAGAAGGTGCCACAATAACAAGAACCACTCCTCTGGAAGAAGGTGTCACAATAACAAGAACCACTCCTCTGTAAGAAGGTGCCACAATAACAAGACCCACTCCTCTGTAAGAAGGTGCCAGAATAACAAAAAACACTCCTCTGGAAGAAGGTGCCACAATAACAAGAACCACTCCTCTGGAAGAAGGTGTCACAATAACAAGAACCACTCCTCTGGAAGAAGGTGACACAATAACAAGAACCACTCCTCTGGAAGAAGGTGCCACAATAACAAGAACCACTCCTCTGGAAGAAGGTGCCACAATAACAAGAACCACTCCTCTGGAAGAAGGTGCCACAATAACAAGAACCACTCCTCTGGAAGAAGGTGACACAATAACAAGAACCACTCCTCTGGAAGAAGGTGCCACAATAACAAGAACCACTCCTCTGGAAGGTGTCACAATAACAAGAACCACTCCTCTGGAAGAAGGTGCCACAATAACAAGAACCACTCCTCTGGAAGAAGGTGCCACAATAACAAGAACCACTCATCTGGAAGAAGGTGCCACAATAACAAGAACCACTCCTTTGAAAGAAGGTGCCACAATAACAAGAACCACTCCTCTGGAAGAAGGTGACACAATAACAAGAATCACTCCTCTAGAAGAAGGTGCCACAATAACAAGAACCAATCCTCTGGAAGAAGGTGCCACAATAACAAGAACGACTCCTTTGAAAGAAGGTGCCACAATAACAAGAACCACTCCTCTGGAAGAAGGTGCCATTTTAACAAGAACCTCTCCTCTGGAAGAAAGTGTCACAATAACTAGAACCTCTCCTCTGGAAGAAGATGACACAATAACAAGAACCACTCCTCTGGAAGAAGATGCCATAACAACAACAACCACTCCTCTGGAAGAAAGTGTCACAATAACTAGAACCTCTCCTCTGGAAGAAGATGACACAATAACAAGAACCACTCCTCTGTAAGAAGATGTCACAATAACAAGAACCACTCCTCTGGAAGAAGGTGCCACAATAACAAGAACCACTCCTCTGGAAGAAAGTGCCACAATAACAAGAACCACTCCTCTGGAAGAAGATGCCACAATAAAAAGAAACACTCCTCTGGAAGAAGGTGCCACAATAACAAGAACCACTCCTCTGAAAAAAGGTATCACAATAACAAGAACCACTCCTCTGGAAGAAGGTACCACAATAACAAGAACCTCTCCTCTGGAAGAAGGTGCCACATTAACAAGAACCACTCCTCTGGAAGGTGTCACAATAACAAGAACCTCTCCTCTGGAAGAAGGTGCCACAATAACAAGAACCACTCCTCTGAATGAAGGTGTCACAATAAAAAGAACCACTCCTCTGGAAGAAGGTGTCACAATAACAAGAACATCTCCTCTGGAAGAAGGTGTCACAAAAACAAGAAACACTCCTCTGGAAGAAGATGTCACAATAACAAGAACATCTCCTCTGGAAGAAGGTGTCACAATAACAAGAACCACTCCTCTGGAAGAAGGGGGCACAATAACAAGAACCTCTCCTCTGGAAGAAGGTGCCACAATAACAAGAACCACTCCTCTAGAAGGTGTCACAATAACAAGAACCACTCCTCTGGAAGAAGGTGCCACAATAACAAGAACCGTTTCTCTGGAAGAAGGTGCCACAATAACAAGAACCTCTCCTCTGGAAGAAGGTGCCACAATAACAAGAACTACTCCCCTGGAAGAAAGTGCCACAATAACAAGAACCATTCCTCTGTAAGAAGGTGTCACAATAACAAGAACCTCTCCCCTGGAAGAAGGTGCCACAATAACAAGAACCTCCAACATGGAAGACGGTGCCACAATAACAAGAACCACTCCTCTGGAAGAAGGTGCCACAATAACAAGAACCACTCCTCTGAAAGAAGGTGTCACAATAACAAGAACCACTACTCTGGAAGAAGGTGCCACAATAACAAGAACCACTACTCTGGAAGAAGGTGCCACAATAACAAGAACCACTCATCTGGAAGAAGGTGCCACAATAACAAGAACCACTCCTTTGAAAGAAGGTGCCACAATAACAAGAACCACTCCTCTGGAAGAAGGTGCCACAATAACAAGAGCCACTCCTCTGGAAGAAGGTACCACAATAACAAGAACCTCTCCTCTGGAAGAAGGTGCCACATTAATAAGAACCACTCCTCTGGAAGGTGTCACAATAACAAGAACCTCTCCTCTGGAAGAAGGTGCCACAATAACAAGAACCACTCCTCTGAAAGAAGGTGTCACAATAAAAAGAACCACTCCTCTGGAAGAAGGTGTCACAATAACAAGAACATCTCCTCTGGAAGAAGGTGTCACAAAAACAAGAAACATTCCTCTGGAAGAAGATGTCACAATAACAAGAACATCTCCTCTGGAAGAAGGTGTCACAATAACAAGAACCATTCCTCTGGAAGAAGGTGCCACAATAAAAAGAACCTCTCCTCTGGAAAAAGGTGCCACAATAACAAGAACCACTCCTCTAGAAGGTGTCACAATAACAAGAACCACTCCTCTGGAAGAAGGTGCCACAATAACAAGAACCGTTTCTCTGGAAGAAGGTGCCACAATAACAAGAACCTCTCCTCTGGAAGAAGGTGCCACAATAACAAGAACCACTCCTCTGGAAGAAAGTGCCACAATAACAAGAACCATTCCTCTGTAAGAAGGTGTCACAATAACAAGAACCTCTCCTCTGGAAGAAGGTGCCACAATAACAAGAACCTCCAACATGGAAGACGGTGCCACAATAACAAGAACCACTCCTCTGGAAGAAGGTGGCACAATAACAAGAACCACTCCTCTGAAAGAAGGTGTCACAATAACAAGAACCACTCCTCTGGAAGAAGGTGCCACAATAACAAGAACCACTACTCTGGAAGAAGGTGCCACAATAACAAGAACCACTCATCTGGAAGAAGGTGCCACAATAACAAGAACCACTCCTTTGAAAGAAGGTGCCACAATAACAAGAACCACTCCTCTGGAAGAAGGTGCAACAATAACAAGAACCACTCCTCTGGAAGAAGGTGCCACAATAACAAGAGCCACTCCTCTGGAAGAAGGTGCCACAATAACAAGAACCACTCCTTTGAAAGAAGGTGCCACAATAACAAGAACCACTCCTCTGGAAGAAGGTGCCATAATAACAAGAACCTCTCCTCTGGAAGAAAGTGTCACAATAAATAGAACCTCTCCTCTGGAAGAAGATGACACAATAACAAGAACCACTCCTCTGGAAGAAGGTGCCATAATAACAAGAACCACTCCTCTGGCAGAAAGTGTCACAATAACAAGAACCACTCCTCTGGAAGAAGATGACACAATAACAAGAACCACTCCTCTGTAACAAGATGTCACAATAACAAGAACCACTCCTCTGGAAGAAGGTGCCACAATAACAAGAACCACTCCTCTGGAAGAAGGTGCCACAATAACAAGAACCGTTTCTCTGGAAGAAGGTGCCACAATAACAAGAACCTCTCCTCTGGAAGAAGGTGCCACAATAACAAGAACCACTCCTCTGGAAGAAAGTGCCACAATAACAACAACCATTCCTCTGTAAGAAGGTGTCACA
The DNA here is from genome assembly GCA_963383655.1 of Bathymodiolus septemdierum. Taxonomy (NCBI): domain Eukaryota; kingdom Metazoa; phylum Mollusca; class Bivalvia; order Mytilida; family Modiolidae; genus Bathymodiolus; species Bathymodiolus septemdierum. Next base: position 38,596,343 of record OY726530.1, on the reverse strand, counting down.
ATAACAAGAACCTCTCCTCTGGAAGAAGGTGCCACAATAACAAGAACCTCCAACATGGAAGACGGTGCCACAATAACAAGAACCACTCCTCTGGAAGAAGGTGCCACAATAACAAGAACCACTCCTCTGAAAGAAGGTGTCACAATAACAAGAACCACTCCTCTGGAAGAAGGTGCCACAATAACAAGAACCACTACTCTGGAAGAAGGTGCCACAATAACAAGAACCACTCATCTGGAAGAAGGTGCCACAATAACAAGAACCACTCCTTTGAAAGAAGGTGCCACAATAACAAGAACCACTCCTCTGGAAGAAGGTGCCACAATAACAAGAACCACTCCTCTGGAAGAAGGTGCCACAATAACAAGAGCCACTCCTCTGGAAGAAGGTGCCACAATAACAAGAACCACTCCTTTGAAAGAAGGTGCCACAATAACAAGAACCACTCCTCTGGAAGAAGGTGCCATAATAACAAGAACCTCTCCTCTGGAAGAAAGTGTCACAATAAATAGAACCTCTCCTCTGGAAGAAGATGACACAATAAGAAGAACCACTCCTCTGGAAGAAGGTGCCATAATAACAAGAACCACTCCTCTGGAAGAAAGTGTCACAATAACAAGAACCACTCCTCTGGAAGAAGATGACACAATAACAAGAACCACTCCTCTGTAACAAGATGTCACAATAACAAGAACCACTCCTCTGGAAGAAGGTGCCACAATAACAAGAACCACTCCTCTGGAAGAAGGTGCCACAATAACAAGAACCACTCCTCTTGAATAAGATGCCACAATAACAAGAAACACTCCTCTGGAAGAAGGTGCCACAATAACAAGAACCACTCCTCTGAAAAAAGGTGTCACAATAACAAGAACCACTCCTCTGGAAGAAGGTACCACAATAACAAGAACCTCTCCTCTGGAAGAAGGTGCCACAATAATAAGAACTACTCCTCTGGAAGGTGTCACAATAACAAGAACCTCTCCTCTGGAAGAAGGTGCCACAATAACAAGAACCACTCCTCTGAATGAAGGTGTCACAATAAAAAGAACCACTCCTCTGGAAGAAGGTGTCACAATAACAAGAACATCTCCTCTGGAAGAAGGTGTCACAAAAACAAGAAACACTCCTCTGGAAGAAGATGTCACAATAACAAGAACCTCTCCTTGGAAGAAGGTGTCACAATAACAAGAACCACTCCGCTGGAAGAAGGTGCCACAATAACAAGAACCTCTCCTCTGGAAGAATGTGCCACAATAACAAGAACCACTCCTCTAGAAGGTGTCACAATAACAAGAACCACTCCTCTGGAAGAAGGTGCCACAATAACAAGAACCGTTTCTCTCGAAGAAGGTTCCACAATAACAAGAACTTCTCCTCTGGAAGAAGGTGCCACAATAACAAGAACCACTCCTCTGGAAGAAAGTGCCACAATAACAAGAACCATTCCTCTGTAAGAAGGTGTCACAATAACAAGAACCTCTCCTCTGGAAGAAGGTGCCACAATAACAATAACCTCCAACATGGAAGACGGTGCCACAATAACAAGAATCACTCTTCTGGAAGAAGGTGCCACAATAACAAGAACCACTCCTCTGAAAGAAGGTGTCACAATAACAAGAAACTCTCCTCTGGAAGAAGGTGCCACAATAACAAGAACCTCTCCTCTGGAAGAAGGTGCCACAATAACAAGAACCACTCCTCTGAAAGAAGATATCACAATAACAAGAACCACTCCTCTGGAAGAAGGTGCCACAATAACAAGAACCGTTTCTCTGGAAGAAGGTGCCACAATAACAAGAACCTCTCCTCTGGAAGAAGGTGCCACAATAACAAGAACCACTCCTCTGGAAGAAGGTGCCACAATAACAAGAACCATTCCTCTGTAAGAAGGTGTCACAATAACAAGAACCTCTCCTCTGGAAGAAGGTGCCACAATAACAAGAACCTCCAACATGGAAGACGGTGCCACAATAACAAGAACCACTCCTCTGGAAGAAGGTGCCACAATAACAAGAACCACTCCTCTGAAAGAAGGTGTCACAATAACAAGAACCACTCCTCTGGAAGAAGGTGCCACAATAACAAGAACCACTACTCTGGAAGAAGGTGCCACAATAACAAGAACCACTCATCTGGAAGAAGGTGCCACAATAACAAGAACCACTCCTTTGAAAGAAGGTGTCACAATAACAAGAACCACTCCTCTGGAAGAAGGTGCAACAGTAACAAGAACCACTCCTCTGGAAGAAGGTGCCACAATAACAAGAGCCACTCCTCTGGAAGAAGGTGCCACAATAACAAGAACCACTCCTTTGAAAGAAGGTGCCACAATAACAAGAACCACTCCTCTGGAAGAAGGTGCCATAATAACAAGAACCTCTCCTCTGGAAGAAAGTGTCACAATAAATAGAACCTCTCCTCTGGAAGAAGATGACACAATAACAAGAACCACTCCTCTGGAAGAAGGTGCCATAATAACAAGAACCACTCCTCTGGAAGAAAGTGTCACAATAACAAGAACCACTCCTCTGGAAGAAGATGACACAATAACAAGAACCACTCCTCTGGAAGAAGATGACACAATAACAAGAACCACTCCTCTGTAACAAGATGTCACAATAACAAGAACCACTCCTCTGGAAGAAGGTGCCACAATAACAAGAACCACTCCTCTGGAAGACGGTGCCACAATAACAAGAACCGTTTCTCTGGAAGAAGGTGCCACAATAACAAGAACCTCTCCTCTGGAAGAAGGTGCCACAATAACAAGAACCACTCCTCTGGAAGAAAGTGCCACAATAACAAGAACCATTCCTCTGTAAGAAGGTGTCACAATAACAAGAACCTCTCCTCTGGAAGAAGGTGCCACAATAACAAGAACCTCCAACATGGAAGACGGTGCCACAATAACAAGAACCACTCCTCTGGAAGAAGGTGCCACAATAACAAGAACCACTCCTCTGAAAGAAGGTGTCACAATAACAAGAACCACTCCTCTGGAAGAAGGTGCCACAATAACAAGAACCACTACTCTGGAAGAAGGTGCCACAATAACAAGAACCACTCATCTGGAAGAAGGTGCCACAATAACAAGAACCACTCCTTTGAAAGAAGGTGCCACAATAACAAGAACCACTCCTCTGGAAGAAGGTGCCACAATAACAAGAACCACTCCTCTGGAAGAAGGTGCCACAATAACAAGAGCCACTCCTCTGGAAGAAGGTGCCACAATAACAAGAACCATTCCTTTGAAAGAAGGTGCCACAATAACAAGAACCACTCCTCTGGAAGAAGGTGCCATAATAACAAGAACCTCTCCTCTGGAAGAAAGTGTCACAATAAATAGAACCTCTCCTCTGGAAGAAGATGACACAATAAGAAGAACCACTCCTCTGGAAGAAGGTGCCATAATAACAAGAACCACTCCTCTGGAAGAAAGTGTCACAATAACAAGAACCACTCCTCTGGAAGAAGATGACACAATAACAAGAACCACTCCTCTGTAAAAAGATGTCACAATAACAAGAACCACTCCTCTGGAAGAAGGTGCCACAATAACAAGAACCACTCCTCTGGAAGAAGGTGCCACAATAACAAGAACCACTCCTCTTGAATAAGATGCCACAATAACAAGAAACACTCCTCTGGAAGAAGGTGCCACAATAACAAGAACCACTCCTCTGAAAAAAGGTGTCACAATAACAAGAACCACTCCTCTGGAAGAAGGTACCACAATAACAAGAACCTCTCCTCTGGAAGAAGGTGCCACAATAATAAGAACTACTCCTCTGGAAGGTGTCACAATAACAAGAACCTCTCCTCTGGAAGAAGGTGCCACAATAACAAGAACCACTCCTCTGAATGAAGGTGTCACAATAAAAAGAACCACTCCTCTGGAAGAAGGTGTCACAATAACAAGAACATCTCCTCTGGAAGAAGGTGTCACAAAAACAAGAAACACTCCCCTGGAAGAAGATGTCACAATAACAAGAACCTCTCCTTGGAAGAAGGTGTCACAATAACAAGAACCACTCCGCTGGAAGAAGGTGCCACAATAACAAGAACCTCTCCTCTGGAAGAATGTGCCACAATAACAAGAACCACTCCTCTAGAAGGTGTCACAATAACAAGAACCACTCCTCTGGAAGAAGGTGCCACAATAACAAGAACCGTTTCTCTCGAAGAAGGTTCCACAATAACAAGAACTTCTCCTCTGGAAGAAGGTGCCACAATAACAAGAACCACTCCTCTGGAAGAAAGTGCCACAATAACAAGAACCATTCCTCTGTAAGAAGGTGTCACAATAACAAGAACCTCTCCTCTGGAAGAAGGTGCCACAATAACAAGAACCTCCAACATGGAAGACGGTGCCACAATAACAAGAATCACTCTTCTGGAAGAAGGTGCCACAATAACAAGAACCACTCCTCTGAAAGAAGGTGTCACAATAACAAGAAACTCTCCTCTGGAAGAAGGTGCCACAATAACAAGAACCTCTCCTCTGGAAGAAGGTGCCACAATAACAAGAACCACTCCTCTGAAAGAAGATATCACAATAACAAGAACCACTCCTCTGGAAGAATTTATCACAATAACAAGAACCTCTCCTCTGGAAGAAGGTGCCACAATAACAAGAACCACTCATCTGGAAGAAGGTGTCACAATAACAAGAACCACTTCTCTGAAAGAAGGTGTCACAATAACAAGAACCACTCCTTTGAAAGAAGGTGCCACAATAAGAAAAACCACTCCTCTGGAAGAAGGTGTCACAATAACAAGAAACACTCCTCTGGAAGAAGGTGCCACAATAACAAGAACCACTCATCTGGAAGAAGATGACACAATAACAAGAAGCTCTCCACTGGAAGAAGGTGCCACAATAACAAGAACCACTCCTCTGGAAGAAGGTGACACAATAACAAGAAACACTCCTCTGGAAGAAGGTGTCACAAAAACAAGAACCACTCCTCTGGAAGAAGGTGTCACAATAACAAGAACCATTCCTCTGAAAGAAAGTGCCACAATAACAAGAACCACTCCTCTGGAAGAAGGTGCCACAATAACAAGAACCACTCCTCTGGAAGAAGGTGCCACAATAACAAGAACCACTCCTTTGAAAGAAGGTGCCACAATAAGAAAAACCACTCCTCTGGAAGAAAGTGTCACAATAACAAGAACCTCTCCTCTGGAAGAAGATGACACAATAACAAGAACCACTCCTCTGTAAGAAGATGTCACAATAACAAGAACCACTCCTCTGGAAGAAGGTGCCACAATAACAAGAACCACTCCTCTGGAAGAAGGTGCCACAATAACGAGAACCACTCCTCTGGAAGAAGATGCCACAATAACAAGAAACACTCCTCTGGAAGAAGGTGCCACAATAACAAGAACCACTCCTCTGAAAAAAGGTGTCACAATAACAAGAACCACTCCTTTGAAAGAAGGTGCCACAATAACAAGAACCACTCCTCTGGAAGAAGGTGCCATAATAACAAGAACCTCTCCTCTCGAAGAAGGTTCCACAATAATAAGAACCACTCCCCTGGAAGGTGTCACAATAACAAGAACTTCTCCTCTGGAAGAAGGTGTCACAATAACAAGAACCACTCCTCTGAAAGAAGGTGTCACAATAACAAGAACATCTCCTCTGGAAGAAGGTGTCACAAAAACAAGAAACACTCCTCTGGAAGAAGATGTCACAGTAACAAGAACCTCTCCTCTGGAAGAAGGTGTCACAATAGCAAGAACCACTCCTCTGGAAGAAAGTGCCACAATAACAAGAACCTCTCCTCTGGAAGAAGGTGCCACAATAACAAGAACCTCTCCTCTAGAAGGTGTCACAATAACAAGAACCATTCCTCTGGAAGAAGGTGCCACAATAACAAGAACCGTTTCTCTGGAAGAAGGTGCCACAATAACAAGAACCTCCAACATGGAAGACGGTGCCACAATAACAAGAACCATTCCTCTGGTAGAAGGTGCCACAATAACAAGAACCACTCCTCTGAAAGAAATTGTCACAATAACAAGAACCACTCCTCTGGAAGAAGGTGCCACAATAACAAGAACCACTACTCTGGAAGAAGGTGCCACAATAACAAGAACCACTCATCTGGAAGAAGGTGCCACAATAACAAGAACCACTCCTTTGAAAGAAGGTGCCACAATAACAAGAACCACTCCTCTGGAAGAAGGTGACACAATAACAAGAACCACTCCTTTGAAAGAAGGTGCCACAATAACAAGAACCACTCCTCTGGAAGAAGGTGCCATAATAACAAGAACCTCTCCTCTGGAAGAAAGTGTCACAATAACTAGAACCTCTCCTCTAGAAGAAGATGACACAATAAGAAGAACCACTCCTCTGGAAGAAGGTGCCATAATAACAAGAACCACTCCTCTGGAAGAAAGTGTCACAATAACTAGAACCTCTCCTCTGGAAGAAGATGACAAAATAACAAGAACCACTCCTCTGTAACAAGATGTCACAATAACAAGAACCACTCATCTGGAAGAAGGTGCCACAATAACAAGAACCACTCCTCTGGAAGAAGGTGCCACAATAACAAGAACCACTCCTCTTGAAGAAGATGCCACAATAACAAGAAACACTCCTCTGGAAGAAGTTGCCACAATAACAAGAACCACTCCTCTGAAAAAAGGTGTCACAATAACAAGAACCACTCCTCTGGAAGAATGTACCACAATAACAAGAACCTCTCCTCTGGAAGAAGGTGTCGCAATAAAAAGAACCACTCCTCTGGAAGAAGGTGTCACAATAACAAGAACCTCTCCTCTGGAAGAAGGTGCCACAATAACAAGAACCACTCCTCTGAAAGAAGGTGTCGCAATAAAAAGAACCACTCCTCTGGAAGAAGGTGTCACAATAACAAGAACATCTCCTCTGGAAGAAGGTGTCACAAAAACAAGAAACACTCCTCTGGAAGAAGATGTCACAATAACAAGAACCTCTCCTCTGGAAGAAGGTGTCACAATAACAAGAACCACTCCTCTGGAAGAAGGGGGCACAATAACAAGAACCTCTCCTCTGGAAGAAGGTGCCACAATAACAAGAACCACTCCTCTAGAAGGTGTCACAATAACAAGAACCACTCCTCTGGAAGAAGGTGCCACAATAACAAGAACCGTTTCTCTCGAAGAAGGTTCCACAATAACAAGAACCACTCCTCTGGAAGAAAGTGCCACAATAACAAGAACTTCTCCTCTGGAAGAAGGTGCCACAATAACAAGAACTTCTCCTCTAGAAGGTGTCACAATAACAAGAACCATTCCTCTGGAAGAAGGTGCCACAATAACAAGAACCGTTTCTCTGGAAGAAGGTGCCACAATAACAAGAACCTCCAACATGGAAGACGGTGCCACAATAACAAGAACCATTCCTCTGGTAGAAGGTGCCACAGTAACAAGAACCACTCCTCTGAAAGAAGTTGTCACAATAACAAGAACCACTCCTCTGGAAGAAGGTGCCACAATAACAAGAACCACTACTCTGGAAGAAGGTGCCACAATAACAAGAACCACTCATCTGGAAGAAGGTGCCACAATAACAAGAACCACTCCTTTGAAAGAAGGTGCCACAATAACAAGAACCACTCCTCTGGAAGAAGGTGACACAATAACAAGAACCATTCCTCTGGAAGAAGGTGCCACAATAACAAGAACCACTCCTCTGGAAGAAGGTGCCACAATAACAAGAACCACTCCTTTGAAAGAAGGTGCCACAATAACAAGAACCACTCCCCTGGAAGAAGGTGCCATAATAACAAGAACCTCTCCTCTGGAAGAAGATGACACAATAAGAAGAACCACTCCTCTGGAAGAAGGTGCCATAATAACAAGAACCACTCCTCTGGAAGAAAGTGTCACAATAACTAGAACCTCTCCTCTGGAAGAAGATGACACAATAACAAGAACCACTCATCTGGAAGAAGGTGCCACAATAACAAGAACCACTCCTCTGGAAGAAGGTGCCACAATAACAAGAACCACTCCTCTTGAAGAAGATGCCACAATAACAAGAAACACTCCTCTGGAAGAAGGTGCCACAATAACAAGAACCACTCCTCTGAAAAAAGGTATCACAATAACAAGAACCACTCCTCTGGAAGAATCTACCACAATAACAAGAACCTCTCCTCTGGAAGAAGGTGTCGCAATAAAAAGAACCACTCCTCTGGAAGAAGGTGTCACAATAACAAGAACCTCTCCTCTGGAAGAAGGTGCCACAATAACAAGAACCACTCCAATGGAAGAAGGTGCCAAAATAACAAGAACCATTCCTCTGTAAGAAGGTGTCACAATAACAAGAACCTCTCCACTGGAAAAAGGTGCCATAATAACAAGAACCACTCCTCTGGAAGAAGGTGCCACAATAACAAGAAACACTCCTCTGGAAGAAGGTGTCACCATAACAAGAACCACTCCTCTGGAGAAGGTGTCACAATAACAAGAACCACTCCTCTGGAAGAAGGTGCCACAATAACAAGAACCACTCCTCTGGAAGAAGGTGACACAATAACAAGAACCTCTCCACAATAAGAAGAACCACTCCTCTGGAAGAAGGTGTCACAGTAACAAGAACCACACCTCTGTAAGAAGGTGTCACAATAACAAGAACCACTCCTCTGGAAGAAGGTGCCACAATAACAAGAACCACTCCTCTGGAAGAAGGTGCCACAATAACAAGAACAACTCCTCTGGAAGAAGGTGCAACAATAACAAGAACCTTTCCACTGGAAGAAAGTGCCACAATAACAAGAACCACTCCTCTGGAAGAAGGTGCCACAATAACAAGAACCACTCCTCTGAAAGAAGGTGTCACAATAAAAAGAACCACTCCTCTGGAAGAAGGTGTCACAATAACAAGAACATCTCCTCTGGAAGAAGGTGTCACAAAAACCAGAAACACTCCTCTGGAAGAAGATGTCAAAATAACAAGAACCTCTCCTCTGGAAGAAGGTGTCACAATAACAAGAACCACTCCTCTGGAAGAAGTTGCCACAATAACAAGAACCTCTCCTCTGGAAGAAGGTGCCACAATAACAAGAACCACTCCTCTAGAAGGTGTCACAATAACAAGAACCGCTTCTCTGGAAGAAGGTGCCACAATAACAAGAACCTCTCCTCTGGAAGAAAGTGCCACAATAACAAGAACCACTCATCTGGAAGAAGGTGTCACAATAACAAGAACCACTCCTCTGAAAGAAGGTGTCACAATAACAAGAACCTCTCCTCTGGAAGAAGGTGTCACAAGAACAAGAACCACTCCTCTGGAAGAAGGTGCCACAATAACAAGAACCACTCATCTGGAAGAAGATGACACAATAACAAGAAGCTCTCCACTGGAAGAAGGTGCCACAATAACAAGAACCACTCCTCTGAAAGAAGGTGCCACAATAACAAGAAACACTCCTCTGGAAGAAGGTGTCACAATAACAAGAACCACTCCTCTGGAAGAATGTGTCACAATAACAAGAACCATTCCTCTGAAAGAAAGTGCCACAATAACAAGAACCACTCCTCTGGAAGAAGGTGACACAATAACAAGAGCCTCTCCACTGGAAGAAGGTGCCACAATAACAAGAACCACTCCTCTGGAAGAAGGTGCCACAATAACAAGAACCATTCCTCTGTAAGAAGGTGTCACAATAACAAGAACCTCTCCTCTGGAAGATGGTGCCACAATAACAAGAACCTCCAATATGGAAGACGGTGTCACAATAACAAGAACCACTCCTCTGAAAGAAGGTGTCACAATAACAAGAACCACTCCTCTGGAAGGTGTCACAATAACAAGAACCACTCCTCTGGAAGAAGGTGTCACAATAACAAAAACCATTCCTCTGTAAGAAGGTGTCACAATAACAAGAGCCACTCCTCTGGAAGAAGGTGTCACAATAACAAGAACCATTCCTCTGTAAGAAGGTGTCACAATAACAAGAACCTCTCCTCTGGAAGAAGGTGTCACAATAACAAGAACCATTCCTCTGTAAGAAGGTGTCACAATAACAAGAACCTCTCCACTGGAGGAAGGTGCCACAATAACAAGAACCATTCCTCTGTAAGAAGGTGTCACAATAACAAGAACCTCTCCTCTGGAAGAAGGTGTCACAATAACAAGAACCATTCCTCTGTAAGAAGGTGTCACAATAACAAGAACCTCTCCTCTGGAAGAAGGTGTCACAATAACAAGAACCATTCCTCTGTAAGAAGGTGTCACAATAACAAGAACCTCTCCACTGGAAGAAGGTGTCAAAATAACAAGAACCATTCCTCTGTAAGAAGGTGACACAATAACAAGAACCACTCCTCTAGAAGAAGGTGTCACAATAACAAGAACCTCTCCACTGGAAGAAGGTGTCACAATAATAAGAACCACTCCTCTGGAAGAAGATGCCACAATAACAAGAACCTCTCCTCTGGAAGAAGGTGTCACAATAACAAGAACCATTCCTCTGTAAGAAGGTGTCACAATAACAAGAACCTCTCCACTGGAAGAAGGTGTCAAAATAACAAGAACCATTCCTCTGTAAGAAGGTGACACAATAACAAGAACCACTCCTCTAGAAGAAGGTGTCACAATAACAAGAACCTCTCCACTGGAAGAAGGTGTCACAATAACAAGAACCACTTCTCTGGAAGAAGGTGCCACAATAACAAGAACATCTCCACTGGAAGAAGGTGTCACAATAACAAGAACCACTCCTCTGGAAGAAGGTGACACAATATCAAGAACATCTCCTCTGGAAGAAGGTGCCACAATAACAAGAACCTCCAATATGGAAGACGGTGTCACAATAACAAGAACCACTCCTCTGAAAGAAGGTGTCACAATAACAAGAACCACTCCTCTGGAAGGTGTCACAATAACAAGAACCACTCCTCTGGAAGAAGGTGTCACAATAACAAGAACCTCTCCACTGGAAGAAGGTGCCACAATAACAAGAACCAGTCCTCTGTAAGAAGGTGTCACAATAACAAGAAACTCTCCACTGGAAGAAGGTGCCACAATAACAAGAACCATTCCTCTGTAAGAAGGTGTCACAATAACAAGAACCACTCCTCTGGAAGAAGGTGTCACAATAACAAGAACCATTCCTCTGTAAGAAGGTGTCACAATAACAAGAACCTCTCCTCTGGAAGAAGGTGTCACAATAACAAGAACCATTCCTCTGTAAGAAGGTGTCACAATAACAAGAACCTCTCCACTGGAGGAAGGTGCCACAATAACAAGAACCATTCCTCTGTAAGAAGGTGTCACAATAACAAGAACCTCTCCACTGGAAGAAGGTGCCAAAATAACAAGAACCATTCCTCTGTAAGAAGGTGACACAATAACAAGAACCACTCCTCTGGAAGAAGGTGTCACAATAACAAGAACCTCTCCTCTGGAAGAAGGTGACACAATAACAAGAACCTCTCCTCTGGAAGAAGGTGTCACAATAACAAGAACCATTCCTCTGTAAGAAGGTGTCACAATAACAAGAACCTCTCCACTGGAGGAAGGTGCCACAATAACAAGAACCATTCCTCTGTAAGAAGGTGTCACAATAACAAGAACCTCTCCTCTGGAAGAAGGTGTCACAATAACAAGAACCATTCCTCTGTAAGAAGGTGTCACAATAACAAGAACCTCTCCTCTGGAAGAAGGTGTCACAATAACAAGAACCATTCCTCTGTAAGAAGGTGTCACAATAACAAGAACCTCTCCACTGGAAGAAGGTGTCAAAATAACAAGAACCATTCCTCTGTAAGAAGGTGACACAATAACAAGAACCACTCCTCTAGAAGAAGGTGTCACAATAACAAGAACTTCTCCACTGGAAGAAGGTGTCACAATAATAAGAACCACTCCTCTGGAAGAAGATGCCACAATAACAAGAACCTCTCCTCTGGAAGAAGGTGTCACAATAACAAGAACCATTCCTCTGTAAGAAGGTGTCACAATAACAAGAACCTCTCCACTGGAAGAAGGTGTCAAAATAACAAGAACCATTCCTCTGTAAGAAGGTGACACAATAACAAGAACCACTCCTCTAGAAGAAGGTGTCACAATAACAAGAACCTCTCCACTGGAAGAAGGTGTCACAATAACAAGAACCACTTCTCTGGAAGAAGGTGCCACAATAACAAGAACATCTCCACTGGAAGAAGGTGTCACAATAACAAGAACCACTCCTCTGGAAGAAGGTGACACAATATCAAGAACATCTCCTCTGGAAGAAGGTGCCACAATAACAAGAACCTCCAATATGGAAGACGGTGTCACAATAACAAGAACCACTCCTCTGAAAGAAGGTGTCACAATAACAAGAACCACTCCTCTGGAAGGTGTCACAATAACAAGAACCACTCCTCTGGAAGAAGGTGTCACAATAACAAGAACCTCTCCACTGGAAGAAGGTGCCACAATAACAAGAACCAGTCCTCTGTAAGAAGGTGTCACAATAACAAGAAACTCTCCACTGGAAGAAGGTGCCACAATAACAAGAACCATTCCTCTGTAAGAAGGTGTCACAATAAGAAGAACCACTCCTCTGGAAGAAGGTGTCACAATAACAAGAACCATTCCTCTGTAAGAAGGTGTCACAATAACAAGAACCTCTCCTCTGGAAGAAGGTGTCACAATAACAAGAACCATTCCTCTGTAAGAAGGTGTCACAATAACAAGAACCTCTCCACTGGAGGAAGGTGCCACAATAACAAGAACCATTCCTCTGTAAGAAGGTGACACAATAACAAGAACCACTCCTCTGGAAGAAGGTGTCACAATAACAAGAACCTCTCCTCTGGAAGAAGGTGACACAATAACAAGAACCTCTCCTCTGGAAGAAGGTGTCACAATAACAAGAACCTCTCCACTGGAAGAAGGTGTCACAATAATAAGAACAACTCCTCTGGAAGAAGGTGACACAATAACAAGAACCTCTCCACTGGAAGAAGGTGTCACAATAACAAGAACCACTCCTCTGGAAGAAGGTGCCACAATAACAAGAACCTCTCCACTGGAAGAAGGTGCCACAATAACAAGAACCTCTCCTCTGTAAGAAGGTGTCACAATAACAAGAACCTCTCCACTGGAAGAAGGTGCCACAATAACAACAACCATTCATGTGGAAGAAGGTGCCACAATAACAAGAACCACTCATCTGGAAGACGGTGACACAATAACAAGAACCTCTCCACTGGAAAAAGGTGCCATAATAACAAGAACCACTCCTCTGGAAGAAGGTGCCACAATAACAAGAACCACTCCTCTGGAAGAAGGTGCCACAATAACAAGAACCACTCCTCTGGAAGAAGGTGACACAATAAAAGAACCTCTCCACAATAAGAAGAACCACTCCTCTGGAAGAAGGTGTCACAGTAGCAAGAACCACTCCTCTGTAAGAAGGTGTCACAATAACAAGAACCACTCCTCTGGAAGAAGGTGCCACAATAACAAGAACCACTCCTCTGGAAGAAGGTGCCACAATAACAAGAACAACTCCTCTGGAAGAAGGTGCCACAATAACAAGAACCTCTCCACTGGAAGAAAGTGCCACAATAACAAGAACCACTCCTCTGGAAGAAGATGCCACAATAACAAGAAACACTCCTCTGGAAGAAGGTGCCACAATAAAAAGAACCACTCCTCTGAAAAAAGGTGTCACAATAACAAGAACCACTCCTCTGGAAGAAGGTACCACAATAACAAGAACCTCTCCTCTGGAAGAAGGTGCCACAATAATAAGAACCACTCCTCTGAAAGAAGGTGTCACAATAAAAAGAACCACTCCTCTGGAAGAAGGTGTCACAATAACAAGAACATCTCCTCTGGAAGAAGGTGTCACAAAAACCAGAAACACTCCTCTGGAAGAAGATGTCACAATAACAAGAACCTCTCCTCTGGAAGAAGGTGTCACAATAACAAGAACCTCTCCTCTGGAAGAAGGTGCCACAATAACAAGAACCACTCCTCTAGAAGGTGTCACAATAACAAGAACCGCTTCTCTGGAAGAAGGTGCCACAATAACAAGAACCTCTCCTCTGGAAGAAAGTGCCACAATAACAAGAACCAATCATCTGGAAGAAGGTGTCACAATAACAAGAACCAATCCTCTGAAAGAAGGTGTCACAATAACAAGAACCTCTCCTCTGGAAGAAGGTGTCACAATAACAAGAACCACTCCTCTGGAAGAAGGTGCCACAATAACAAGAACCACTCATCTGGAAGAAGATGACACAATAACAAGAAGCTCTCCACTGGAAGATGGTGCCACAATAACAAGAACCACTCCTCTGGAAGAAGGTGCCACAATAACAAGAAACACTCCTCTGGAAGAAGGTGTCACAATAACAATAACCACTCCTCTGGAAGAAGGTGTCACAATAACAAGAACCATTCCTCTGAAAGAAAGTGCCACAATAACAAGAACCACTCCTCTGGAAGAAGGTGACACAATAACAAGAACCACTCATCTGGAAGAAGATGACACAATAACAAGAAGCTCTCCACTGGAAGAAGGTGCCACAATAACAAGAACCACTCCTCTGAAAGAAGGTGCCACAATAACAAGAAACACTCATCTGGAAGAAGGTGTCACAATAACAAGAACCACTCCTCTGGAAGAAGGTGTCACAATAACAAGAACCATTCCTCTGAAAGAAAGTGCCACAATAACAAGAACCACTCCTCTGGAAGAAGGTGACACAATAACAAGAGCCTCTCCACTGGAAGAAGGTGCCACAATAACAAGAACCACTCCTCTGGAAGAAGGTGCCACAATAACAAGAACCATTCCTCTGTAAGAAGGTGTCACAATAACAAGAACCTCTCCTCTGGAAGAAGGTGCCACAATAACAAGAACCTCCAATATGGAAGACGGTGTCACAATAACAAGAACCACTCCTCTGAAAGAAGGTGTCACAATAACAAGAACCACTCCTCTGGAAGGTGTCACAATAACAAGAACCACTCCTCTGGAAGAAGGTGTCACAATAACAAAAACCTCTCCATTGGAAGAAGGTGCCACAATAACAAGAACCATTCCTCTGTAAGAAGGTGTCACAATAACAAGAGCCACTCCTCTGGAAGAAGGTGTCACAATAACAAGAACCATTCCTCTGTAAGAAGGTGTCACAATAACAAGAACCTCTCCTCTGGAAGAAGGTGTCACAATAACAAGAACCATTCCTCTGTAAGAAGGTGTCACAATAACAAGAACCACTTCTCTGGAAGAAGGTGCCAAAATAACAAGAACATCTCCACTGGAAGAAGGTGTCACAATAACAAGAACCACTCCTCTGGAAGAAGGTGACACAATATCAAGAACATCTCCTCTGGAAGAAGGTGCCACAATAACAAGAACCTCCAATATGGAAGACGGTGTCACAATAACAAGAACCACTCCTCTGAAAGAAGGTGTCAAAATAACAAGAACCACTCCTCTGGAAGGTGTCACAATAACAAGAACCACTCCTCTGGAAGAAGGTGTCACAATAACAAGAACCTCTCCACTGGAAGAAGGTGCCACAATAACAAGAACCAGTCCTCTGTAAGAAGGTGTCACAATAACAAGAAACTCTCCACTGGAAGAAGGTGCCACAATAACAAGAACCATTCCTCTGTAAGAAGGTGTCACAATAAGAAGAACCACTCCTCTGGAAGAAGGTGTCACAATAACAAGAACCATTCCTCTGTAAGAAGGTGTCACAATAACAAGAACCTCTCCTCTGGAAGAAGGTGTCACAATAACAAGAACCATTCCTCTGTAAGAAGGTGTCACAATAACAAGAACCTCTCCACTGGAGGAAGGTGCCACAATAACAAGAACCATTCCTCTGTAAGAAGGTGTCACAATAACAAGAACCTCTCCACTGGAAGAAGGTGCCAAAATAACAAGAACCATTTCTCTGTAAGAAGGTGACACAATAACAAGAACCACTCCTCTGGAAGAAGGTGTCACAATAACAAGAACCTCTCCTCTGGAAGAAGGTGACACAATAACAAGAACCTCTCCTCTGGAAGAAGGTGGCACAATAACAAGAACCTCTCCACTGGAAGAAGGTGTCACAATAATAAGAACAACTCCTCTGGAAGAAGGTGACACAATAACAAGAACCTCTCCACTGGAAGAAGGTGTCACAATAACAAGAACCACTCCTCTGGAAGAAGGTGCCACAATAACAAGAACCTCTCCACTGGAAGAAGGTGCCACAATAACAAGAACCATTCATGTGGAAGAAGGTGCCACAATAACAAGAACCACTCATCTGGAAGACGGTGACACAATAACAAGAACCTCTCCACTGGATAAAAGGTGCCATAATAACAAGAACCACTCCTCTGGAAGAAGGTGCCACAATAACAAGAACCACTCCTCTGGAAGAAGGTGCCACAATAACAAGAACCACTCCTCTGGAAGAAGGTGACACAATAACAAGAACCTCTCCACAATAAGAAGAACCACTCCTCTGGAAGAAGGTGTCACAGTAGCAAGAACCACTCCTCTGTAAGAAGGTGTCACAATAACAAGAACCACTCCTCTGGAAGAAGGTGCCACAATAACAAGAACCACTCCTCTGGAAGAAGGTGCCACAATAACAAGAACAACTCCTCTGGAAGAAGGTGCCACAATAACAATAACCTCTCCACTGGAAGAAAGTGCCACAATAACAAGAACCACTCCTCTGGAAGAAGATGCCACAATAACAAGAAACACTCCTCTGGAAGAAGGTGCCACAATAAAAAGAACCACTCCTCTGAAAAAAGGTGTCACAATAACAAGAACCACTCCTCTGGAAGAAGGTGCCACAATAATAAGAACCACTCCTCTGGAAGGTGTCACAATAACAAGAACCTCTCCTCTGGAAGAAGGTGCCACAATAACAAGAACCACTCCTCTGAAAGAAGGTGTCACAATAAAAAGAACCACTCCTCTGGAAGAAGGTGTCACAATAACAAGAACATCTCCTCTGGAAGAAGGTGTCACAAAAACCAGAAACACTCCTCTGGAAGAAGATGTCACAATAACAAGAACCTCTCCTCTGGAAGAAGGTGTCACAATAACAAGAACCTCTCCTCTGGAAGAAGGTGCCACAATAACAAGAACCACTCCTCTAGAAGGTGTCACAATAACAAGAACCGCTTCTCTGGAAGAAGGTGCCACAATAACAAGAACCTCTCCTCTGGAAGAAAGTGCCACAATAACAAGAACCACTCATCTGGAAGAAGGTGTCACAATAACAAGAACCACTCCTCTGAAAGAAGGTGTCACAATAACAAGAACCTATCCTCTGGAAGAAGGTGTCACAATAACAAGAACCACTCCTCTGGAAGAAGGTGCCACAATAACAAGAACCACTCATCTGGAAGAAGATGACACAATAACAAGAAGCTCTCCACTGGAAGAAGGTGCCACAATAACAAGAACCACTCCTCTGGAAGAAGGTGCCACAATAACAAGAAACACTCCTCTGGAAGAAGGTGTCACAATAACAATAACCACTCCTCTGGAAGAAGGTGTCACAATAACAAGAACCATTCCTCTGAAAGAAAGTGCCACAATAACAAGAACCACTCCTCTGGAAGAAGGTGACACAATAACAAGAGCCTCTCCACTGGAAGAAGGTGCCACAATAACAAGAACCACTCCTCTGGAAGAAGGTGCCACAATAACAAGAACCATTCCTCTGTAAGAAGGTGTCACAATAACAAGAACCTCTCCTCTGGAAGAAGGTGCCACAATAACAAGAACCTCCAATATGGAAGACGGTGTCACAATAACAAGAACCACTCCTCTGAAAGAAGGTGTCACAATAACAAGAACCACTCCTCTGGAAGGTGTCACAATAACAAGAACCACTCCTCTGGAAGAAGGTGTCACAATAACAAAAACCTCTCCATTGGAAGAAGGTGCCACAATAACAAGAACCATTCCTCTGTAAGAAGGTGTCACAATAACAGGAACCTCTCCACTGGAAGAAGGTGCCACAATAACAAGAACCATTCCTCTGTAAGAAGGTGTCACAATAACAAGAGCCACTCCTCTGGAAGAAGGTGTCACAATAACAAGAACCATTCCTCTGTAAGAAGGTGTCACAATAACAAGAACCTCTCCTCTGGAAGAAGGTGTCACAATAACAAGAACCATTCCTCTGTAAGAAGGTGTCACAATAACAAGAACCTCTCCACTGGAGGAAGGTGCCACAATAACAAGAACCATTCCTCTGTAAGAAGGTGTCACAATAACAAGAACCTCTCCTCTGGAAGAAGGTGTCACAATAACAAGAACCATTCCTCTGTAAGAAGGTGTCACAATAACAAGAACCTCTCCTCTGGAAGAAGGTGTCACAATAACAAGAACCATTCCTCTGTAAGAATGTGTCACAATAACAAGAACCTCTCCACTGGAAGAAGGTGTCAAAATAACAAGAACCATTCCTCTGTAAGAAGGTGACACAATAACAAGAACCACTCCTCTAGAAGAAGGTGTCACAATAACAAGAACCTCTCCACTGGAAGAAGGTGTCACAATAATAAGAACCACTCCTCTGGAAGAAGATGCCACAATAACAAGAACCTCTCCTCTGGAAGAAGGTGACACAATAACAAGAACCTCTCCACTGGAAGAAGGTGTCACAATAACAAGAACCACTTCTCTGTAAGAAGGTGCCACAATAACAAGAACATCTCCACTGGAAGAAGGTGTCACAATAACAAGAACCACTCCTCTGGAAGAAGGTGACACAATATCAAGAACATCTCCTCTGGAAGAAGGTGCCACAATAACAAGAACCTCCAATATGGAAGACGGTGTCACAATAACAAGAACCACTCCTCTGAAAGAAGGTGTCACAATAACAAGAACCACTCCTCTGGAAGGTGTCACAATAACAAGAACCACTCCTCTGGAAGAAGGTGTCACAATAACAAGAACCTCTCCACTGGAAGAAGGTGCCACAATAACAAGAACCAGTCCTCTGTAAGAAGGTGTCACAATAACAAGAAACTCTCCACTGGAAGAAGGTGCCACAATAACAAGAACCATTCCTCTGTAAGAAGGTGTCACAAGAAGAAGAACCACTCCTCTGGAAGAAGGTGTCACAATAACAAGAACCATTCCTCTGTAAGAAGGTGTCACAATAACAAGAACCTCTCCTCTGGAAGAAGGTGTCACAATAACAAGAACCATTCCTCTGTAAGAAGGTGTCACAATAACAAGAACCTCTCCACTGGAAGAAGGTGCCAAAATAACAAGAACCATTCCTCTGTAAGAAGGTGACACAATAACAAGAACCACTCCTCTGGAAGAAGGTGTCACAATAACAAGAACCACTCCTCTGGAAGAAGGTGACACAATAACAAGAACCTCTCCTCTGGAAGAAGGTGGCACAATAACAAGAACCTCTCCACTGGAAGAAGGTGTCACAATAATAAGAACAACTCCTCTGGAAGAAGGTGACACAATAACAAGAACCTCTCCACTGGAAGAAGGTGTCACAATAACAAGAACCACTCCTCTGGAAGAAGGTGCCACAATAACAAGAACCACTCCTCTGGAAGAAGGTGACACAATAACAAGAACCTCTCCTGTGGAAGAAGGTGACACAATAACAAGAACCTCTCCACTGGAAGAAGGTGTCACAATAACAAGAACCACTCCTCTGGAAGAAGGTGCCACAATAACAAGAACCTCTCCACTGGAAGAAGGTGCCACAATAACAAGAACCTCTCCTCTGTAAGAAGGTGTCACAATAACAAGAACATCTCCACTGGAAGAAGGTGTCACAATAACAAGAACCACTCCTCTGGAAGAAGGTGACACAATAACAAGAACCTCTCCTCTGGAAGAAGCTGACACAATAACAATAACCTCTCCACTGGAAGAAGGTGTCACAATAACAAGAACCACTCCTCTGGAAGAAGGTGCCACAATAACAAGAACCACTCCTCTGGAAGAAGGTGACACAGTAACAAGAACCTCTCCTGTGGAAGAAGGTGACACAATAACAAGAACCTCTCCACTGGAAGAAGGTGTCACAATAACAAGAACCACTCCCCTGGAAGAAGGTGCCACAATAACAAGAACCACTCCTCTGTAAGAAGGTGTCACAATAACAAGAACTTCTCCACTGGAAAAAGGTGCCACAATAACAAGAACCATTCATGTGGAAGAATGTGCCACAATAACAAGAACCACTCATCTGGAAGAAGGTGACACAATAACAAGAACCTCTCCACTGGAAGAAGGTGCCACAATAACAAGAACCACTCCTCTGGAAGAAGGTGCCACAATAACAAGAAACACTCCTCTGGAAGAAGGTGTCACAATAACAAGAACCACTCCTCTGGAAGAAGGTGTCACAATAACAAGAACCACTACTCTGGAAGAAGGTGCCACAATAACAAGAACCACTCCTCTGGAAGAAGGTGACACAATAACAAGAACCTCTCCACAATAAGAAGAACCACTCATCTAGAAGAAGGTGACACAATAACAAGAACCACTCCTCTGGAAGAAGGTGCCACAATAAAAAGAACCACTCCTCTGGAAGAAGGTGACACAATAACAAGAGCCTCTCCACAATAAGAAGAACCACTCCTCTGGAAGAAGGTGTCACAATAACAAGAACCACTCCTCTGGAAGAAGGTGTCACAATAACAAGAACCACTCCTCTGGAAGAAGGTGCCACAATAACAAGAACCACTCCTCTGGAAGAAGGTGACACAATAACAAGAATCTCTCCACAATAAGAAGAACCACTCATCTGGAAGAAGGTGACACAATTACAAGAACCTCTCCACTGGAAGAAGGTGCCACAATAACAAGAAACACTCCTCTGGAAGAAGGTGTCACAATAACAAGAACTACTCCTCTGGAAGAAGATGTCACAATAACAAGAACCACTCCTCTGGAAGAAGGTGCCACAATAACAAGAACCACTCCTCTGGAAGAAGGTGACACAATAACAAGAACCTCTCCACTGGAAGAAAATGCCACAATAACAAGAACCACTCCTCTGGAAGAAGGTGCCACAATAACAAGAACCATTTCTCTGTAAGAAGGTGTCACAATAACAAGAACCTCTCCTCTGGAAGAAAGTGCCACAATAACAACAACCTCCAATATGGAAGACGGTGCCACAATAACAAGAACCACTCCTCTGGAAGAAGGTGCCACAATAACAAGAACCACTCCTCTGGAAGAAGGTGACACAGTAACAAGAACCTCTCCTGTGGAAGAAGGTGACACAATAACAAGAACCTCTCCACTGGAAGAAGGTGTCACAATAACAAGAACCACTCCCCTGGAAGAAGGTGCCACAATAACAAGAACCACTCCTCTGTAAGAAGGTGTCACAATAACAAGAACTTCTCCACTGGAAAAAGGTGCCACAATAACAAGAACCATTCATGTGGAAGAATGTGCCACAATAACAAGAACCACTCATCTGGAAGAAGGTGACACAATAACAAGAACCTCTCCACTGGAAGAAGGTGCCACAATAACAAGAACCACTCCTCTGGAAGAAGGTGCCACAATAACAAGAAACACTCCTCTGGAAGAAGGTGTCACAATAACAAGAACCACTCCTCTGGAAGAAGGTGTCACAATAACAAGAACCACTCCTCTGGAAGAAGGTGCCACAATAACAACAACCACTCCTCTGGAAGAAGGTGACACAATAACAAGAACCTCTCCACAATAAGAAGAACCACTCATCTAGAAGAAGGTGACACAATAACAAGAACCACTCCTCTGGAAGAAGGTGCCACAATAACAAGAACCACTCCTCTGGAAGAAGGTGACACAATAACAAGAGCCTCTCCACAATAAGAAGAACCACTCCTCTGGAAGAAGGTGTCACAATAACAAGAACCACTCCTCTGGAAGAAGGTGTCACAATAACAAGAACCACTCCTCTGGAAGAAGGTGTCACAATAACAAGAACCACTCCTCTGGAAGAAGGTGCCACAATAACAAGAACCACTCCTCTGGAAGAAGGTGACACAATAACAAGAATCTCTCCACAATAAGAAGAACCACTCATCTGGAAGAAGGTGTCACAATAACAAGAACCTCTCCACTGGAAGAAGGTGCCACAATAACAAGAAACACTCCTCTGGAAGAAGATGTCACAATAACAAGAACCACTCCTCTGGAAGAAGATGTCACAATAACAAGAACCACTCCTCTGGAAGAAGGTGCCACAATAACAAGAACCACTCCTCTGGAAGAAGGTGACACAATAACAAGAACCTCTCCACTGGAAGAAAATGCCACAAAAACAAGAACCACTCCTCTGGAAGAAGGTGCCACAATAACAAGAACCATTTCTCTGTAAGAAGGTGTCACAATAACAAGAACCTCTCCTCTGGAAGAAAGTGCCACAATAACAACAACCTCCAATATGGAAGACGGTGCCACAATAACAAGAACCACTCCTCTGGAAGAAGGTGCCACAATAACAAGAAACACTCCTCTGGAAGAAGGTGCCACAATAACAAGAACCTCTCCTCTGGAAGAAGGTGCCACAATAACAAGAACCACTCCTCTGGAAGAAGGTGTCACAATAACAAGACCCTCTCCTCTGGAAGAAGATGCCACAATAACAAGAACCACTCACATGGAAGAAGGTGTTACAATAACAAGAACCACTCCTCTGAAAGAAGGTGTCACAATAACAAGAACCTCTCTTGTGGAAGAAGGTGTCACCATAACAAGAACCACTCCTCTGGAAGAAGGTGTCACAATAACAAGGCCCTCTCCTCTGGAAGAAGATTCCACAATAACAAGAACCACTCCTCTGGAAGAAGGTGTCACAATAACAAGACCCTCTCCTCTGGAAGAAGATGCCACAATAACAAGAACCACTCATCTGGAAGAAGGTGTCAGAATAACAAGAACCACTCCTCTGAAAGAAGGTGTCACAATAACAAGAACCTCTCTTGTGGAAGAAGGTGTCACAATAACAAGAACCACTCATCTGGAAGAAGGTGTCACAATAACAAGAAACTCTCCTCTGGAAGAAGGTGCAACAATAACAAGAACCACTCCTCTGGAAGAAGGTGTCACAATAACAAGACCCTCTCCTCTGGAAGAAGATGCCACAATAACAAGAACCACTCATCTGGAAGAAGGTGTCACAATAACAAGAACCACTCCTCTGAAAGAAGGTGTCACAATAACAAGAACCTCTCTTGTGGAAGAAGGTGTCACAATAACAAGAACCACTCCTCTCGAAGAAGGTGACACAATAACAAGAACCACTCCTCTGGAAAAAGGTGTCACAATAACAAGAACCTCTCCTCTGGAAGAAGGTGCCACAATAACAAGAACCATTCCTCTGGAAGAAGGTGTCACAATAACAAGAACCATTCCTCTGTAAGAAGGTGTCACAATAACAAGAACCTCTCCACTGGAAGAAGGTGCCACAATAACAAGAACCATTCCTCTGTAAGAAGGTGTCACAATAACAAGAACCTCTCCACTGGAAGACGGTGCCACAATAACAAGAACCATTCCTCTGTAAGAAGGTGACACAATAACAAGAACCACTCCTCTGGAAAAAGGTGTCACAATAACAAGAACCTCTCCTCTGGAAGAAGGTGACACAATAACAAGAACCTCTCCTCTGGAAGAAGGTGACACAATAACAAGAACCTCTCCACTGGAAGAAGATGTAACAATAACAAGAACCACTCCTCTGGAAGAAGGTGCCACAATAACAAGAACCTCTCCTCTGGAAGAAGGTGAGACAATAACAAGAACCTCTCCACTTGAAAAAGGTGCCAAAATAACAAGAACCATTCCTCTGTAAGAAGGTGACACAATAACAAGAACCACTCCTCTGGAAGAAGGTGTCACAATAACAAGAACCTCTACTCTGGAAGAAGGTGACACAATAACAAGAACCTTTCCTCTGGAAGAAGGTGACACAATAACAAGAACCTCTCCACTGGAAGAAGGTGTCACAATAATAAGAACCACTCCTCTGGAAGAAGATGCCACAATAACAAGAACCTCTCCTCTGGAAGAAGGTGACACAATAACAAGAACCTCTCTTCTGGAAGAAGGTGACACAATAACAAGAACCTCTCCACTGGAAGAAGGTGTCACAATAACAAGAACCACTCCTCTGGAAGAAGGTGCCACAATAACAAGAACCACTCCTCTGGAAGAAGGTGACACAATAACAAGAACCTCTCCTGTGGAAGAAGGTGACACAATAACAAGAACCTCTCCACTGGAAGAAGGTGTCACAATAACAAGAACCACTCCTCTGGAAGAAGGTGCCACAATAACAAGAACCTCTCCACTGGACGAAGGTGCCACAATAACAAGAACCACTCCTCTGTAAGAAGGTGTCACAATAACAAGAACCTCTCCACTGGAAGAAGGTGCCACAATAACAAGAACCATTCATGTGGAAGAAGGTGCAACAATAACAAGAACCACTCTTCTGGAAGAGGGTGACACAATAACAAGAAATTCTCCACTGGAAGAAGGTGCCACAATAACAAGAACCACTCCTCTGGAAGAAGGTGCCACAATAACAAGAAACACTCCTCTGGAAGAAGGTGTCACAATAACAAGAACCACTCCTCTGGAAGAAGGTGTCACAATAACAAGAACCACTCCTCTGGAATAAGGTGCCACAATAACAAGAACCACTCCTCTGGAAGAAGGTGACACAATAACAAGAACCTCTCCACAATAAGAAGAACCACTCATCTGGAAGAAGGTGACACAATAACAAGAACCTCTCCACTGGAAGAAGGAGCCACAATAACAAGAAACACTCCTCTGGAAGAAGGTGTCACAATAACAAGATCCACTCCTCTGGAAGAAGGTGTCACAATAAGAAGAACCACTCCTCTGGAAGAAGGTGCCACAATAAAAAGAACCACTCCTCTGGAAGAAGGTGCCACAATAACAAGAACCACTCCTCTGGAAGAAGGTGACACAATAACAAGAACCTCTCCACTGGAAGAAAGTGCCACAATAACAAGAACCACTCCTCTGGAAGAAGGTGCCACAATAACAAGAACCATTCCTCTGTAAGAAGGTGTCACAATAACAAGAACCTCTCCTCTGGAAGAAGGTGCCACAATAACAAGAACCTCCAATATGGAAGACGTGCCACAATAACAAGAACCACTCCTCTGGAAGAAGGTGCCACAATAACAAGAACCACTGCTCTGAAAGAAGGTGTCACAATAACAAGAAACACTCCTCTGGAAGAAGGTGCCACAATAACAAGAACCTCTCCTCTGGAAGAAAGTGCTACAATAACAAGAACCACTCCTCTGAAAGAAGGTGTCACAATAACAAGAACCACTCCTCTGGAAGAAGATGCCACAATAACAAGAACCACTCATCTGGAAGAAGGTGTCACAATAACAAGAACCACTCCTCTGAAAGAAGTTGTCACAATAACAAGAACCACTCCTCTCGAAGAAGGTGACACAATAACAAGAACCTCTCCTCTGGAAGAAGGTGCCACAATAACAAGAACCACTCCTCTGGAAGAAGGTGCCACAATATCAAGATCCTTTCCAATGGAAGAAGGTGCCACAATAACAAGAACCATTCCTCTGTAAAAAGGTGTCACAAAAACAAGAACCTCTTCACTGGAAGAAGGTGCCACAATAACAAGAATCATTCCTCTGTAAGAAGGTGTCACAATAACAAGAACCTCTCCACTTGAAGAAGGTGCCACAATAACAAGAACCATTCCTCTGTAAGAAGGTGACACAATAACAAGAACCACTCCTCTGGAAGAAGGTGTCACAATAACAAGAGCCTTTCCTCTGGAAGAAGGTGACACAATAACAAGAACCTCTCCACTGGAAGAAGGTGTGACAATAACAAGAACCACTCCTCTGGAAGAAGGTGCCACAATAACAAGAACCTCTTCTCTGGAAGAAGGTGACACAATAACAAGAACCTCCAATATGGAAGACGTGCCACAATAACAAGAACCACTCCTCTGGAAGAAGGTGCCACAATAACAAGAACCACTGCTCTGAAAGAAGGTGTCACAATAACAAGAAACACTCCTCTCGAAGAAGGTGCCACAATAACAAGAACCTCTCCTCTGGAAGAAAGTGCTACAATAACAAGAACCACTCCTCTGAAAGAAGGTGTCACAATAACAAGAACCACTCCTCTGGAAGAAGATGCCACAATAACAAGAACCACTCATCTGGAAGAAGGTGTCACAATAACAAGAACCACTCCTCTGAAAGAAGGTGTCACAATAGCAAGAACCACTCCTCTGGAAGAAGGTGTCACAATAACAAGAACCACTCCTCTCGAAGAAGGTGACACAATAACAAGAACCTCTCCTCTGGAAGAAGGTGCCACAATAACAAGAACCACTCCTCTGGAAGAAGGTGCCACAATATCAAGATCCTCTCCAATGGAAGAAGGTGCCACAATAACAAGAACCATTCCTCTGTAAAAAAGGTGTCACAATAACAAGAACCTCTCCACTGGAAGAAGGTGCCACAATAACAAGAATCATTCCTCTGTAAGAAGGTGTCACAATAACAAGAACCTCTCCACTTGAAGAAGGTGCCACAATAACAAGAACCATTCCTCTGTAAGAAGGTGACACAATAACAAGAACCACTCCTCTGGAAGAAGGTGTCACAATAACAAGAACCTTTCCTCTGGAAGAAGGTGACACAATAACAAGAACCTCTCCACTGGAAGAAGGTGTGACAATAACAAGAACCACTCCTCTGGAAGAAGGTGCCACAATAACAAGAACCTCTTCTCTGGAAGAAGGTGACACAATAACAAGAACCTCTCCACTGGAAGAAGGTGTGACAATAACAAGAACCACTCCTCTGGAAGAAGGTGCCACAATAACAAGAACCTCTCCTCTGGAAGAAGGTGACACAATAACAAGAACCTCTCCTCTGGAAAAAGGTGACACAATAACAAGAACCTCTCGACTGGAAGAAGGTGTCACAATAACAAGAACCACTCCTCTGGAAGAAGGTGCACAATAACAAGAACCACTCGTCTGGAAGAAGGTGACACAATAACAAGAAACTCTTCTCTGGAAGAAGGTGACACAATAACAAGAACCTCTCCTCTGGAAGAAGGTGTCACAATAACAAAAACCACTCCTCTGGAAGAAGGTGCCACAATAACAAGAACCTCTCCACTGGAAGAAGGTGCCACAATAACAAGAACCACTCCTCTGTAAGAAGGTGTCACAATAACAAGAGCCTCTCTACTGGAAGAAGGTGCCACAATAACAAGAACCATTCATCTGGAAGAAGGTGACACAATAACAAGAACCTCTCCACTGGAAGAAGGTGCCACAATAACAAGAACCACTCATCTGGAAGAAGGTGTCACAATAACAAGAACCACTCCTCTGGAAGATGGTACCACAATAACAAGAACCACTCCTCTGGAAGAAGGTGACACAATAACAAGAACTTCTCCACTGGAAGAAGGTGCCACAATAACAAGAACCATTCATCTGGGAGAAGATGCCACAATAACAAGAACCACTCCTCTGGAAGAAGGTGCCACAATATCAAGAACCTCTCCACTGGAAGAAGGTGCCACAATAACAAGAACCATTCCTCTGTAAGAAGGTGTCACAATAACAAGAACCTCTCCTCTGGAAGAAGGTGTCACAATAACAAGAACCATTCCTCTGTAAGAAGGTGTCACAATAACAAGAACCTCTCCACTGGAAGAAGGTGCCACAATAACAAGAACCATTCCTCTGTTAGAAGGTGTCACAATAACAAGACCTCTCCACTGGAAGAAGGTGCCACAATAACAAGAACCACTCCTCTGGAAGAAGGTGTCACAATAACAAGAACCTCTCCTCTGGAAGAAGGTGCCACAATAACAAGAACCTCTCCTCTGGAAGAAGGTGACACAATAACAAGAACCTCTCCTCTGGAAGAAGGTGACACAATAACAAGAACCTCTCCACTGGAAGAAGGTGTCACAATAACAAGAACCACTCCTCTGGAAGAAGGTGCCATAATAACAAGAACCTCTCCACTGGAAGAAGGTGACACAATAACAAGAACCACTCCTCTGTAAGAAGGTGTCACAATAACAAGAGCCTCTCCACTGGAAGAAGGTGCCACAATAACAAGAACCATTCCTCTGGAAGAAGGTGACACAATAACAAGAACCTCTCCACTGGAAGAAGGTGCCACAATAACAAGAAACACTCCTCTGGAAGAAGGTGTCACAATAACAAGAACCACTCCTCTGGAAGAAGGTGCCACAATAACAAGAACCACTCCTCTGGAAGAAGGTGACACAATAACAAGAACTTCTCCACTGGAAGAAGGTGACACAATAACAAGAACCAT
Organism: Bathymodiolus septemdierum; assembly: GCA_963383655.1. NCBI lineage: Eukaryota > Metazoa > Mollusca > Bivalvia > Mytilida > Modiolidae > Bathymodiolus > Bathymodiolus septemdierum. Next base: position 38,567,968 of record OY726530.1, on the reverse strand, counting down.
TCATCTGGAAGAAGGTGCCACAATAATAAGAACCTCTCTACTGGAAGAAGGTGCCACAATAACAAGAAACACTCCTCTGGAAGAAAGTGACACAATAACAAGAACCTCTCCTCTGGAAGAAGGTGCCACAATAACAAGAACCACTCCTCTGGAAGAAGGTGCCACAATATCAAGATCCTTTCCAATGGAAGAAGGTGCCACAATAACAAGAACCATTCCTCTGTAAAAAGGTGTCACAATAACAAGAGCCTCTCCTCTGGAAGAAGGTGTCACAATAACAAGAACCACTCCTCTAGAAGAAGGTGCCACAATAACAAGAACCACTGCTCTGGAAGAAGGTGACACAATAACAAGAACTTCTCCACTGGAAGAAGGTGCCACAATAACAAGAACCATTCATCTGGAAGAAGGTGCCACAATAACAAGAACCACTCCTCTGGAAGAAGGTGTCACAATAACAAGAACCACTCATCTGGAAGGTGTCACAATAACAAGAGCCTCTCCTCTGAAAGAAGGTGTCACAATAACAAGAACCACTCCTCTGGAAGAAGGTGCCACAATAACAAGAACCACTCCTCTGGAAGAAGGTGACACAATAACAAGAACCTCTCCACTGGAAGAAGGTGCCACAATAACAAGAACCACTCCACTGGAAGAAGGTGCCACAATAACAAGAACCTCCAATATTGAAGACGGTGCCACAATAACAAGAACCACTCCTCTGGAAGAAGGTAAGGTGGAATCATTCATCCGGCAAACACGTGCACAAACAAGGCGAAACATATGAACAACTCGGAAATAATGGTAAAACAATTAATTACTGCTTACCCATCGCGAGAACACGATTGTTTGGTGGGGTTTGTGTTGCTCATCTTTTTAGCTTTGTGTTGTCCTATTATTTGTCTTTACGTTCTGAGCTATGTGTTGTCCGTTACGATTTCCGCATAGCAACGATGTTCTGTTGGTTTTTACCTCCAGTTGTTTGTAGGAGGGCTCGTGTCTTATTTATGTTATCTGTGTTAGTTTGCGCATATTGGTGTCCAACACATATTGTGTTTGTATTTTTTTTCTCGTCTTGTGTGTCCTGTGTTGCCTAACGTTTATTTAATTGAAATCCATATATTTGTACCTTTATTTTGTAATTGCATAGCCCTTCATATATGCACAAGAAATTAATCACAGTAACATATGTACCAATCACTCTCTTTTACAGCTACAACATCGAGGGTGTGACTGTTAGCTTGTTTGCCTTGAGAGCATTTGATCATGGGTACGAGCATGGGTCGGATTAAGAAAAATTAAAGATTATACAATTGGTGTTAGTTGCTTCTCTGATTAGTACACACGGTAATAAAAACGTAGATATCAAATTTAGTGCGCACGACGCGTTTCTAGAATAACCTTAATCAGGTACGTTCAAAATCGAAAGACTGAAAAGCTATATAAATTATAGTTTTGGGAGCAATTAAACCAAAAGGCACCTATGCCTGAGGGAGAACATTAGTTTTTATTTAAAAAAAACATTATTTGGGAGTTGTAAATTTCAATAGCAAAATATATCTAATAAACCATGTCAGTGCCAATGCACTGACTACTGGGCAGACGATACCCTCGGGGAAACACTGACTACTGGGCGGGTGATACCCTCGGGGAAACACTGACTACTGGGCGGGTGATACCCTCGGGGGGAAAATACATATTACCAAATAAAAACGACCCATGACGAAACATAACTTAAACAAAAATTAAAAGTACATAGACATGACGTCTGTGATAAATAGAGAATAGTGTATGGCTCTTTCCGTATCACATCCCGTATCAACCCGAGACACCAATATCATCCCGAGAGCTTTAGCTCGAGGAATGATATTGGTCGAGGGTTGATACGGGATGTGATACGGAAAGAGCCATATCATATTATGTTTATCATATACTTAAACATGAGAAAGTCTTGTTCTGTATTATGAATTGTTACGTCGACGTAGTCACGTGCTCAATATCATTTAAGGAGTATGATAAAGGGATGATGATATCGATATCAGTCACGGCAGACAAATACAGTCGTAATGTTCTTTCAGTATTATATATGCAAATTTCCTTTCTTTAGCACTAAGTATATGATAAAGTGTAATAGAAAATACCACATTGTCGGAACAGTTCCGAAATCTAATAGAAAAAATCGCTAAAACAGAGGCAAAATCGATACTCCTATCACATATATACATGACCGCTCACTTTCCTCGCTTGGTACAAGTACTCCAATAAAAGGTGCCGGACTAAGCTAGTTTTATGGGCCCAAACCTCCCTCTTAGGGAAATAATACGATCATGCAAGTTTTTCCCACATGTGAGTGAAATGCCAACCCTTGCCTATGACGTAGGCAACCCTTGCCTATGACGTAGCGAACAGCGTTATTATAGAGAACGTTATAATCTGCAACATTATACATAACATATTTAATTTTCGCGAAGAAAAGTTTGAATATGCCATAGGGATAATAAGAAGCCATAAGTCGAAGGACAGACAACACAATGACCAAAGGAAAAAATTATAAAAGGTGATCCACAAAAATAACAGGAACACAACTAAAAACTGGGGGTGGAACCAGGTGCCCCGTCAGAGTAAGCAGTTCCTGTTCCACATGCTGACATAAAACCATAAATTTGTGACGGTACCTACCATTTTTAAAGTAAAAAATCGTTTTATATTGTTGACAACTTACATTATCTTCCATTGCAAACGCTGAGTATTTCTGTGGAACTGTAAAATACTGCCAGTCCATATGAGTCAAAACGATTTTATCAGTATAACCTGGTATATCTAATAGATGGTTTCCAAGATCCCATCCTCCAGCTTCTAATATCAATACAGAGCTAGCCTTGTCCTCTGACAGTCTGGATGCTATAACAGATCCCGCCGAACCTGCTCCAACTGAAACAGAAGGCACACGAATGATTTATTTCCTCTATCACTGCCAAGACTTTTACCGGACTTGACTGTATATATGAGTAACGCGGCCGATGTTTTATAAGAAGCAGGAACCGGTTGTCCTTCACGAGCACCTGAGGTCGCCCCAGGTTTTATGGTGGGGTTCGTGTTGTTGATCTTTTTTAGTTTTTTGTGTTGTGCTATTATATTTCTTTACGTTCTGAGTTACGTGTTGTGATATTCGTAACGATTTCCACATGGAAACGATGTTCGGTTCGTCTTTACCTCCAGTGTTTTGTGGGAGGGCTCACGTTTTACTTACGGCGTTTGTGTTTGCTTGCGCATAGTGGTGTCCAACGCATATTGTGTTGTGTGTTCCTCGTATTGTGTGCTCTATGTTGACGGTTTCTCTGGATTGTCCATTTTAGATTGGCCCTTCGATATTCTCTAATGTTTGTTTGATTACTTACACTTAATTGATATGCATCTCCTTGTACGCAATTATTTTTGTCTGTTCATTTTAGTTGGCTTTTCGATGTTACATTTCAGTTTTTACTTTGGTCAAGATAAGATTTCACGGTTTTTATTATCTGTAGACGTAGATATGAACTGTAGACTATAATGTAGTGTGTGGGTGTTTGATATTTTACCTTTCTTACCTTTTAATTCAACAATGTTTCAAATACCCTTACGGAGCACCTGAGTAAACCCCCCTGTTTTTAGTGGGGTTCGTGTTACGCGATCTTTAGTTCAATGGGTATGTTTTGTAGATCGCTAGTTGTCATTTTGTCCTTTTTCTTTTGGCCACTGTGTTGTCTGTTCTTCTTCGAATTACGAATTCTGATTACCCCTTTGGTATCTTCCAACTCTTCTCCAGTTATATTGGGGTGTTTACTTTATTCTTTGACCTGCTACAAATCATTAAAGAACTTTATCATGTTTTTCTATTAAATATGGCGATTGAATACCCTCTCTAAGAAAAGCTAAACGGTCACACCTTTAGTTAATTTGCCATTCACGCACGTTGGATCGTCATCTGTGATGTATGATTTATACTTACCTGTGATGTATGATTTATACCTATCTGTGATGTATGATTTATACTTATCTGTGATGTATGATTTATACTTATCTGTGATGTATGATTTATACTTATCTGTGATGTATGATTTATACTTATCTGTGATGTATGATTTATACTTATCTGTGATGTATGATTTATACTTATCTGTGATCTATGATTTATACTTATCTGTGATGTATGATTTATACTTATCTGTGATGTATGATTTATACTTATCTGTGATGTATGATTTATACTTATCTGTGATCTATGATTTATACTTATCTGTGATGTATGATTTATACCTATCTGTGATGTATGATTTATACTTATCTGTGATCTATGATTTATACCTATCTGTGATCTATGATTTATACTTATCTGTGATGTATGATTTATACTTATCTGTGATGTATGATTTATACCTATCTGTGATGTATGATTTATACTTATCTGTGATGTATGATTTATACTTATCTGTGATGTATGATTTATACTTATCTGTGATGTATGATTTATACTTATCTGTGATGTATGATTTATACTTATCTGTGATGTATGATCTATACTTATCTGTGATGTATGATTTATACTTATCTGTGATGTATGATTTATACCTATCTGTGATGTATGATTTATACCTATCTGTGATGTATGATTTATACTTATCTGTGATCTATGATTTATACCTATCTGTGATGTATGATTTATACTTATCTGTGATGTATGATTTATACTTATCTGTGATGTATGATTTATACTTATCTGTGATGTATGATTTATACTTATCTGTGATGTATGATTTATACTTATCTGTGATGTATGATTTATACTTATCTGTGATGTATGATTTATACTTATCTGTGATGTATGATTTATACTTATCTGTGATCTATGATTTATACTTATCTGTGATGTATGATTTATACTTATCTGTGATGTATGATTTATACTTATCTGTGATGTATGATTTATACCCATCTGTGATGTATGATTTATACCTATCTGTGATGTATGATTTCTACTTATCTGTGATGTATGATTTATACTTATCTGTGATGTATGATTTATACTTATCTGTGATGTATGATTTATACCTATCTGTGATGTATGATTTATACCTATCTGTGATGTATGATGTATACTTATCTGTGATCTATGATTTATACTTATCTGTGATGTATGATTTATACTTATCTGTGATGTATGATTTATACTTATCTGTGATCTATGATTTATACTTATCTGTGATGTATGATTTATACTTATCTGTGATGTATGATTTATACTTATCTGTGATGTATGATTTATACTTATCTGTGATGTATGATTTATACTTATCTGTGATGTATAATTTATACCTATCTGTGATGTATGATTTATACCTATCTGTGATGTATGATGTATACTTATCTGTGATGTATGATTTATACTTATCTGTGATGTATGATTTATACTTATCTGTGATGTATGATTTATACTTATCTGTGATGTATGATTTATACTTATCTGTGATGTATGATTTATACCTATCTGTGATGTATGATTTATACTTATCTGTGATGAATGATTTATACTTATCTGTGATGTATGATTTATACTTATCTGTGATGTATGATTTATACTTATCTGTGATGTATGATTTATACTTATCTGTGATGTATGATTTATACTTATCTGTGATGTATGATTTATACTTATCTGTGATGTATGATTTATACTTATCTGTGATGTATGATTTATACTTATCTGTGATGTATGATTTATACTTATCTGTGATCTATGATTTATACTTATCTGTGATGTATGATTTATACTTATCTGTGATGTATGATTTATACCTATCTGTGATGTATGATTTATACTTATCTGTGATCTATGATTTATACTTATCTGTGATGTATGATTTATACTTATCTGTGATCTATGATTTATACTTATCTGTGATGTATGATTTATACTTATCTGTGATGTATGATTTATACTTATCTGTGATGTATGATTTATACTTATCTGTGATGTATGATTTATACGTATCTGTGATGTATGATTTATACTTATCTGTGATGTATGATTTATACCTATCTGTGATGTATGATTTATACTTATCTGTGATGTATGATTTATACTTATCTGTGATGTATGATTTATACTTATCTGTGATCTATGATTTATACTTATCTGTGATGTATGATTTATACTTATCTGTGATGTATGATTTATACTTATCTGTGATGTATGATTTATACTTATCTGTGATGTATGATTTATGCCTATCTGTGATGTATGATTTATACCTATCTGTGATCTATGATTTATACCTATCTGTGATGTATGATTTATACTTATCTGTGATGTATGATTTATACTTATCTGTGATGTATGATTTATACTTATCTGTGATGTATGATTTATACTTATCTGTGATGTATGATTTATACTTATCTGTGATGTATGATTTATACTTATCTGTGATGTATGATTTATTCTTATCTGTGATGTATGATTTATACTTATCTGTGATGTATGATTTATACTTATCTGTGATGTATGATTTATACTTATCTGTGATGTATGATTTATACTTATCTGTGATGTATGATTTATACTTATCTGTGATGTATGATTTATACTTATCTGTGATGTATGATTTATACTTATCTGTGATGTATGATTTATACTTATCTGTGATGTATGATTTATACCTATCTGTGATGTATGATTTATACTTATCTGTGATCTATGATTTATACCTATCTGTGATGTATGATTTATACTTATCTGTGATGTATGATTTATACTTACCTGTGATGTATGATTTATACCTATCTGTGATGTATGATTTATACTTATCTGTGATCTATGATTTATACCTATCTGTGATGTATGATTTATACTTATCTGTGATGTATGATTTATACTTATCTGTGATGTATGATTTATACTTATCTGTGATGTATGATTTATACTTATCTGTGATGTATGATTTATACCTATCTGTGATGTATGATTTATACTTATCTGTGATCTATGATTTATACTTATCTGTGATGTATGATTTATACTTATCTGTGATGTATGATTTATACCTATCTGTGATGTATGATTTATACTTATCTGTGATGTATGATTTATACTTATCTGTGATGTATGATTTATACTTATCTGTGATGTATGGTTTATACTTATCTGTGATCTATGATTTATACCTATCTGTGATGTATGATTTATACTTATCTGTGATGTATGATTTATACTTACCTGTGATGTATGATTTATACCTATCTGTGATGTATGATTTATACCTATGTGTGATGTATGATTTATACTTATCTGTGATGTATGATTTATACTTATCTGTGATGTATGATTTATACTTATCTGTGATGTATGATTTATACTTATCTGTGATCTATGATTTATACTTATTTCTACTTAAACTATCGAATGCGTTATTCTACAGTATTAATATTACCAGGAAACAGAAAGATACTTACTAACAATGTAATCATACGAGTTGTTAAGTGATGTTGCTAGTCTTAGGTCCTCATTCTTCCAAATGTAATTAATCAACAAATACCGAGCAGTCACCATGCCAACCAGTACAACTACAAGATGGCTCCACATATCTGTATACAAAAAAGATAAATTGATATAACCTGAGTATTTCTTTGTCCAATCTTTAGATCTCGTTACTGAACCAAGCCCGTAGCCACGATTATTGAATGAGGAAGATACTGGAAAGGTTGAAGTCATCACTTTGAATGTGTTACGGTCGCCACCACGACTTGGTTGACTGCCATGGAATATATGTGGCACAAAATGCCACTTGTCGTCAACACTTCCCGATCCTTTCCTCATCCTCGACTTATCACCGGGTTTGTAACTAGATTAATACGACGGGTGTCACTAGTGGAGCAGGAACAGAGTTTCCTTCTGGAGCACCTGAGTTCACCCCCTGTTCTTAGTGGGGTTCGTGTTACTCGATCTTTAGTTTTATGTGTGTGTGTTTTGTAGATCGTTTTTTGTTCTTTTGTACTTTTTCTTTTGGCCATTGTGTTGTCTGTTCTTCTTTGATTTACGGATTCTGATATTTTCAAACTCTTCTTGACAAACCCGGGATACGACATGTTCTTGCAACCAGGGATCAAACAAAGCGGACTTTAATAGTCACTGTTCAAAAGAAATCTTCATTTTAAATGTAATGAAAGTCATAAACCAAGTCTATGTAAGTGCTGGAGTGAAGTCATAAACCAAGTCTATGTGTGTGATGGAGTGAAGTCATAAACCAAGGCTATGTGTGTGCTGGGGTGAATTCATAAACCAAGTCTATGTGTGTGCTGGGGTGAAGTCATAAACCAAGTCTATGTGTGTGCTGGAGTGAAGTCATAAACCAAATCTATGTGTGTGCTGGAGCGAGGGTTAAGTTAAAATAATAGATTACAAATGCTTATTGTTAGACGTCTGCTGATAATATGAAAATATGATTCATAATTAATATAAAAAAGATGCAGACAAAATGCTTTCAACAAAGAAATTTGTCTTATTAAAAATCGTATACATACCGGTAAATACTTAAATGACGAAAATCTACACACTTTTCGTGACCTTTATAAACAGATGTTATTAACAGGTAAAAACAAACTATTATTCACGACGCGTTTACAATATTTCAGTCGTGGAGAACACAACTCCATGAAGTTTCTTTAAAAGAATTAACGAGACATATCGGTGTATTTCTTACTTAATACATCTCCATCTATGCAAATGTGTTTTTATATTATATATCTACGTGTAAGGAGGGCCCGGGTGTGTCTCAATGAGTTAGATAGTTGGATTACCTAACAACTCATACAAGCCTATCACCAATACGACGTGGGTTCACGCCCGGCTCTGGAAATTACAATAAAAGGTGCACTCGACTCGCAGCCGCAAGTTATCAAGCTTACCAGTTGTTTGCCCATGGTCGGTGGTTCTCTCCGGATACTCCGGCTTCTTCCACCACTAAAACTGGTCGCCATGATATAGCTGAAATATTGCTGAAGGTGACGTTAAACACACTAAATCAAATCTACGTGTAAAGAGTGTGACATTCTTCAAAAACAAGAGGCAAATTATATTGATTTTATAATTTATTAAAATGTAAGCGATGTGTTGGTCTTGAAAAAAGTGAAACTGTATTAGACGTTTATTTTGATATTTGTTGACAGCTATTTATTAAATTTGTCTGTTTGCATGCTACATGTTTTTTATACTGAAGCAAAAGCAATGACATTGATATCCAACACAGTACAGTTCTTGCATAAAGCAAACTAAATATCAATAAAAATTTCTTTTTTCAATTTATAAGTTCATAAAAGGGAAATTTACAATACAGCAAACTGATTCATCTCAATATACAGCAAATCAAGTAGTACCAAAAAAAAAAGATACCTCACCTTACGTTTTCAGCCTGGACTCGTTGATAAGACATTGGAGATGACCCCTAGCTGCCTCATTATCTTTCATCACAGAACCTTGTATCTATATATCACGTACATATGTAAGATTAAACAATTAAACATTAAAATATTATTCAAATATATATACAAGTGATACTTCAGAGGGAGACATACCCTCTTTGCTTAGTTGCCTTGGATGGTTAAAGAAACTACACTTATTTTACTTGTATCATGATGGCGGCCTGAATATTAACTTTGATAGTATGTGCAGTCAATTAAAGAAAATGATAATAAATACACATAAATAAAATGTATACGTGTTAATTTAATGCAAACACACATACAAATTTACATATTTGGTCGTATTTATTTATATGTATCATTTTCCTTGTCTCCCTATTATTGGTGTTGAGTTTCTTTCTTTACTAATGAAACCAATCTTTAAAATCAATGGAATGTTGGTTAACGAGCCAGTTATTAGCCAATATGCACATAATTTTGATATATCCTTTGTTAAATTGTAAAAGCATGATGGAATTTAAAGTTCACACTAAAAGATTGAAAAAACCTCTTTTTCTGTTCTTTAAGAAAGAATAATAAATGAACGAAGCAAAATACAGTATGATATTTGAATACAGTTATTGCCGAATCATGAAAAAATATCAGTCTTCACAATTTGCATTGATTCTGATTTTTCTTTATTTGGGAGACATTTGGTTTCTAGCACGTCTACTGCATCTCATTTGCTGGTACACGAGTATACGTGTTAAATAACGTTATATGCTGGATGTTCCTGGGTTTCAAAAGTTTGAGCCTTTTTATTTTTATTGATATCTTCAATATGGATATAAACATTACACCGAAACAGATTATAATTAATAACAAACTTGGATATAAAATTTAGTCCGTCCGACACATTACTGGGATAACTTTCATGCTTTTCATTCATGAATGTTACTGACTGCTATCATGTTAAAACTTTCACCACCTTTATCATATCATCAAAAAGAAGTAACCTTATTGGTGGTTTAATGGGAGGCGTGATTACATCGAGTATTGTAGATCGTGAGTTCGAGTCCTGGTTGGGTCAAAACACAGAAAATGAAATTAGGGAATAACTGCATTGTATTTGAGGTGTTGTCGTGGTAAATTGTTGATTTTACTGTCGCAAATTGAGTTTATATAGGGTATATTTGCAATAGTGAAACCGACGATTTACGTCGGCAACACTTCAAATGCAATACGGTTATTTCTATTTTAATGGAATTTTCCCAACAATAGCATTTGCTTACAATGATCAGCTGTTATTAATCAATTTCATTATTCGCCAAAATAGTTCCGTAGTAACAAACCTTTTCGATAAGAAATCAACCGCTTTATAAAATATTCAATGATCTATTATGTATTCTAAAATGACATCCTTCAAACGCTTTGAGTCCAAACCCGTGGTAAAAATAATATTAATCTATGACCGATTAAATTTATGACATCATCGACAATTTATAACGATATTTTACCAATTTTTACATATTAGAATCGAAATAATTCATGGAAGCCATATGTATATATTGTTTTTACCACGAGTAGGTCTTTATGTCAGCTTTTTACCCCTCGCTTACGCTCGGGGTAAAACTTCGTGACATAAAGGCCTGCCCGTGGTAAAAACAATATATACATATGACTTCCATGAATTATTTCTTAAATTAATCATAACTGAAAATATCAACTCTAAAATCTTATTTAGCTTTAAAAACAAACTTAATGTGTGTCATTTCAAATCAATATTCTGACACAGTTTTCAACATGGTAAAACGTAAAATTTATTCTGACGCGTAAATGCAATTGACCAATGAAATTGCTTGTAGAATTGGTATTTGTTGATATTCTCGCTAAGCATGCAAATCATAAGGAGAGAGCTCAAAGACTGGTTGACTTGGAGTCATGATAATGTGTCCGAATGGAGCGACATGTCTACCCACGGACTGTTGTTTACATTAGCTGACACGATAAAGATCAATCTAGCGTGTTGGTCTAATATAAAGTGGACATCATCATCATCTTATTGAATGTAACTCGTTATTGCCATGATATAGCTAAAACATAGCTCATTTGGTTTTAAACAACAATCACTTGCTGCCTGTCACTGCCTATGTTAACACTTTCATCACGATTATAATCTCGCCAAAATGTAACTTATTTTGCAACGATATAGCTGAAGCATTGCTGATTAGGATTAAGAACAATAACATACTAATTTTGAGACAAAGTTGTGTTTTCCAATGCATGTTTTTAATCTATTGTTTACACAACTTTCCATCCAATTTTGAATATTTTGGCTTTCGGGATGGTTAGTTGCACGCATTGTAGAATGTATAATAATAGCATGCTCGCCTCGGGCGTGAAATGCCGTGGGTTGGATATTCTGTAGAATAAAACCAAACAAATCAATGAAATTTACATTTGTCTTTTCTTCGCCAAGCACGCATAATAAAGGAGTTCGATAAGACTGGTTTGATCGTAGTCAGATAAATGTCTCCGAGTAAAGCGACATGTCTGGCTGCGTATTGATGCTTCCGTGGACTACCATGTTACAATTTCGACTTTGCGTGTTGTTTTAATCAACTTGTTCGTATAGCGTCAGAGTACATTCATTCATTCATTCATTCATTTACATGAATGTATAGAATAACAATACAATGAGACAAATGAACACAAGACCATGGCTTCCTATTGCATTGTATGTTGTACTACTCTGATAAATCAATGCGTATTAATGAGTAAATGCAAATACTGATTGGCTCAGTCAGGAAAAGACTAAACGGTGATGTAATAGTTACAATGTGGGGGCCTTAGGAAGTAAAAGCAGAAACCGATTGGCTCGCAATCGTGATAATGTGTTCGAGTGGAGCGACATGTCTATCAGCGGATTGTTGGTTTCACTAGTGAGCAAGGACTATACTCCTACTCAACGTGTTGGTTAGTACAAACTGGACATCATCATCATAGAAATTGCCCAATAGGGAAATTGAAATAATCTCTTTTGACGTAAAAGTTTCGTTCTCACTGTCAATTTCAATGTGTAGGGTAGATGCAATAAACATATACCTAACCAGAAAACGTGGTGTTATTTAGTGAAAGAACATCATCTGTTAGCACAACGTGTAGTTAAGGGATTAAGCTAGTTTCTTTTCGTTTTTGCTGAGAAGCCTCTGCATGAAGTCTGCCTCATACGAATAAAGGAACATGTCAGCGAATTAGAGATAATTGTATACTATGTAATGGGGTTTTGAGATGTCAGGAGTCACCAAAAAGCTCCTACAATTTGGGATTACTCCTATGTGTATTGATTTTTGTAAATCTCCCACAAACTGGGATAAGTACCACGTGCATGACAAGTTTGCAAGACGAACAAATTAAATTAAAGCATAACTTAATCCATTGGAGGACCCTATACAAACCATTCATATTTGAGTGAGAAAGCGATTGTTGTTTAACGCCAAATGGTAAATTGTCTGCTATATCATGGCGAGAACGAGTTGCATTCAATGGAATGATGATCATGTCCGCTTTGTACTAGACCAATATGCTGACTTGGATTCTTATAGTGTTAGTTCAATGAAACAACTGCCAGCGGATAGATATGTCGCTCCACTCGGACACATTGTTCTGATTCCGAACCAACCAATCTAGTTCTTACTCTGTAAAGCTGCATGGCTAGCGGAGAAGCAACATATACCAATTTTATAGTCTGGTTTGAACCCACGAACTACCTCGTGCGAGATGAGCACGCTCTTTTTTCATCGTAAGCTGGGACTAATATATATAGATTCCATTCCAAAGCATTCGATGGCAGCATTGTACATACATTGTACATGTACGACTACCGAATCACGGATAGTTTCTGGCTTCAAACATACATGATAAAATCTGTTCGTCAATGATAATAAAACACATTGTACTTTAATACGTTAAGTAATATACTTCTCTATAATGTAGGTCAAGGCTGTACTATGTTAATTATAAAATGTACTTGAGTGCATCTGGCGTTCACGTGGCACCTATAACGTTGAATTTAGATATACATTGTATTTAAGAAAAAAAAAAAAGTTATTGGACTTTTTGAATTTATTTATAGTAACAGTCACTTGACCTGTTAATGGTTGCACGGGTTATCGCTATCTAATAACTGGTAAGCGAGGCGTGATTATTTGCAAAAGGTAAGAAATTTCTGACTTTTTTGTGTGAAGGTTATTCCTTTTTTTCTATTGAATATTTAAGACAATTGAATTTGATAAAAATATGCATTTTTGGAAGGAGGAAGACATCAAGATAAAAACAAAATGGGTATGTTCTAATGGACGATAAAATGGACAGGTATTATTTGTTTTCATGTGTAAGCATATTATCAAATTACATGTAAAACGTTAAAAATTTATGTTATCTTATATACAATGTACTAGAAATATAGTAATATAATGTTCCCTCCTTTATTGAAAAAAATATAAATGATTTCTACTTTTTTGATTTTGTAGAATTATTGTTAAGGTACACATTTAAGATTAGGAACACACCTATCATCGGCTATCAGTGTATTGACACTTGAAAACTTCGGGTTATTTGTAGATTAGATTAAAATTGATAATATAAATAGTATATAAAAACAGAATGTTACTAAATATGCTATGAAGTATAATAATACAGCCTTGATAGTGATAACGTTCTTTATAATGGTTAACTAGTTAAATGTAATAAAAAAAAAACATTGGGAGCCACACAACATTAGGAGCCACAAAACATTGGGAGCCACAAAACATTAGGAGCCACAAAACATTGGGAGCCACACAACATTGGGAGCCACACAACATTAGGAGCCACAAAACATTGGGAGCCACAAAACATTGGGAGCCACAAAACATTGGGAGCCACAAAACATTGGGAGCCACAAAACATTGGGAGCCACAAAACATTAGGAGCCACAAAACATTGGGAGCCACACACCATTAGGAGCCACACAACATTAGGAGCCACAAAACATTGGGAGCCACACACCATTAGGAGTCACAAAACATTGGGAGCCACAAAACATTGGGAGCCACAAAACATTGGGAGCCACAAAACATTAGGAGCCACAAAACATTGGGAGCCACACACCATTAGGAGCCACACAACATTAGGAGCCACAAAACATTGGGAGCCACAAAACATTGGGAGCCACAAAACATTGGGAGCCACAAAACATTGGGAGCCACAAAACATTAGGAGCCACACAACATTAGGAGCCACACAACATTGGGAGCCACACACCATTAGGAGCCACAAAACATTGGGAGCCACAAAACATTGGGAGCCACACACCATTAGGAGCCACAAAACATTGGGAGCCACAAAACATTGGGAGCCACACACCATTAGGAGCCACAAAACATTGGGAGCCACAAAACATTGGGAGCCACAAAACATTGGGAGCCACAAAACATTGGGAGCCACAAAACATTAGGAGCCACAAAACATGGGGAGCCACACACCATTAGGAGCCACACAACATTAGGAGCCACAAAACATTGGGAGCCACACACCATTAGGAGCCACAAAACATTGGGAGCCACAAAACATTGGGAGCCACACACCATTAGGAGCCACACAACATTAGGAGCCAAAACACATTGGGAGCCACAAAACATTGGGAGCCACAAAACAGTGGGAGCCACAAAACATTGGGAGGCACACAACATTAGGAGCCACACAACATTGGGAGCCACACACCATTAGGAGCCACAAAACATTGGGAGCCACAAAACATTGGGAGCCACAAAACATTGGGAGCCACACACCATTAGGAGCCACAAAACATTGGGAGCCACAAAACATTGGGAACCACAAAACATTGGGAGCCACACACCATTAGGAGCCACACAACATTAGGAGCCAAAACACATTGGGAGCCACAAAACATTGGGAGCCACAAAACATTGGGAGCCACAAAACATTGGGAGCCACAAAACATTGGGAGGCACACAACATTAGGAGCCACACAACATTGGGAGCCACACACCATTAGGAGCCACAAAACATTGGGAGCCACAAAACATTGGGAGCCACACACCATTAGGAGCCACAAAACATTGGGAGCCACAAAACCAAAGGGATTAAACAGGATAACCAAGGTCACCTATTCCTGGGAGGAGGAGAACCTTAGTTTTAATAATGATGTCATTATATAAGAATTGTAAATTTGACTAATAATAAGCCTCGTCAGTGCCGAAACACTGACTACTGAGCGGGCATACAGGTGACTTTACATCCGTATTCTGACTGGGATAACGTTCTGATAGTGAAATATAATGTATCAGTGACTTTAAGGGTAGGATTAGGGTGTTTAACACTACTTTCAACAATATTTCAGTTATATCGTGGCAGTCAGTTTTACTGGTGGAGGAAACCGCGGTAACTGGAGAAAACCAGCAGCATGACATAAATCACTGACAAAATTTCTCACATAATGTTGTATCGAATACACCTCGCCGTGAGAGGGATTCGAACACACAACTTTCGTGGTGATTGCATAGGTAGTTGTAAATTCAACTACCATACGATCACGACAACGACGACCTCATTAGTGGCCTTCACTATACATTAATTATTATTTCAAACAATAGATGACAAATTGTATATACTACTTAGTTTACATGCTCTAAAAGACTTTTAAATTAGTTGGCTGTCCAAAATACTGAATATGAGATTACCTGTGGAAGGTTATTCCAGAAACGTGTCGTGTCCACTAATTTTGTCCCTTTGTCCTTTTTCTTTTTGACCATTGTGTTGTCTGTCCTTCTTCGATTTACAGCTTCTGATTACCCCTTTGGTATCTTTAAACTTTTGACCATTGTGTTGTCTGTCCTTTTTGCTTTACGCCTTCTGATTACCCCTTTGGTATCTTCAAACTTTTTTTTAGATATCTATGCGTTTTAAATACAATATACAGAAACACTCGGCAACTTCTGAAAATAAAAACGTAGATATCAATTGGCATCTCGTTTGTTTTTATATGAAACATTGTCTACACGTCATGTTTTCTTTTAGTAAAATGGTTTTATTCCTTAATATAATGTTTTAATGAGTCATATTATTTTTGCCACACATCTATTTTTGATACCCGATCTGATATAGCTACATTATATATAAAAGAATGTATTAATAGTTATATATATATCAATGTACTATATCAATTCAATGGCTACCCGTATTATTTCAGTAAATAATCTATTTTTGTTTGTGTCATAAGGATGTACATTTTGTTATTAAATATATATAAACAATTTTGTGTTGCCAGATAAAATAAATATTTTCATGTTTTAGCGATTTAGGACACGATTGGTTTATGTTTTAAGAAATGTCCTAACGCTTACTTGATATCAATTTAGTGCAAGATAATACAATTTAATTTCAATATCGCTGCATTTTGATATTGAATGAACATATTAATTTCATATTTCATGATCAAACTAATATATAATGTCTGTCCTTTTTCAAGTACAGCTTTTGATAATTCCTTTGATATCTTCAAACTTTTCATCAACGAGGCCCAAGACTATGGGGTCTTTACCCTTGAAGTTAAGGTTAATCAAATATATTACACTTTACATTTTTATTTTCCCTATTTGTCTTTGTTAGCGCAGCCGGTCACTATTTTCGTATATGAACCGATAGTATATGGACCGGCCAGGTACCTGCATTATATTAGATAAAAAGTATAATATAGCAAATAGTTCATGTCACTTCGGGTCATATGGCAGTATATGGACTGGTCCGTCACCAAAAAAATATTATATGGACCTCATATATAATATTTTTTTGGTGACGGACCGGTAGCTTCGATCCATATAATATTTTTTTGGTGACGGACCGGTCCATATACTGCCATATGACCCTCAGTGCCATGAACTATTTGCTATATAGTGATTCTTCTTCCATCTGTGACGTAGCAATGAAAGTATGTCTTTTATTAGCCAATCAGATCACATGTTAAATTGCCCATACTCTGTCTCTAAACCGAATAGTGAGTATTGAATAAGTAATGCATATCAGCCTCACTTTAACGAATTCAATTGAAATACAGACATTTAGCAAGAACATCTTAACATATACATATATAGATTCCATGTTGTGATGTTGTCGTCTTTTTTATGTTCAATGATTTGAGGTGAGGACTCATTATGTTTGGTATTGGTGAAGCTTGATCATCATCAGTGTTTAAACTCTCTTTTCTTCAATATTTAGTTGTTTGTGATGACGACTAAAATACTAAAATGACTTACACAGTTTGGAAAATAACTATCACATGCGATTGCTTGATTAATTGATTATTTGTTGTTTAACGTCAAGTGATCTGTATTTAGCGACATTTACGAGTTTACAAACTTCAAATCATGTAGGGGAAAATGTAAAAAAGGTCAATCAACGACCAATCACTGCTGTTTATTGGGAGTTACACAACTACAAGTAGTCTTTCACGTGTAAGGAGCAACATTATCCAAACACGTGATATTCATTTACACCAAGTACGAGTTGCAAACAAGTAAACACTAGAGAGAACCGAAAGGACAATCCAGAGATAGAGGCAACACTAGACACATGACACAGATCGAAGACATATAAAACAAAACAAAAACATGACACTGAAAAAAAGAAATATGTGTAATCCGGAGGTAAACCCAGGTGTTATTGAAAGATAAGCAGTTCCTGTTGTTTTATAAGACATCCGCTGTGTTACTGATAGTCAAGTCTGGTAAAAGTCTGGTATGCGATAGATGTAAGAACAAATATACATAAAAGGGAAAAAACCATTGTCATTTGAGAAATGTATACTAGATTCTAACCATACAAACAACGAACGCCTATAGACGGTGTTGTACTCCATAACGGAGAGATTCGCAGCCATATTTCCATCAGGAGTTACAGCTATAATATCCAAATTCTCTTCAAAAATTCAAGCAGTTCTTTACATTTGAGTATTTTAAAGGATTGAATAGTATAAACTTTCTTATAATATGAAAACATATAAAAACATATTAACAGTATGAAATTACTTCTACAATGTATTATGTATTTAATCAACGTTATACTTCGTCACAACGTTTGCCCATCACCGATAATAATTTCCGACAATTTAAACGACAGCTATGATCAATTATGTAGATTATACATAGATAGTAAAATATTGCCAGTTGACACTAAGAATTAATGCAAACATCGGTACAATACTCTAGTATTACTAGATATATCCATTGATTCATGCGTCCTATGGGTCGGTAAAAGGTAAGGTGACATTTTTACATTGTATGTCTATGCACCTTTGATGTTTATATGTATTGATGAACATTTAGATCTACTTTAACGACCTTTAAACGTAATAGTCATATCTGTAGACAGAGGAGACGTAATTCAAGCTTTATTTAACAAGCATCTTTTGTAGTTAATCTGATGTTTATCTTCATCTAATTACCTTATCAAAGGTAAATGGAGAAGGGATACTTTCTCATGAATTGGTTTAACCCTACACATTATTTTTGTACATTATACTTTACGATTATATTATCCCTATTTGTCTTTGCTAGCGAGCCGGTCAACAATGTTTTCTTCCGGATTTTGTCCGAACTCGTTTTTTTTTGTCTTAGATATACAATAACAAAAAACATGTCGTCTGATAGATTTGCAAGTATTGAGTATAATATAGCAAATAGTTCATGGCCCTTAGTGCCATGAACTATTTAATAAACATGTATCAAACCAGGTCCTATATTTTCTTCTGATTATGTCACCAACCATCCTTAGATAGCTAGATATCTGTCTAGTCAGGTAACAAACCTCCTCAATGGAAAACTAGATTTCTGTCGGATTGTGTTTCATCCTTAGCTAGATATCTGTCTAGTCAGGTAACAAACCTCCTCAATGGATAACTAGATTTCTGTCGGATTCTGTTTCATCCTTAGATAGCTAGATATTCGTCAAGTCATGTAACAATCTCCTCAATGTATCACTAGATTTCTGTCGGATTCTGTTCCATCCTTAGATAGCTAGAAATCTGTCAAGTCAGTTGTGTGTGTGTGTGCGTGCGTGCGTGCGTGCGTGCGTACGTGCGTACGTGTTATTTCTTTCATATTCTGTATTTTTTTTAACTCAATATCTACATGGTATATGCTATACCTTTACAGGTTGACTGAATTCAGGGTACAGATATAACCATGACAGAGGTAAGTCATTAAGTACATGCATATCAAATAATCATGGCCATCTAAAAGAAATGTGTGGTTATCTACAACTGGTATGCTTGAAAGGATGGCAAAAGACCTATGTTAATGTAATTCTGGAAACCGGTGATGTTTGTAAGAAATATACAAGATTTTTGGAGTCTAGATATTATCGTAGTGTAAAACTCTCCTGTGCGAGTGAAATATAACAGCACTAGCGAACCAATATAGTGGATGATATTTGATGATATTTGACGAATATATAAATATATATATATTTATATATATCCCATAACTCATCAATCCAATTTCGTATTTTGATATCTTCAAACTTTTCGTAGGAACAACCACGTGAACTGTTATGACATGATGATTAAAGCATCTTGAAGATATTGTCATTAATATTTTTATTTTCATTGATTTCGCGCGTATACTAGTTGATTTAACCATTCGGTATTCTAATAGCAACATCTATCTAATCACAATTAGACATTCGTTGGATTTTTTGGGCTTAAATCTAACAGCATCCGGTATCGGATTACATCAGAGGTTGCATTGAAATCGACCAATCAGCGACGACTCTACGATATCACGGAATTATATGACTTTTCACAGGAGTATGGTGGCGGCACTGGTTTTCGATCACCTAACATCAAAATCTGTTTTGAGACATTCCATAGAATAAAGAATTTTAATTTACCGTTTCGAGCCTTTACTTTGATATCTTATAAATAAATTTTTACTCTTGAAATTCAGTTTCGAACACATGTTTATCTATTTTGTTTATAGTTCACTGACTGATGTTGTCAAAATATGTCCGACATGTGTTTTCGATCACCCCAAAGGAGTTCCAAATTTGATAAGGTTGAGGTTTAAAAGGAGCACCTGTGTGTATAATTTCGATTTACTTCCACATTTAACCAATTTGCAGTATAACTATACATTTTTTTCTTTGTTTTTTTTTTGTTTTTTTTTTTGTTTTTTTTTTGGTATGCAAAGATCGAAAACTAGTGCCGATCGAAAACGAAAGCAACGACCATATAGTTATCTGTTACACTTAAAAAGATATACAAGACTGTAGTAAAATTAATAATTGATAAAAAGGGACAAAACCAGTTAGAGTATGGCGGTCAGTATATTGAAATTGATGAAGAAGTGGCGTGCATTTATATGGAGAACATTTTGTAGCCAATTGCTTTCATGAGAGGTTTATAAAATAAGGCGATAAATTCTACCGGAAGGATATGCAACCAATTTTCTGTTGATTACAAAGCATAATATGTTTTTTTCATTCTTCAACGTACCAACGCCCACATGAGAAATTAAAGAACAAATCAAAAGGTCGTGGTATTTTTGTTTCCAATGGTTTGTGGGAAGAAATGGTTGCTTGTCTTGCTAATATTGTAATTACGAACCATAACGGTTTAAACTTTCTTTTAATGAAAGTTGTTACATCTGTTTCTATTTTAATATCTTTTCAGAGAAAAGTTAAATATACTGGTTGGTTGATGGCAAGTATCTTCATCGCTGTGTTTGGAAATTCCTTCTTGTATGGATACAGTATTGGTGATGTCAACAATCCAGCTGGGGTAAGTCAGTAATACATGGTATTATTCCTGCTTATGTTGCTCTTTGCTTTAACTATCCATATTTTGTCTTGGTCACTAATACTATCCAGACACTACGTTTTTGTATAATTATACTCTGATCTGGTAATAGTCCTTCTCTTATAAGACCATCACTTCGGCAATAGCAAAGTGGTTAAAGAAAAGGGATGGCCTCTAAGGGGACAATTTAGTAGCATTTTAGTATTTCAGTGCATCTGCGATCTGGTCTAATCACAGGGAAGGTCTTTCTTGGGAGGATCCTGTTTTAGTGGGGTTCGTTTTAATCGATCTTTTGTTTTGCGTATATGTTTTGTAGATCGTTGTTTGTCCTTTTGTCCATTTTCTTTTGGTCATTGTATTGTCTGCCCTTCTTAGAATTACGTATTTTTATTACCCCTTGGTATCTCCAAACTCTTCTCATAAAAAGGGGGTTATTGTATTATGCATTAAAACATGCTTCTCATTAATGAATTAATTAGTCAATAAAAACATATTGTCTAAGGAATGTGTGCTACTTTCTTTTGTTTGTTTATATTTGTATTACTTCAACCCAATTGGATTTTTGTTTATCAAATAATTACATGGTATGATATGAGTTGCGCTCATTATTCCATGTATATGGTGTTTAGTTCTACATCCACTAAAACGACTATTAATCATGCTACATGTAAACTGCTTACATTTAGTTATAGTTGTATGCTTATCATAGAATATACGGCTTTGCATACCTGCTATACCCATCCATACTGTATCTCTTTATTAAAACTGCAAATTGGATTAAATTCGGTTTGGCACAGAGACCATTCACTTAATATCTTTGCATTTAATAAAATTAAAATTTGTGTAAAACACTAAGGCCGACGACACTAACCTATCTAATGATTAAATACTTCACAAGGAAAGATCCAAAATATGCAAAAATGATGTTTCAACATTTATAATACAAGAACAACAACAATACAAAATATCAAACATTTTTACAGAATGTAAAAATTATTTGCTGTTTATCGGATTTGAGACAAAACGTCCGTAAACGTCCACAAAACCGCACATGAATATATTGAACGTCAGGTATCTTATTTCAAAATAGTTTTTTTTTTAATTTGAATGAGTGTACTGGTCGGGGAGTAGTTCTCGCCATTTATTACGTTTTTTATCCAATATTTTTAGGAAGCAGTTGAGAAACCTTTGTTTCACCCCATTATCATTTTGCATGAACCATAACGATTTACCTAGGAAATGAATTTTCATAAAGGAGAGGGCACGCTGATTGGCGAGGACTACTCCCCGACCAGTATGATTGTTGTTTAATGCCAAAATGAACAATGTTTTCCTCATGTTATGTTATATTTTGATGAGAAAATAGTGATGCTTGATTTGTACTTTAGCAACTCGTAATGTTTATTATGCTAGCTGCTTAATGAAACACAAATCGCTATGCTTTGACAAATCGTGTCTCCGAACCAACCAATCTTTGTTATAACTTGTTAATATTTCGTGGTTTACGGAATATCACTGAATATAGATTGAATAGTCTTTAGATTGACCCGATCTGGATCGACTTAATGTCGGCCACAGTCGAGACGAGTATGTTAATGGTTAATGTGAACATGACTGAATTAATAGTATTATATATTCATTTAGATTAGAGCTTATTAGCATACTACCATCATAACCGTCTATTCTATTTCATGAATGATATCAACATTTCACTACGTAAATCTTTCAATAAACTAGAAATTTATTCATTTCATCATATAATCTGTCTAATATGTGATTTAAACCTTCTTGAAGATTTAACTAAAGACACATAGACATTCTGTATGCAGGCATAATTTCTTTAGCTTTAAATTCAAAACGCGTTCGTTCACTACAATAAATCAAATAGATAGTCATAGCAATCATCTATTATATATATACAACACTATAGAACCACAAGACTGCTCCAAACAACAGCAGGTTTTATAAATAACAAACATTTGACAACATATTGTGCTTCAAATGTTTAAAAATATATTCTAGAATGTATTGAAGCTAGGGAAACGTTATTACCCGTTCAGGTGTAAATGCATATATATATATACGTCTGAAAATTAAACCAAACAGTTTTAGAATTAGATTTTAGAGCTGTTAAATATTTGCTCTTCTCTCGACGGGATTTGAACCCACACCATTGATACACTGCAACACCATTCGCTTAGACTTACGTCCAGCGCCCTAGACCACTCGACCACATCCACTCCCTAAAAAGGGAGCTTCAATAATCGTAGTGTTACCTTTTCTCGCAAGGCAAATCTAGGGATAGCCGTAAGACATGTGTATAAGCGTGTGTAGATGGTACATGTATACTTAATATTATAATTTGACAGCAATCTAACTCAGCAATTTTTAATATATTGTATAGGATAATGAAGAATTCACTATACAGTCACAGGAAATAAAGTATATTATACAAACGTCTAGAAGCAAGTGACAACCATACAATATATCTGTCCCACTGGATCTCAAAGTTACTTTAAAGGATACTAGGTTAATACTAAATAGTATATACGTCTGAAAATTAAACCAAACAGTGTTAGAATTAGATTTTAGAGCTGTCAAATGTTTGATCTTCCCTCGACGGGATTTGAACCCACACCATTGATACACTGCAGCACCATTCGCTTAGCCTTACGTCCAGCGCCCTAGACCACTCGACCACATCCACTCCCAAAAAAAGGTGCTTCAATAATCGTAGTTTTACCTTTTCTCGTAAGGCAAATCTAGGGATAGCCGTAAGACATGTTGTATAAGCGTGTGTAGATGGTACATATATACTTAATATTATAATTTGACAGCAATCTAGCTCAGCAATTTTTAATATATTGTATAGGATAATGAAGAATTCACTATACAGTCACAGGAAATAAATATATAAATATATATATATGGGGGCTTTGTGTATTTTCAAGCGCTGATGTACATGCATTTACTATAATAGGGTTTGGGGGCAGGGCTAGTTCTGTTATATTTCTCATTTTGAAAACTAAAGTTTTCAAATTGAATCTATAACATCTAAATTCAATGTGAATTTCTTAATTTCCAAAATGAGAAATATAACAGTTGTTACAAACTCTTGTGTTTTAATCTGTCAAAACATCTCAATAGTATCATTCTGAATATTGATAAAAATAAGGTCAATAGGTCAATAGTTAGACATATAATTACAATCTGGAAAGAGAAAATTAACAAAAATAAAACAAGTTGGACAAAAAACAAAGACCAATCCATTATTGATTGGAACGTAAATTACTTCCTGCTTTGCCAACAAGAACATATGCAATTTGCATGGTCAAACATATTTTTTGTAATTGCAGGTTATAAGGATTTTCTATGTGCGTGTTCTATGGGAAAGAGCAGGTATAATACCAGTTGGTTGGGACGGAAACGATCTATCTCGGGAAATGTCAACAAATAAGACCACCACAACAACATTAGGACCAGTGTTTTCGAACGGAACTAATTCTTCTTTGAGTTTATATGATAAAATGAAGATATTTTCAGAAGAATCCGATGTTATTGAGATATTATGGTCTTTAACAGTAGCCATTTTTGTACTTTTTGGAATGATTGGGTCATTTTTATCTGGAAAGGTTGCAGAAAGATTAGGAAGGTTTGTGTCAATATATTACATAATAATCTAAAGATACTGTAGCATAAATATACACTTCATTATATCTTTGAACTGTATGAATAGTCAGTGTTACATAATAAAACGTAGATATCTAATTTAGTGCACATAGCATGTTTCTGGGTCCTTCATCGGGTACGATTATAGTAAAGAAATAGAAGACCAAATAATTTAGAAGTCTTTGGGAACAGGAAGACCAAAGGGTCTAAGCAGGAAAGCCAACATCGGCTAAGGTCACCTATGTCTGAGGGAAGAGAACCTTAGTTTTAATAATACTTACATTCTTTAAGAACTGTATATAACCCCTGCATATTATCGTTTTCAGGATATGATCCTTCCTAAGTTTATCTTCTTCCAGAAGTTTCTAACCAGGAAAACCAGCTTCCCATCTGGATTATATGATTACCTTATAGAATTACTTTGTCATTTATCATTGTTTCATGTTTTCTTCTCAATGCAGTAGAGGTCTATGTTGTATAAATATAATAAAAACTATTTGGGACCGGTGTGGCAGAGATGTTAAGGTCTGACCAAAAACCTAATACCACCAAGGTGTGTTCGAGTCACGATACCCACCTTAAGTGTTACGGTTGTCAGACACCTGCTAAAGATTTGGGTTTACTCTTGTAATCCTATTTTAGCTGTTCCAATTATCCTTTTCCATAAGTCTGGTAGTCACTATTTAGTAGTGAAGTTGATGTAAGTGACGACTAACCTTATTAACAACCAGTATGGAACTATGCTCATTGATAAAATTGATGACCCGACAAGAATGTTTGAAGAATATATTTGTTGATTGAGTGTCTGGAAATAAATTTATAAAACTCGAATGCGAGAAATATAGAAAATTAAAGTTTATAGAGTAAGTCAGAGCAAACAATAATCAAGATGCTCCCGAAGACCACAGATAAAATTCTGGATATAACACAAGGTTGATGAAATTAAAGCAAATAATCCACTCTGTATCTGATAGTATATATCATAATAGCTATTCCCGATTAAAAGAGTATAGTTTTGAAGCTACGACAGTGGAATGGGATCCGATGCATGCTTGGAAGTGGTAAACATCAAAGGCTGATTAAAATCGCATCTCTCTCTCTCTTGCCCCCCCCCCTCCCCCCCCCCTCCTTACTGATACGTCGTGGCGTGTGAGCTTATATTACGACATGTCAGTAAAGGGTATCAAGTGAGAAATGTGAGCTTAACCCGGCTGTGTAAGTATCTTGCTCCATAACAGGATGGTGGTATTATCGTAAAACCTATGTTGGTTTCTAAAAATATCAAAGTAACGGGACGTAGAAAATGTTTTATCGTAAATTTCTTTATTGTTTGTTACTAGATATACTAAAAATATTTGTATTTATGTTGCTTCTTTAGAAACTCAGCTTCAGTGATAAAATGAATAACAAAAAATACCACACTGTCGGAACAGTTTCGTATTAAAATAATTCAAAACGAACTGTGCATAGTGATATATTCTCCTGATCCTTTCTCAATCTGTTCAATGTTACATGTATTTGAAAGCAGGATTTTCTTATCATAAAAAGACTACGAGTAGTACATATACTTCTGTTGGTCTGATTAATATAATCGTTCAATTGTCTGCGTCTATTATAATGTCATGATATGGCTATACCTGTATACTTATTCCAGGAAAGGAGGGATGGTGGCGATCACCTTTATTATGATATTGGCGGCCATCATTGGTGGAGTACCAAAATTGGCTAGGTCTTTTGAATGTTTGATAGTACACAGAGCACTTGTTGGATTGCATAGTGGTAAGTATTCTTTCAAGCTTTGATAGTACACAGATCACTTGTTGGATTGCATAGTGGTATTTTTTTAAGCTTCATTTATATTAATGGTCTATTTCGATTAACCACCGTGCAATCTTGTAAAATAGAACACAAGCGTCTCAATAACTTAAAGACCACTCTGATTTTAACTAAAAGTTCTGTGAACTGACATCAATTAAATGTCAATGTTTTAGACTGACAATATAATATTTTGTGTGGATATGGTCTACCATGGACATCCTGTATTCCTATGGACAACAACAGACTTCACGCAGGGGCTTCACACGAAAAGCGAAAAGAAGCTAACATTGTCCTTTAATCTTATGCTTCACTATGCAGATGATGTCCTTTCACTAAAAAATTCCAAGATTATTGTTTGTTTATCGTATCTTTCCCACTGAACTGGAAATAAAGAATGCAAAAATACAGTTAGTTCTTCTTTATTCCTTGACCTATGCGTAGTAATTGACAGTGAGGGCCGGTTAAGAACGAAACCAGACGACGATAGAAATTATTTCAATTTCCCCATTGTGGACTTTCAATTTATTTGAGCATACATCTCTCAGTTGATACGACACTCAGGAAGTTGTGGATTTCCTTGACAGAGTGTTTCTGCTAACAGCAAAGCTACTGAAGCATGTATTCTAAGTGGTTAAGTAGAAGTTATGACCTCGAAAGTTTTAACGTTACCATCATGGCTTTGTTAACCGATTTGGAATATCTGTATAAATACAATCCTGTCCTTCTTTCCCATTTTATAACTTCAGTACGGTGATTTTCTGGACAGAACTCAGCCACTAACACAAAAGCTAGTCAAACAAGGCGATATTCGTTTCGTCTTTACATCCAGTTGCTTGCATGTCTTATTTACGTTAGTTGTGTTTGGTTGCGTATAGTGGTGTCCACCACATATTCGATGGTGTTTTTGTTTTGTTTTTCTTCGTCTTGTGTGTTCTGTGTTGCCAGTTTTTTCTGGATTGTCCTTTTTTTATTGCCCCTTCGGTATTTTCTAACGTTTATTGAAATCGTCGCTACCAAAATTCTACGGTCGTGATCACAATCTTGTTGACCGTTACGAAATATCCATATCTCAAATGACAATGGATCTTTTACTTTTTGCGTAGATGTTTTCTTTCCCCCATCACTGCTAAGACTTTCAGCGGACTTGACTGTATTTATGAGTAACATGGTGGGTGTCGTATGAGAAACAGCTGCTTACCTTCGCGAGCACCTGAGTTCAACATAGGTTTTTGGGTGGGGTCAGTGTTGCTCATCTTTTTAGTTTTTGCTTTGTCCTAGTATGTGTCTCTACGTTCTGAGTTTGGTGTTGTGATGTTCTCATAGAAACGATGTTCGGTCCGTCTTTACCTCCAGTTGTTTGTAGGAGGGATCATGTCTTATTTACGAAATTTGTGTTTGTGTATAGTAGTGTCAACACATATTGTATTGTGCTTGTCGCCGTCTTGTGGGCCCGGTTTTGCCGGTTTATCTGGATTGTCCATTTGTGATTTTCTCTAACGTTTATTTATCACCTGATTTTTAACCACAGCAGCACGACGGGTTCCACTAATGGAACAGAAACAGCCTACCCTTGCGGATCACATGAGTTCATCCCCCCTCCCTCGGTTTTTAGTTGGGTTCTTGCTGCTCAATCTTTAGTTTTCTGTGTAGTATAGTATTGGCCATAGTTTGTATTTTCGTGTTTTTGGCCATTGTATTTTCTGTCATTATTGGATTTACTCCTTCTGATTTACTCCTTCTGATTAACTGCTTCGATATCTCCATACTTTTTTTTAAACAAATTAATCAAATATTTGCACGAGCTTTGACTTTAATACTGTCTGTAGTAAATAGTTGATCCTATCTTATCACTGTATTCTGTAACTGATGATTAAACATGTCAATTTACTTAAGCAAGATATATATATGTAATATGTCTATACACGTATCAGATAACAGTCGATTTTAGTCAATGGATTTCTTACAAATCAGAGCAAATATTATACTTCCCCGTTCTCTTCTTGACTACGATATCACAAAAAGCTGGGTATCTCTCTGCTCTAATTTAAAAACATGATGCTTGTTGAGTATTTGTGTTTTCTGGTCACCCCTAGGGAACGCCTGGAAATAGACATTTTTCGTAGTTTGTCTGCTGGGGGATAAGCCCCTCTAAAATTTGCGTCGCTAAATTGTTCGGAACGGGTAATACAAAACTCGCCCCATTGTGACGGAACATTCAATGAGTGCCTCATACATTGAAAGTGTCACGATTCCTGTGCGTAGAGGACAACTTGCAGGAACACATAAAGAAAAATGTTTATTAGATACGGTCGTCAATGTAAGACAAAGTTGTATGTTCCTATCCATTACATGTGTGCCCGCTTTTCTGTGGCAATCTAAAATTCCACCCATTGATCTCATCACAATGCCCGTACTTTTACCTGCATGATTTGTTGTTCATAAGCTTGTTCTCATCATGCACGACTATAACTGAAATACTGATAACTTGACGTTCAAACTTTACAGTTAGCTGATCAATCGAAATCGTCAATTAGTTTTTGAAAAGAGTAACGACATTAAGAATGGTATAACGCTAAAAAAGATAGTAGTGGATTATTCATTTTTATTCATTCTTTATTTCTCAAGCAGCCAATTCATGACACTGGCACCAAGACTAAGCAACAACAATCAATCTTTTTTTTTTCTTATCTATCGATCCGCTAACCTTATAAATAAAATTCGAAATTGAATCATGCCACAGTTTACAAGCCATGATGACAAACATTATTATTAATAATTCTCATTAAAGTTAACATAGTTTTTCCAATTTAATCTGGTTTCCGCTTTTATGACATCAGTCCAGAGTGTTTTTTTCTAAGTTATTTCTCTTTCAAGATATTAAAATAAGAGAGATGATCGACACATCTAATTATTAATAGGTTGAGTGTCGCTCCAAGTTTATTTCTGTTAGTCATTATCACCTCCTATTTACTCAGTCGAAAGATGTTGACTTGTCATGGTCCAAACTGCGTCGATTACGATCTTAATATAGAAAGACTGCTGTTTATAGTAATGTAGTACAAGATTTATAGTCTACTTTAAGATAACGTGAAAATTACAAGAATGCCTGAAGATCGTCATCAAGTGCGAGTGACAATCAGAAAGGACATTGACTTGTTCCTTTGTATATAACGTTGGAAATTGTAGCAATCATTTCTTGATAAAACAATGACTTTGTAATGCCCTTACCATTCTTTCTTTTTATAATTTCTAAGGGTTTTTCTGTGCATTAAATATATTTATCGTACTTCGTTCATTTGGATATGGTCTACTGGGTGTTTGCAATTTCATGTAAAATTCTCATTTTTTCCTATTATATACATTTACTGGTAACATTTTCTTAGGGCTCAACACACAGAACTGACGAGGAAGGGGTGTTGGTAGGTTAATATATGGAAATCCAGACCTTGAACCATATTGAATGACTTGTGTTGAAGAGAGGTGGTCCTTGAACGTTAAATCAAAAACTCTACCCATGTTCAGTAGAGTCTAGAGCTTATCCACTGCAAAATATAAATACTAATAGTTTTATTTTAAGTCGGGCATATATAAATAATAACATAAGCTCTAATGAGCTTTTTACACAAATATGGTACATGCATGTTGAAGTGTGTGTGTGTGTGGGGGGGGGGGGGGGGGGGGGGGGGGGGTGACTAATCCATTGTCAGAGTGGTGGAGTCTGAATCAAACTGGTCATTAATGCAAGATATAACTAGATCAAAGTGACCTAGCATGCTTAAAAATATATGCTTTTAAGATTTCCAATTTTCAAACGTTAATCGCAATAAGATGTAACTTAAACTTAATTTGTAGAGCCTCAGTGTTAAATATAAATTTGTAGAGCCTCAGTGTTAAATATCAATTTGTAGAGCCTCAGTGTTAAATATTAATTTGTAGAGCCTCAGTGTTAAATATTAATTTGTAGAACCTCAGTGTTAAATATTAATTTGTAGAGCCTCAGTGTTAAATATTAATTTGTAGAGCCTCAGTGTTAAATATTAATTTGTAGAGCCTCAGTGTTAAATATTAATTTGTAGAGCCTCAGTGTTAAATATTAATTTGTAGAGCCTCAGTGTTAAATATTAATTTGTAGAGCCTCAGTGTTTAATATTAATTTGTAGAGCCTCAGTGTTAAATATTAATTTGTAGAGCCTCAGTGTTAAATATTAATTTGTAGAGCCTCAGTGTTAAATATTAATTTGTAGAGCCTCAGTGTTAAATATTAATTTGTAGAGCCTCAGTGTTAAATATTAATTTGTAGAGCCTCAGTGTTAAATATTAATTTGTAGAGCCTCAGTGTTAAATATTAATTTGTAGAGCTTCAGTGTTAAATATTAATTTGTAGAGCCTCAGTGTTAAATATTAATTTGTAGAGCCTCAGTGTTAAATATTAATTTGTAGAGCCTCAGTGTTAAATATTAATTTGTAGAGCCTCGGTGTTAAATATTGATTTGTAAAGCCTCAGTGTTAAATATTAATTTGTAGAGCCTCAGTGTTAAATATTAATTTGTAGAGCCTCAGTGTTAAATATTAATTTGTAGAGCCTCAGTGTTAAATATTAATTTGTAGAGCCTCAGTGTTTAATATTAATTTGTAGAGCATCAGTGTTAAATATTAATTTGTAGAGCCTCAGTGTTAAATATTAATTTGTAGAGCCTCAGTGTTAAATATTAATTTGTAGAGCCTCAGTGTTAAATATTAATTTGTAGAGCCTCAGTGTTAAATATTAATTTGTAGAGCCTCAGTGTTTAATATTAATTTGTAGAGCCTCAGTGTTAAATATTAATTTGTAGAGCCTCAGTGTTAAATATTAATTTGTAGAGCCTCAGTGTTAAATATTAATTTGTAGAGCCTCAGTGTTAAATATTAATTTGTAGAGCCTCAGTGTTAAATATTAATTTGTAGAGCCTCAGTGTTAAATATTAATTTGTAGAGCCTCAGTGTTAAATATTAATTTGTAGAGCCTCAGTGTTAAATATTAATTTGTAGAGCTTCAGTGTTAAATATTAATTTGTAGAGCCTCAGTGTTAAATATTAATTTGTAGAGCCTCAGTGTTAAATATTAATTTGTAGAGCCTCAGTGTTAAATATTAATTTGTAGAGCCTCAGTGTTAAATATTAATTTGTAGAGCCTCAGTGTTGAATATTAATTTGTAGAGCCTCAGTGTTAAATATTAATTTGTAGAGCCTCAGTGTTAAATATTGATTTGTAGAGCCTCAGTGTTAAATATTAATTTGTAGAGCCTCAGTGTTAAATATTAATTTGTAGAGCCTCAGTGTTAAATATTAATTTGTAGAGCCTCAGTGTTAATTATTAATTTGGGAAAATATTTTCCCCCAAAATAAACAATTAATAGTTGTAAAAATTATAACATTCATGTTGTGCTATCCACAAAAACAGTATAAGGTATAACATTGGAAAAATTAATTTAGGCATTGTAGAATACATGTAGTATCTTATAAGAATGGGAAAACATTTGATATTTTACTAATTTTATATAGTTTATGTACTTCTTGTAACAAACAAGGTTTATATACCGGTATATTTGTTTACTGATATTATTTTCACCCATAGTAAGTTTATTGTTTGTTTTCTTAAACCTGTAGATTTTGTAATGTAAGGATTGCATGATAGAAATCAATATTATTGATGAAGTGAAAAAGAAAAAGAAAAGAAGTGATAACATTTACACTTTATATTCTATATCAATAGAAATGTAGAATTAAATAGTATAAAAAGTCCAAGCTGATAAAAAAATATAATTTACTTTCACCAGTTAATCAAGTCATTGATTAATTGATTGATTGATTGATTGATTGATTGATTGGCTTCCAGTGAGCAGTATTTCAGTTATATTCAAGACGAGAACAAGTTTAATAATATATAAAAACTAAATAGAAATGAAGGAAGGGATGGGTCAACCGCGTCAACGACTTTTGAATGACATTGAAAAGGTTAAATCAGGGTTAAACCGATAAATATAAACTACATATTTTCAGCATCAGAATTTTCTCGCGTTGTGAGATGTTATAATATATTATTACAATATTATTCTTTTTGCAGGGCTCAGTTTGAGTTTAAATGCTTTATACCTAGGAGAAATTTCTCCTAAGAAGATACGAGGTGCTGTGGGTACTTGTCAACAATTATTTATCACTATAGGAATTCTTACATCCAATTTACTCGGCGTTAGCAAAGTATTTGGTAAATATATACTTTTGTTGTTCCATTTGATATTTATCAATGTAGGAGGCTGAACATAACATAATATTGACAATTGCTAAAACTGGTTATAATCTAGGTCGGCATCGAGATAGTGTGTCGATGTGGAGCGAAATGTCTACCCGTGAACTGTTGTTTCAGAGAGCTAGCTCTTGCCATAATACAGATGAATAATTGTTCATGTTGCGTTTAACAGGAATCAAAATATGAGTTTTGAAAATTGTATAAACGAAATAGAAGAATGTGTTTCGGAAATTTATGATAAAATGATAAAACTGCAAAATTACTGGAAATAGCGTAACTATTCAATCTTTTAGAAATAGATATACTAGTCAAATAAAACTTGATTTGTTTCTTTTTTTCACAAAACCTTATTCTTATTCATAATCTCTCTTGGCATTTTCTGTTGTTTCATATGTTATATAGTGTTCATGATACTAGGACACCATGCATATTGTGCTTGCATTGACTACCTTTGTATGGTATTTTTTCAGGAACTGATAAGCTCTGGCCAGGAGTTTTCTTGTTCACTGCATTCCCTGCCGTTGTATGTCTGGTATGTCTTCCATTCTGTCCGGAGAGTCCTCGGTATTTGTTGATCACTAAAGGAAAGGAAGTTGATGCACGAAAAGGTAGGTACGTGCTTTACACTTTATGGAAATAAAAAAAACTAAACAATATTTTGTACAAAAAATCACATTTCATTATTTCATGAAATGAATTATCTTTCTAAGTCGAAAAACTTTGAGACTGTTTTCTTTGTTTGGAATAAAGGATTTGCTCAGATATAATACATGAAATATCGTTTTTGTATTATTAATTCCACTTAACTTCACCGCCTTGGTTATGTAATATGTAACTTACTCACCTCGAGATTTGACGATCCTGGGTTTGATCCCAGGTAGAATAAAGACAAAGACTATAAAATGTGTATTTGTTACTTCTCCACATTATTTCCACCAGTTATAAGCAAGAAGAGTTTGAAGATACCAAAGGGGTAATCAGAATATGTATATCGAAGAAGAACAGACAACATAATGGCCAAAAGAAAAAGGCCAAAAGGACATTCAAATATCTACAAAACATACATATAAAACTAAAGATCGGATAACAGAACCCCACTAAAAACCAGGGGTCAACTCAGGTGTTCTGGAAGGGTAAGCAGTCCACTATTGTCATTATCATCATCATCACAAAAAAGGTTGCCTTTTCAACAGCTGATAATTGATCACTTTGCGTTTAGAAATACATACTCACTCCACTCTCTTAAAATGAATTGGATCCTATCTCAACTGTGGGATCGCTACATTTGTTGTACAAGGAGAGGTACACCAGTCAATGGACGTCCATTTTTTCGAGTAAATCTGTATTCACATTTATATCCATACATTGTAGTTAGTCATGAGTAAAGTTTTGATGTAGCTGTCTTTCGTGTGTGGGATACAGTGACACATAGCAATATAAATCATCAATAAATAATAAACAAAAAACAAAAAATACCACACTGTCGGAAAAGTTCCAAAATCCAATAATAAAATCGTGGAAAGAGGCAAAATAGATACCTCTAACACACATATACATGACTACTCAGTGTTCTGGCTTGACACAGTCACTTCAGCAAAATCTGGCGGGATTAAACTAATCTGATGGGCACCTTAATATTACAGTATCTTTAAAACCAATATAATTATCTCTGTATATTACGTACATATACCTCAAATGACTTATGTTTACCCTTGGTTTTTTGGTGGTATCCGTGTTGCTCATCTTTTTAGATTTTTTGTGTTGTCCTATTATGTGTCTTTACGTTCTGAGTTCCGTGTTGTGATGTCCGTTACGATTTCGATATAAAAAAGATGCTTTGTTCGTCTTTACCTCCAATTGTTTGTAGGAAGACGCATGTCTTATTTGTGTTATTTGTGTTTGCTTGCATATGGTGGTATCCAACATATATTGTGTTGTGTTTATTTGTTTTTATTCGTCTTGTGTACCCTATGTTGCCAGTTTCTCTGGATTGTCCTTTTTTTATTTCCTCTTCTGTATTCTCTAACGTTTTTCTAATTATCAATGTTTTAGCAATGAGAAAGCTTACAGGATACGAAGATGTGGAAGATGAATTGGACGAGATGAAACAGGAAGCCAGAAAATCACAATCTATAGAATCATTTACCATTAAAAAACTATTAACAACTCCAGAATTAAGATTACCAGTTGTCATAGCTTGTGCTTTACAAGCTGGACAACAGGCATCAGGTATCAATGCTGTAAGTAGCAACATTTGTCATTTGTATAAAACATCAAACAGAAGAAGAAGAGGGCTGTCGTTGTTGTGATCGTATGGTAGTTGGATTTAAAACTACCTGTGAAATCAGTGCCTATCACCACTAAAGTTGTGAATTTGAATCCCATTCAGTTGAGGTGAACTCTATACAACATTATGTGATAAAGTTTGTCAGTGACTTGCGACAGGTCGGTGGTTTTCCCCGGGTATTCCAGTCTCCTCCACCAATAAAACTAACCTTAACGATATAACTGAAATATTGTTGAAAGTGGCGTTAATCACCATAAATCTAACTTTTCAGTAAAAAGAGGGGGGGGGGGGGGGAGGCGCGATAAAACTAGCTTAATGCCGCCACTTTTTATTGAAGGGCCTGTACCAAGCCATGAAAGTCAGGTCATGTATATTTGTGTTGATTGTATTGATTTTTGCCTCTCTTTCTAGGATATTGCGATTGAATTTTGGAAGTCTTTCAACATTGTGGTATTTTTTCTTTTTCATTTTTTATGCATACAGAAGTGTTTATTTATGCATTGCTACAATTGTTTCAAGTTTGATGGGCTTTTTATGAATAAGCTTAAAAAATAACTATGTCTTTATCATGAAAAATAAATTCAGTTGTATATTAAATCACTGGAAATAGTTAAACAATATATTGCAAAATAATTTCCATAGGTTTTATTGAAAAGTGACGACGCACGTGTTGAAACATTTAATTGTCTTTTAGTGAGCTGTGGTGTAGACATTGAAAACATGTCTCAAATCAGGCTGAGCACAAATCACAATGCTCACCAGTAAGAAAATGTTGAAGATACCAACGGCGAAATCAGATGCCGTAAATCGAAGGTGGACAGACAACACAATGACCAAAAGAAAAGGGACAAAAGGACAAATAATGATATGCAAAACATTACACAGAAAACAAAAGATTGAGGAACACGAATCCCACTAAAAACCGGATTTTGACTCAGGTGCGCCCAAAGGGTAAGCATTTTGGGTAAATGTACGATACACACATAGAGGTGGAAAGAACATAATCCTACAACAAACGAGTCCTTTCCAAAATGTCAAAGCATCTTTGCAATGTAGAACTAATAATTAATATCAATATAAATCTTCATTAAAGCGACTTTAGACATGAATTGTTAAGCACTTTTATAATAAGTATATTATTTATATTTATTATAGGTAATGTCATATTCTAGTTTCATGTATAAGAACGCCGGAGTACCTTCACATGCAGTGGAATGGGTTGTATCTGGAACTAGTCTTATCAATTTTCTCACAACGATACCAGCTGTACCTCTCATGGAGAGACTCGGGCGACGGCCTCTATTAATATATCCAATGTTGTTAATGTTAGTCTCATTTCTAGTCTTAACCGTATTTCATAATATGCAGTATGTAGATCATCTTGAGGTAAGATATAAATATTTTCCAATACGATTTTCATTAAATAACACCCTTAGCTTCACAACATAATTTGCTACTATATTTATTACTGAAATTTACAGTTGCTAATTTTTTTAATTATTAATATAACTAAGGTTCTCCTCCCTGATACATAGGTGACATAAGCCGATCTTGGCTATCGTGTTAAGAAGGCCCTTTGGTTTTATTGATTTTGAGCGTACCTGATGAAAGTTATTCTAGAAACACGTCGTGCCCACTAAATTTGATGTCTACGTTTTTATAGCTGAAAACTCTTAACACTAGTTTGTTTTTATTATTATCAGCTAGGATATAGTTTACAAAGATTCCCCTATCGGATTATGTTTGTCTTGTTTTTAACAGTAATACAAGGGATGCCACTTTTGGAGCAGGAACTGCATACTCTTCCGAGGTAAATCAGTTCACACAAACAGGCCCACTGAGAGGTGGGGGGAGGGGGGGGGGGGTCAGCCGGGACGGCGCCCCGGGGCCAATGACAAATAAACAAGTAGAAAGCTGTTTTCTAAATCACAATTCATCAATTCATTTTTGTTGTACTGATTCCTTGCTTATGACACATCGTGGTGGACTTAGTTTGAGTAACATTATTTGGAGAATTGGAGGATGGGGCCAAGTTTCCTTTTGCCCTGGGGCCCAAAAATTCTATTGGCGGCCCTGCACCCAAGATATCCTTACCAAATACCTAAGCCACTAGTCTATACATTACCGGGCACTCTTTACGGCGAGTTTATGATTTACCAAACACACAGTATCACCGGAGTATAACTGTCCAAATAGTCCTTACCACTAGCAATATAACAAACATCCAAACCACTAGTCTATGCTTTCCTGAACACTCTTTACAACCATAATATAATTTATCACAAACTCATCATAACAACAACACCAAAAACAACAGCAAAAGATGGATTATGATCGTCAGCATTATAAGGCATAAAGAGAAATGCAGAACAAAGGGACGATCTGGATACATAAAGCATCAACAATACGATAAAGTTGGTTAGGGTCAATGTAGCTGCTCTGGACTTGTCATCATATCATTGCCCATTCGGATATCGTATTCCAGTGACAGCAATTGTGATTATCATAATGCTGTTGAGACATGCTGTGAAATAATAAAAATATTTACGTCTAATGAAGTGTTCACAACACGTTTCTAGAATAACTTGTATGGTTTTTCGTTTCGTTCATAAAAATTTTTTCGGACAATACAAGAGTTAGAATATTTATTTTTTTTGTCGCGCAAAGCGCAAATTTTTTTTCCAGAATTTAACATTAGGTTATATGACAGAAACTCTGAATCAGATTATTTTTTTTTTCCTCCACCAAAATCAGAATATTTTTTTCAGCAACATTGGGAATCAGAATATTTTTTTAGAAAAAAAACATAACCCCCCCCCCCCTTCAAGTTAAATGGTCGTTCCCTTATAAAACAATAAATTTCAGTGTTTTCCTTGTTCAAGCATGATATACAAGAGACACGTATAAGCTGACATACAAACATATTGCTTTGTTTTATTATATTTTAATTTAGTTTAACAGATTGCAGATAATCATCATTTATCAAAGGGTCACTTTTTCGCAGTTGTTTTTTCAAAGCGTGTTTTCCGTAAACGGACTATGTTTTATTTTCCCGGCGCTACGTACAGACAACAAAGACCATCTAACTTTTTCAGCAGAAATGAAGTTTGCATCAAGAAGATAAAATATGGAAATGCTCATGTAAAAAATCCTTTATTTTCTTGAAACAAATTACATTTTTCTCAAATGAAATAATATTTCATGTATTTTTTTTTACACAATTTCACGTTGAGCATTACATATTTTGTACCTGTGCACTTTCTCGAGAAGTTGTACAAATTTGGAAAAGGTCCGTCTAGCATTGAAAAAGCGCCGACCTTTTAACTGAACATAGTTCGCTCGTAAATGAACTCGAATCGACGTCCAAAAATACCTACAACGTCGACATGTAACTTTACCAGTAATACCCCATTTCCATTTCGCCCAGTTGAATATTTCTGTCGTTAATTAATTCCCAGTGTGGAAAAAATGATGCCGAATGACAATGCAATTGATCAACATGAAATTGATTTTAATTTAGTTTATTCTAATTGCATTTTACACCCATAAGGGTCAAGCAATACAGTAATACAAACAATAAGTAATACAAACAATAAGTAATACATACAATAAGTAATACATACAATAAGTAATACAAACAATAAG
The DNA here is from genome assembly GCA_963383655.1 of Bathymodiolus septemdierum. Taxonomy (NCBI): domain Eukaryota; kingdom Metazoa; phylum Mollusca; class Bivalvia; order Mytilida; family Modiolidae; genus Bathymodiolus; species Bathymodiolus septemdierum. The sequence goes on along the minus strand of OY726530.1, from coordinate 38,528,977 downwards.
TAATACATACAATAAGTAATACATACAATAAGTAATACAAACAATACAGTAATACAAACAATACAGTAATACATACAATAAGTAATACAAACAATAAGTAATACAAACAATAAGTAATACATACAATAAGTAATACATACAATAAGTAATACAAACAATAAGTAATACAAACAATACAGTAATACAAACAATAAGTAATACAAACAATACAGTAATACAAACAATACAGTAATACAAACAATACAGTAATACAAACAATACAGTAATACAAACAATAAGTAATACAAACAATACAGTAATACAAACAATACAGTAATACAAACAATACAGTAATACAAACAATAAGTAATACAAACAATAAGTAATACAAACAATAAGTAATACAAACAATAAGTAATACAAACAATAAGTAATACAAACAATACAGTAATACAAACAATACAGTAATACAAACAATACAGTAATACAAACAATACAGTAATACAAACAATACAGTAATACAAACAATAAGTAATACAAACAATAAGTAATACAAACAATACAGTAATACAAACAATAAGTAATACAAACAATAAGTAATACAAACAATAAGTAATACAAACAATAAGTAATACAAACAATAAGTAATACAAACAATAAGTAATACAAACAATACAGTAATACAAACAATAAGTAATACAAACAATAAGTAATACAAACAATAAGTAATACAAACAATACAGTAATACATACAATAAGTAATACAAACAATACAGTAATACAAACAATAAGTAATACAAACAATAAGTAATACAAACAATAAGTAATACATACAATAAGTAATACAAACAATAAGTAATACAAACAATAAGTAATACAAACAATACAGTAATACAAACAATACAGTAATACATACAATAAGTAATACAAACAATAAGTAATACAAACAATAAGTAATACAAACAATAATAACACAATACAACATTTTTATTTACAACAGAAAGAATCTTTGACCGACATGAACCCTTTACCTTAATTCTAATGATTGTTTAATAAAGGTACAAATTAAGCTCGGGAAATTAATATAAATTGCCTAAAAACAGCAAATGGTTTTACATAATTATGTCCCTTCTCGAGATCCTGGCTTTTTGTTTAAGCTATATTTTGTGCAGTAGATTATACTTCTACTTTAATTCAAGGATTATACAATTATATATTGACATTTCATTCAAATTCAAAAGTTTTTCTTCAAAGTTTTCGAAGTTCCAAAATATATGAGCTGTTATGATAACTAACTGAAGCATAAGTATAAAATTGTAAATTAATTTAAGATATGGAGATTTCAGATTTGAGCTTTTTTAGTGATTCAAAATAAAACTAATCTTGAAATTTTCGTGATCCCAAATGTACATCTTAAAATGTAGAGAAGTTTGTTATATTATTATTAATCAACAGTTGATGTCATGTGATATGTATCTACGTGTGTATTATTATTAATCAACAGTTGATGTCATGTGATATGTATCTACGTGTGTATTATTATTAATCAACAGTTGATGTCATGTAATATGTATCTACGTGTGTATTATTAATAATCAACAGTTGATGTCATGTGATATGTATCTACGTGTGTATTATTATTAATCAACAGTTGATGTCATGTGATATGTATCTACGTGTGTATTATTATTAATCAACAGTTGATGTCATGTGATATGTATCTACGTGTGTATTATTAATAATCAACAGTTGATGTCATGTAATATGTATCTACGTGTGTATTATTACTAATCAACAGTTGATGTCATGTGATATGTATCTACGTGTGTATTATTATTAATCAACAGTTGATGTCATGTGATATGTATCTACGTGTGTATTATTATTAATCAACAGTTGATGTCATGTGATATGTATCTACGTGTGTATTATTAATAATCAACAGTTGATGTCATGTGATATGTATCTACGTGTGTATTATTATTAATCAACAGTTGATGTCATGTAATATGTATCTACGTGTGTATTATTAATAATCAACAGTTGATGTCATGTGATATGTATCTACGTGTGTATTATTATTAATCAACAGTTGATGTCATGTGATATGTATCTACGTGTGTATTATTATTAATCAACAGTTGATGTCATGTGATATGTATCTACGTGTGTATATTCATCATATAATTATAATGTACACATAGCATATTTGCTTCCAATGGAAAAAAAACCCAATCCGTCTGAGTGAAAATTGTGATTAAATGAAATTAAATAGTGCCCACAATGAAAATAACGATTGGTCACCACATTACATTCAGAATAAATTAGCGAAAAACGATCGTTGGGATATCTCTAAAGATTAAAGAATTACCAGCATTTAAGCTTCACTCACGCCGTCTCCCTGTATATTGAATCCGAATTTGTATAGCCATACATTAAACATATTTTATTGTCAAACAATTAAACAATTATAGAGACAATGGATCAGACACAAGTTATAAACTTACGAGGTCTTCTCCGTGATATCCATGTTAGTCTTGTAACAATACGAACCGCCTTTGTACCTGAAGTTACCTTACGTGTTGTTGCTTAGGGTAAAGTTGAGTACGACGGTGCCGAGTTTTATAAACACCCCCATTTAGATATTCCATCGGCATGAAAATCATACCCATTCAAAGTACGAAAATACCCATTCATATAGGGGCCGTCGTGTGGTGGTTGGATTTACAACTACCTATGCAATCGGTGCCTATCACCACTGATGTTGCGAGTTCAAATCTTGCTCAGAGCATTATGTGATAACGTTTGTTACTTGCGGCAGGCCGGTGGTTTTCTCCGGGTTATCCAGTTTCCTCCACCTATAAAACTGATCGCCACGATATAACTGAAATATTGATGAAAGTGGCGTTAGGCACCAACAAAAAACCCAAACCCATTCATATATTATTCATTTTTTTGGTGATCCATTCATATAGTAGATTAAAATCCAAAATAAACACATAGATCAATTTTGAACCTTATCTTGTTGAATACTAACATTATTATAGAAGAATGTTTCTTGTCAATAAAGTAGCTACATCGACTTGTAGAAATCACAAGCGCTCGTTGCACGGAATTATCCCATTTTTTTCTTTTTTTTTACTTTCTGTTTACATATTATTGCATTTCTTTTTTCTTTATTGATCGTGTTCGTGTCCATATATCTATACAATCTTATGATAACAACAACTTTCTTATGTTGGCCCGATATACTCTTATTATCGCTTAATAGAAATATGACATATTGATAATATACATGTATTATAGTTTTAAAATCCCCACCCATTAATGTTGAAGTGGAAAATTTACGCCCGAATCATATACATATTTGAAAACTGATAAGTCGAGCCATCCCAGTGCAGTAGATTTAGATTAAACGTATTTTATTGTTAACTATATAACATTTGGATCGGACACAAGTTATTCCAACTTACAAAGGTCCTCTCCACATATTTACATACAATTTTATATTCCATGCACCAACAAGTAATAATGTATAATTAACAATTACATTTTATAACAACATTGAAAAAAAAAGAAAAAAAGATTTTTGAAATTATATAATATATTGAGTACAGAATTGTCATATTCGTGGGGGTAATTCAACAATGGAGAAAATGTTCACAAAAGAAAATAGTTAAATTCAATGAAGTGTGATCACTGTGGGGTAAAACGTTTCGTTTGTTTGATGTACAACTGCACTGATTTGAATATTTGTGCATTTTGTTCCTCAGATAAGCTATCATCGCCAAATAGTAAAGTTTCAATAAGTAAACTGTCAAGAAATTGCAGATTATTTGTCAACTGTTCACGAGCTTCAACATATAAGCAACACTCTAGAAAAAAGTGAATCGCATCCTCTATTACCCATCCACAGACACAACCTGGGTCATTAATTAAATTTACCCTAAAAAGGTCGGCATTCAAGTTACTAGATCTATGTCTTAGTCTAGCGTGTAGGACATTTAACACTCTACAACCATATGAATAGTATCTAGATGGTTTCAATAAATTAACATCATTTATTAGTGACTTTTTAAAACTACTAACTGTCGAGGCACTTCTTATCTCTGGTGTCAAATTGTTCCAAAGTTTGATCGAAGAAGGAAAAAATGAGTTGCGATACAATTGTAACCTAGTAAATGGGTTACTATAATCTGTTTGATTACGCAAATTGTAAGCATTTTCGTTTCGCTCAAAGGGTAATAGACAGTCGCATAAATACGAAGGTGCATTGTTATTTCGAATTTTGTAAAACATATGTAATTTTCTTCTTCTTCGACGAGAGTGAAGTGGTTCCCATCCAGTTTCGAAATAAAGCGATTCCAAACTCGAAAATTTGGGTAATCCAGTTATAATTCTGGCAGCTTCATGCTGAATTTGTTCAATTTTATTATATTCTTGCTGAGTACACCCATCCCATAATTCACAAGCATATTCTAAAAGGGGTAAAATATATGTAAAATAAATTGCTTCCAGGTTGTGTCTGCTTAAAGAAAATTTAAATTTTCGTAACATTGATAGTTGACTAGACGTGCTTTTTAGTATATTTTCAATATGACAATGCCATTTACAATTGTGGGAAAAGGTGACACCTAAATGTTTGTGGTTTTCTACAAATTTTACATTCTCATTATTGAAGACAATACAAGGCTTATTAGCTGCTTGGTTAGTAGAAAAAATAATACATTCTGTTTTCTTTGGGTTAAAGTCAACGAGCCATTCTTTTGACCAGTTATAAATTTTAGATAAGTCTGAATTAACTATAACTTCAATTTCATTTACATTATTAGAAGAATATGATAATGATGTATCATCAGCAAACAGCCTTGAGAAGCTTTGAGTATTGTCTGCAATATCATTAATATACAACAGAAATAACAAGGGCCCAAGACAGACCCTTGAGGAACACCACCTTTTAAATTCCTCTTTTCAGACAGACAATTCCGTATGATAACTCTCTGATACCTATTACTTATATACTTATATAGTTCTCAAGCCAACGTAAAAGGTTTCCAGTAATTCCGTAACCTTCCATTTTTTTAATAAGGCCTTTATGCCAGACACGGTCAAATGCCTTGGATATGTCACGAAACACTGAACAAATTATTTCATGATTTTCCAAAGCCAAACAAATATTATGGTAAATTTCTATTAATTGATGCACTGTGGAATGTTTATGCATAAAACCTGACTGATATTTGTAAATTAAGGAATTGTCTATCAGAAAATTATAAATATATTTAAAAATCACACGTTCAAAAACTTTACCAACACAACTTAGCAAGGAAATTGGTCTATAATTTGTAGGATCGGATTTGATACCCTTTTTAAACAAAGCAATAATTATAGCAGATTTCCACATTTGTGGGAATCTACCAGTTTGTAGAGAACAGTTAAACATAATCTCAAGTGGCTTACAGACAGTAGATGCTGTATGTTTTAACATATTATGACTAATTTTGTCATTACCAACTGCTTTTCCTAATCTTAAATCCAGAAGAACATCCTTGATTTCATCAATTGTTATATTGAACACATCAAGCTTACGTCCTGTGCGCTTATCAAAAACTGGTGTAGGTAGATCAGAATCAATAATTTCAGAGATTGAACAAAAGAACGTGTTTAGAAGATTAGCTTTATCTTCGTCATTTACAACAAACTCACCAGTAGCCTCGTTCTGCAAAGGTGGTATAGGTGATGAGGTTGATTTACCCATTAATTTTTTAACAAGACTCCAATATGACTTTGGGTTTGACTTCTCTCCGTTGTCTAACATATCATTTACATTTATGAAGAACTGTTCTCTAGCATACTTAACCATATTGTTCACTTTATTTCTTTGTGCCCGATATTTACCCAGAAGAGAAACTGAATACTTACGCTTAAGTTGTTTATGGAGACGGTCCCGGAGACGCATGGATTTTCGTATTGATGAATTAAACCAAGGTTTATCATTAGGCCTGATAGTTACAGCTTTCACAGGAATGTATTTTTTTGCAAGTTCAATATATTTATTAGAAAATTTAGAACTCATTTCATCAATGTCATTTAGTGATGATAAATGGCTATTCCAGTCAAATTGGTCAATTTCAGAATTAAGACCATCATAATTTCCATGTTTATACAGCCATACATCTCTTTTATAATTAGTCTGAAGGTCATAGGGGATTGGGAAAAAGGCAATTGTGGCATCATGGTCACTTTTAATTCTATCTACTTGTATAACATCAGAAAACGTAGTTTCTAGTTCATCCGAGAAGAGTATAGGGTCCAATAAGGCACCTAATCTTGTAGGTTCACGAATACAATTTGTGGGATTAAACATATTTATAATTTGGTTTAAGCGATGGTCATTTTCTATCAATAAATTTACATTTAAATCACCAGTTATAATAATACGAGGAGATGACTCGAATGCCCTTTCAATTGAAATGTGAAGGTTTTCCCAGAAGTTATTTACTGCACCAGGGGACCTATAAACAGCACATACAATAATTTTAAATCTAGGGAAGATTACTTCTAACCAAATTAACTCTCCCCCATTAAATTCTAAATCATTGCGTCTTAATACGTGCAAGTAATCTGCAGTGTAAACCAAGACTCGCCCACCAAAGCAGTTTCTGTCGTTCCTAAAAGGCTCATGATATCCTGGTAGTTTAATATCCGTTGTCAGAATATTTTCATCTAAGTGACTTTCTGTAACACAAATTATTGATGAGTCATTACTTATGGTTTGTAAATGATCAAGTTTATGCCTAATACTTCTAGAGTTCCAATGAAAAACACTGACTTCACCTACCTTAGTTTCTGGTCCAGGATTTTCAGCTACATCATTGCCCAAAAGCAAAAGTTGTAAAAGTAACAAGGTAAATGATATGTTTTGATAAAAGCATCCAAATAAGTAATTATTGATGAAACTTTGACAATTTATTAGAGACAGTCGATGTATGACTAAAAGTAAAACTAATAGGACGTAGGATGACAATTTTAAGGAAACCAATATGTTTTTGACAACGACAGATCTAGTTCTGAGATAAAATGAACCTATCGCAATTTTGTAAGCGACAATGTCATTACCCATTATCAAACAAAAAAATCAAATAAAAATTATAGCGATAGGTTAAACACAAACAAAAGGCATGTACATCAATGATAGTGATCATAGAAAAAATCATAAGTATGAAACACAAAAATAAAAAAACATTAGTACAATAAAAAAAAAAGCAAAACATATGATTCTATATACAAAGCACTTCCCTTTGCACATATCGGCATGATATATTTCCCATCTGGGAGTCCTAAATATAAATTCGTTGAACCAATAAAAAATATCACAAATAATATATTTATAAAATATCTAAACATATAGAACCCACAACGTGTTGTTACTAAATCATTTCGTTAAAAAAGTTGATTTTAAATAACTAACCTTAATAATAACAAATAAAATAATATCATTTTTATTTCTGCAAATAAATTCAAATTAATAAGTCGAGTACACCCAAACATTGACCTTTATAGACATGTGTATAATATATTCACTTAATTCATGCTTTATGAATTGTGGGAGCTATTTTCAGAATAGGACACGTGTTAGCTATTTTAGTTTACCATAACAAAAGGATTAATGTTTAGTAACCACACGTTAAAAACAAATAGTCAATAAGTATTTTGATATTATTATATTTCTACGATATCAATGTATATGTACAAGATGTCATAATATGGAACGTAAACAAAACCACGTGGATTTTACATTTCGTCTCCTTCAGTGTTTGGTTGAACCGACGGATCTACAACAGGTTCAGGCAACTCGGTGTCGGCAGAGGACGGATTTTCTGGATATTTATCAAGCATGAAATAAATGTCATCAATACATGTGATTAAATCGGTGAATCTATATATATATAGCTACTATTCACACCGATAGCGAAAATTCGACCATCATGCGACCAACAGGCCTGGATTCTGCGTGCAGTGCAGTGCTAAACGTATATCTGATGTATATGTAGGTGCACTGTGTGTATATGACTTCGAGGAGGGATGGAGTCATCTTATGAATTTATTAAACAAACATGACATAATAACTTATTTTTTCAATATTACAACACGGATTGATCTCGACATAAATCTGATAATATTTTAAAATAAAGAGATTTTCTTTGGCTTTCGTTTTTCTTGCGGAGTTTTATTTCATTGTGTTGTGGATATTGCAGCAAGTGTCCAATTGCTGATTAGACACTGCTACTCCCAAAGAACAATGAAAGCAACATGTTCACTAAATAATAATTTACAGTACACCACGTTTTTTAAAGAAAGTATTTCTTCACGAAATAATACATTTTAAGGAAAGAATAATTGCACATCAGCGACAAATACCAAATATATTTTAGAATTTCGGTACATCTAAATATTTTATTGTGAGGTCATTTGCATTATTTTAAGACTGCATGCACTAATTCGATAGGGTAGTTCTGTCACTTCTGTGATATATATCCTTCGTTTTACAAAGCATATTCTGAAGGGTAGTAGTTACAAGAAACTGGCATATATCAGGAAATACTATTCAATTATAGTTTGCGAAATGCATCAATATATAAAGAGACATCTTAACCGTCATCATGATCCATCCCTTGGACATTCGCTGAACAACTTTCGTAATTTACGGTACATCACCATCAATTTCTGGTGTCTATTTCGTAATTATCAATTCGTAATAAAACATTTTCGGTGGGTGCTTTGAGAACCAAAAAACTTATTTATCTTTTCTATCTATAACAGTACTTGTAGATACAGAGCTTGGTTCGGGAGATGTTGCTAGATAAGTATGCAGTAGCCCAGCATTTTTAGACTCGGTTGTCGCTGATCCTGTCTGTAACGCTCAAGCCTTGAAGATTCATATTTTTGTCTTCACGCTTGAAAAACTGTTCAAGTTTGTTTCGAACCCATGACAAGAAAAATAAGCACATCATGTGGTAAAGTTTATCAGTCACTTAGGGAAGGTTGGTGTTTTTCTCTGGGTACTCCAGTTTTCTCCACCAATAAAACTGACTGCCTCGATATGACTGAAATATTGTTGAAAGTGGCGTTAAACACTATAACCCTAACCTTTACCATAATGTCAAACAAGATGTTTAAATTATTTATCAATTTTAAAAGTTATAGATGGTAATTATAATATGCTTACATTTTTGTAAAAGGAATATTATGAATATTATGAATGTACCATTTATGGAGATATTAATAATCTAAAGCAACAATTTAATGCAAAGTGGAACCCAAAGGTGAATGTTGTTCCATTCGGGGAAACTAATGTTTTGCTCCTCCTTTGAATATATCAATAAACGTTATGTCAGGAATGTTAGTTTCTACCTACAATCTCGGGTCAATTTCGCATCCTACCTTTTATGTACTTGCATACAATCTGAATAAACTCCGAAACTTTTAAATTCGTACACCGCTCGCTTCGGTTACATTTAATGTATCTTATTTCCATTATATCATTCAAACTAGGACATGTATCAATTCCTAAAAGACATTCTTTTTCGCCTCTCTGTTTGTTTTGTGCATGCGGTAGCTCAGTTCTACAGAATTTTAAGATTTTCACTCATTTATTGACGGAAGTAGAGTTTGAGTCTTGTGTCGAATGTAATTACTTCAACGACAGGGCAAGAAAAGTTCGAAAAACTTTTCCTGAAGGTTGTAAAATAAAATCCGGGATATTTTTTCGGTATTGTAAAACAAATATTTTACAGTTGCATTCGATAATTTTTCTGACGTTAGTATCATCCTTGTATCGTTATTATCATCTTTTCGTCGTTACTATCATCATCAGATGATGTTACTATCATCGTTCATTTGCGTTACTATCGTCCTCGCTGTTTTTTCAACGTCGATTTTCAGTCCATAAAACCAGTATGCAAGATAAAATAACGCATGACCGTATTTGTTGCTAGTGTGGATTTATTCGCAAATACACAACACAAAGAGAAATAATAAGTAAAATTGATCTTACAGGTTTTTCCCTCCGCCATCTTGGGATGGTAGTAACGATCGTTACTATCATCAGTTTATCACCAGTGGTTTATATTTACAACATACAAATGTATTTAATTATTTATTAAAAGCATTTTAAATTATTTTTAAAGTAAATATAAGATCATATTTTATTAGTTGAAATTAATTATATTTACATGTACATTTTATCCATGCATATAAATGTACTTATTTCTTTATATTCTTATTTTAAGAAAGTTGATGATCAGGTAACATACCTTTCATGGAAAAGGGGCCGTTGTGGTCGTGATCATATGGTAGTTGGATTTACAATTACCTGTCCAATCAGTGCCTATCATCACTAAAGTTGTGAGTTTGAACCCCTTTCATGGCAAGGTATACTCGACACAACATTATGTGATAAAGTTTGTCAGTGACTTGCGACAGGTCGGTGGTTTTCTCCTGGTACTCCGGTTTCCTCCACCAATAAAACTGACCGCCACGATATAACTGAAATATTGTGGAATGTGGCATTAAACACCATAAACCAAACCAAACCATGCCTAATTTTAAGAAAGTTAATGTTCAGGTAACATACCTTTCATGGGCCTCAATTTAATAGAATATTACTGCTAAAACAACACTATGTACCATATGTGATTTTAAGAAAGTTGATATTCAGGGAACACACGGAAATCCAAATATAATAGCTACTCTATATGCAAATTTGAAATGCAGTCGACTTTGGTAAGCGCACGTAAACCCAACAGTTTATACCAGGGGTGGATCCAGGGGGGGGGGGGGGCGCACCCGGCGCGCGCCCCCACCTAAAATTGGAAAAAATATGATTTTTTGGCGTAAAATCGTGATTTTTCACACGAAATACCCCAAAAATTTTCGCGACTCCCTCCGCTCAGCGCAATTTTTTAAGTGCGCCCCCCCTAACTTGAAATCCTGGATCCGCCCCTGTATACATATAGTATAATAACTTATTAACATGCATTAAGTTCTCAGTTATAAAGTCAATGAATCATTTGAATAAGAAATAGTGCATTTTATATTTTTAATTAATTGTTTTATGTAATTCCATCTATTCACAATGATAAGTATCCAAAAGCCTCTCAGTATGGATAATGATGGCCCTGGGTCATGTTTTGTGGGTGTTTCCTAATAATATCAGCTTACGATATGATTCTGGCAATAGTTCAGACATACATGTGTGTAGTCTTCTTCATTGTTTTGTGTGCCATTCATTACAATATAAAGAGTTTCGCAACAAAAGTAACTATCTGCCTTATTGAGGAGAATTCAAGTTTCTGTTCTAACAATAAATTACAAAATGAGTTATCTCCCTTTGCATAGTTTTGGTTTTGTTTCTCTCAAAGACTTTTAAATTATTTGATTATCCAATCATTTGACTATGAGCGTGTCATGCATACTAAATTAGATATCTCCGTTTTTATTGTTACTTCATTTAATCACATGAATTAACACATGGTATTTTGGCTATCCTGTTTAGGCCCTTTGGTTTTATTGCTCCCAAAATTTGATATATTTGGCTTTGCAATCTTTCGATTTTGAGCGTACCTGATGAATATTATTCCAGAAACACGCTGCCGTCACTAAATTGGATATCTACGTTTTTGTTTTTGCTTTTGTTTTTTTATTTTTTTGTTTTTTTTAAATTAAATTCATTATCGTGTCCTCCATGTAAGAACATACGCCTGATCTGTGCTTTAACATATTAAATATTTGATTTTGCAACTAATCTGCTCTGATATATCTTTCGACGAACAAAACACATACATAAAGTCACGAATTATCAACCTTATATTACAGTAAGAAGGTCAAGGTTGTGAAGAGGGAAATATTTAATTTCAGATTGAATACGGAATGGGAGTATCTATCGGTAGTCACAATCAATGCTTGAAAATGCTTCTAACATACACTATTATACATATGAGGGTAACAACAAAGTTTTACTCTGCTCACTTCAAAGTCTTGCATCATGACGAATACCAAAAACTCCAAATAAACTAGTATATTTTAATGAAAAATAAACATTATCTATGTTCACTGGACTCTAGAATATATTTTAACCATTTGAAACACAATATCTGGTCGTTGAAGTTTAAGTCGTCAACCAGAAAACACAATTGTTCCTCTTCAAAGGATGGTTTTCTTCTTTTTACATCGAATCCTATTAAAATGTCAGGCTAATTTTTCTCCTCCGAAAACAGATTCTGTCATATCGAATGTAGAAATACTAAGCTACTAGAACACAGCTTTCAACCATCAACAACGGCTACAGTCAATAATTAAAAAAAAAAAAAAATACTTAAAGTAATATTACACCAGTTTTGGGTGAAGAAAATTTTTCCCTGAAAATTAAGCTTGGAATACGGCAGTACCTTTACTAAGCTATTCATGCATGTTTCAAGTCGAAATATGTTCCCAACAACTAGAAATCTGCAAATCCGTGTGCATATTTATCGTCCTCGCCATTATTGTGGAGACTGATTAACTTTCAGTTGTTTTGTTCCGATTATTGCCGATCATAACCTCGTGAAGAAAAGTTTGGTCCAATGATTGCCGATCATGACCTCGTGAAGAAAAGATAAACAATCATGGATGCTGAGGTAAGCACGCACACATTCCTGACAATGATTATTGGGGAATCTGTCTGTTTCATGTTGTGTGAACCAATTTTTTTTTCAATTATTCTTATGTGGTACACACGGAATATATATATATATATATTTTTTTTATCAACTGAACATTGCGCATGAGCGATAATCTCCCCGAAAGAGTTCACATCTTGCGCATATCATTTGCATTACTGTAAGTGTACTGGAAAACAGAATTATCTGCTGTCAAATATTTTGCGATTTGCTCTTAAATTCTGCTTTTGAGCGGATTTTTAATGTTATGCAGTTGATATTAGTTAAAATTAAGTGACATATTAAGTGAAAATATTTAATCCAAAAATTTCACGATATTTGCCTTTCATATTACTTTAAATATAATAGATGATGGAGTAATTGTGTGCCATGAATATTTCTGTCCGGTATTAGTGGATGAGTAATTGTGTGCCATGAATATTTCTGTCCGGTATTAGTGGAAGAGTAATTGTGTACCATGAATATTTCTGTCCGGTATTAGTGGATGAGTAATTGTGTGCCATGAATATTTCTGTCCGGTATTAGTGGATGATTAATTGTGTGCCATGAATATTTCTGTCCGGTATTAGTGGATGAGTAATTGTGTACCATGAATATTTCTGTCCGGTATTAGTGGATGAGTAATTGTGTGCCATGAATATTTCTGTCCGGTATTAGTGGATGAGTAATTGTGTACCATGAATATTTCTGTCCGGTATTAGTGGATGAATAATTGTTTGCCATGAATATTTCTGTCCGGTATTAGTGGATGAGTAATTGTGTGCCATGAATATTTCTGTCCGGTATTAGTGGATGAGTAATTGTGTGCCATGAATATTTCTGTCCGGTATTAGTGGATGAGTAATTGTGTGCCATGAATATTTCTGTCCGGTATTAGTGGATGAGTAATTGTGTGCCATGAATATTTCTGTCCGATATTAGCGGATGAGTAATTGTGTGCCATGAATATTTCTGTCCGGTATTAGTGGATGAGTAATTGTGTGCCATGAATATTTCTGTCCGGTATTAGTGGATGAGTAATTGTGTGCCATGAATATTTCTGTCCGGTATTAGTGGATGAGTAATTGTGTGCCAAGAATATTTCTGTCCGGTATTAGTGGATGAGTAATTGTGTGCCATGAATATTTCTGTCCGGTATTAGTGGATGAGTAATTGTGTGCCATGAATATTTCTGTCCGGTATTAGTGGATGAGTAATTGTGTGCCATGAATATTTCTGTCCGGTATTAGTGGATGAGTAATTGTGTGCCAAGAATATTTCTGTCCGGTATTAGCGGATGAGTAATTGTGTGCCATGAATATTTCTGTCCGGTATTAGTGGATGAGTAATTGTGTGCCATGAATATTTCTGTCCGGTATTAGTGGATGAGTAATTGTGTGCCATGAATATTTCTCTCCGGTATTAGTAGAGATACAAGACTTTGAAGTAAGCTGAATAACACTTCGTTGTTTCTCTATAATAGCATACTAAAGCTAGTATATAGAGGTTTGAGGCATTTTCAAGCGATGATTGTTATCGGTCCTCGTTTATTTGTGATTTGTGATTTTATTGTGAAACGTCTTGAATATGCTTTACCTTATGCATATTCCCTTCCTTCATATCTTGAGCATAAAACATACATTTTATTTTATTTTTCAGTCACATCATAACATCTTTGCAATCATAGGTATAATTGCTATGCATACATATGTAATGGGATTCGCAGTAGGATTAGGTACGTATACATATGTAATGGGATTCGCAGTAGGATTAGGTACGTATACATATGTAATGGGATTCGCAGTAGGATTAGGTACGTATACATATGTAATGGGATTCGCAGTAGGATTAGGTACGTATACATATGTAATGGGATTCGCAGTAGGATTAGGTACGTATACATATGTAATGGGATTCGCAGTAGGATTAGGTACGTATACATATGTAATGGGATTCGCAGTAGGATTAGGTACGTATACATATGTAATGGGATTCGCAGTAGGATTAGGTACGTATACATATGTAATGGGATTCGCAGTAGGATTAGGTACGTATACATATGTATTCTACACTGGTTCATTGATCAAATAACATTTTGCTATATACGGTTTTTAGACAATTTAGCAGTTGTTTTTGGGCTTTATATCATTGCAGGATACACACAATATATATATATATATATACATTGTAGGACAATTTAATATTCATTAGCACTTTTAGGGCCGTTGTTCGTGTGGCAGTTCATACATTGTAGGACAATTTAATATTCATTAGCACTTTTAGGGCCGTTGTTCGTGTGGCAGTTCGATTCACATATACTTCTGTGTTGAATAACAGAATTGAACAATTGAATAAATGTTGATCACTATTGTCACAATCATAGACAAACGGTCAAATGTGTTATTTTGCTTTTTTTTTTCGTGACGGTTCATCAAATTGGTGTTTTATTTGTTATTGTATACGTTTTTATATATTTGGTAAACAGCTCTTCAGATATTATGCTTACACATGGTTATTGTACTGAATCAAAATGAAGCTTTCTTATTCTTGTAGCAAGGTTTAAATATAGCAGAGTAATCATAAATCCAGCCTGGGTCCGATGGTTTATTGGAATATAGGGTTATGGTGTTTAACGCCACTTTCAACAATATTTCAGTTATATCGTGGAATATAATTATAGTAACCCTACACATACACAAATAACAAACATAGATAGTTGTCAAGTCAGATCACATTAAAAAAACAAAAACAATACATAATCAAAGGGAGATAATTATCTCTGATTTCTCAATGAAATATAAAATAAAAACACTTTTCCATTAGTTACCTTCTGTGAGAAGAATACCACGATATAAATATTGATTGTTTGTTTGTTTGTTTGTTTGTTTGATGGCGTTTAACGCCACTTTCAACAATATTTCAGTTATATCGTGGCGATCAGTTTTATTGGTAGAGGAAACCGGAGGACCCGGAGAAAACCACCGACCTGTAGCAAGTCACTGACAAACTTTATCACATATTGTTGTACACCTCGCCCTGATCGAGATTCGAACTCACAATATCAGTGGTTGATAGGCAAATATTCTTTCCGTACATGCTTGGAATTACTATATGAATTTTTAAAAATGAAAATTCCAATCATAATCATTCGCTGAAATTGACATGGCTAAAACACATAGTAAGTGTTGGTTCTTTTTTTATATTTTTGTTATTCACACAAATAAAATCACATATTTGTTATTTTAGGACCTATTCCATTTTTTGTTGTCGGAGAAATTTTTCGACAAGAGCCCCGCTCTGCAGCTATGAGTTTGTCTTTGTGTTTTAATTGGGTGTGTAACTTTTTTCTGATGCTGGTGTTCCGATTTATGCAGGTAAGTCAAATTGATATATACTAAATGGTAGCCGATTTATGATGTCACTTCCTGGCTGATATCATTGTCCACGAATCTTACATTTACTTGTGGTCAATGACAGAGGCACAGATCGTTAAGCTCTCTTAGAAATTCAGTGTGTAAATTTTATTGATTAACTGACTTTATATTTATGAATTATGTATACCCATATCAGAGTAAAATCAACAACGACACAACAGTTTGTTACCAGGGCAACAGCCACACTTTAATACACTAATGGAACAAAGCAATATAAAAAATACAAAAATGAATGGCAATATCGATCTGCTTCTAATGTTGATTTTAGGATGATAACATGTGGAATTACCTCTGTTCCATGGGACCGCCTCTAATAAGCCATTTTTAAAAAACATGATCTCAACTAATAAGAGTGCAACTAATATAAAAAAAAAAAATTAAAAAAAAGCAACATCACTGTTTCAGTTTTAATTTCCTCGGTCGAAAGTCAGTGAGGAAAAATAGCTAAGAAGCGCAAAAAACCCCCCACAAATATAAGGAGTGACTTTGCGAATTTGCTTGTTCTATAAATAATTCCATCCCTTTTCACATAAGAAATGATTTCACGAACTTCTGTTTAAAGGTGTTCTATAAATGATTCCTAGTCAAAAACAAAAGAACCATTTCGCGAATCTCTGCTAAAAAAAAATTCGAATAATAATCCTTTGTCAAATAAGGAGCGAATTCAGGAACTTCTATTAAAAATTGTTTGTTCTATAAATAATCACCTGCGAAATTTTAAATGTTATAAATGTATTCCAGTTTTAGCCTTCTTGGTATATTTTTTTGAAGACTATAGTTTTTTTTTATCAGTAATAAATATTGTTTTATCATTGTTTTTAATTACAGAAAGGGCTACGAGGGTTTGTTTACCTACCATTCTGTGTTATTCTCATCATTACTGTAACATTTATAATATTTGTCGTACCGGAAACCAAGAATCGTACATTTGATGACGTAGCAGCCTCACTTTCATTTGGGCTTAGGCTAAGGAAGAGAAAAAGAAGCTTACAAGATGATGACGAGAAAGAAATGAAACTAATGACTTCTGATAGATAGATTTACAATAGAGTTGTACATAGGTCTGCATTTATAGCCGTTAAACTTTTGAGTACGAGATAGTTATGTACTCGTACTGAAGAATTGACCAATAAGAATAACATGTTCAATATATACAGTATTCTGATTGGATGATTTTGCAATACCAATACGAAACTCGTAAACAAAAGTTTTAAGACCGCAAACCCTTGTTTTGAAAAGTACGTATGGTATGTAGTTTAAATTGGCAAAATATGTATGTTTCAATGTGTAAAAGGTTGTAGTTTAAATTGGCACATACATATGGCAGAATATGTGTCATGGCAGCGAGACATCTCTTACTTAAATAAAGGGAGGTTACTCTTAATCAAATTGATAAATCGGGATTATCGCATACATGTTTGGGTATATATATAGAGTTTCACATGACATCGTAATTTAATTAATTTGCTCTGTCAGTAACTGCCGCTGTCCCACTTATCACTAACTGCATACTACATTTCATTTTTCGGTCATTTTCTATTATTTATTGTTTGTCATTTTTCGAATGATTTAGTGTGTTTCTTTTGGGGGTTAGTAAATGTATATATATTTCTAATAATACATAAGGTTATTTTGTATGTTTCTTTTTGTTTCGTTTTTTTTTCTCATAGGCCCTGGTAATGGTTAACGTGCTCACCTCGAGTGTGGTATATCTTAGGTTAGAGCCCCGCTCGCGTCCAAACAAAGACTTATAAACTTGGTATTTACTGCTTCTCTGCTAAGCACGCAGCATTAAGGAGTGAAAGCAAACTCTGTTGTTCCAGTGAGATGGCATTGTAAAGATCCAACTAAGCGTGTATTGTCTAGTACAAAGCGGATATCATCTCGTTGTTCAAAACATGATTTGTACTCTCCATGATATAGCTGAAAAAATTACATTCACCAATCAAAATCTCGTCTTTAGAGTTCGCATGCAATATTTGACTATGGACACAATTTGGAAACTTTGTAATATCCCCTTTCGATGGTAAATATATCCAACATGTATACACTTCGATCAAAAGTAGGGACTGTCGTGACGGTGATTATATGGTAGTTGAATTTACTTATTTACAACTACCTATCCAATCGGGGCCTATCACCACTGATGTTGTGAGTTCGAATCTCGATCAGGGCGAGCTGTACAACATTATGTGAAAACGTTTGTCGGTAACTTTCGATCGGTCGGTGGTTTTCTCCGGTTTCCTCCAACAATAAATACTGACCGCCACGATGTAACTGAAATATTGTTGAAAGTGGCGTTAAAAACCATTAATCAACCAAACAAATGATCAAACGTATTTGTACAAGATCACAGCAATTTCGATGTTATTATTTGATCCAAGAATACAAATTGTATTTTAGTCACTGCAACGAATATGTTAATTCATATCTTAAAATAAATAATAAATAAAGAATGTAAAATAAATTATTATTTAATAGCAAAGTATTCAACTATATATTCAGTCGCTAACATCATAACATCAATAACACTGTACAAATACAACCGGAGAGCAAAATGACGAGTGGCATCTAATAACATCTACATCTAACTCTGTATGATCTAACAGTCTAGTTTACTGATTCAGCCACATGCTGTATATCGATCTATTAACAATATTTATGTACATGTTACAGAAATAACTAATAAGAAATTTAGCGGATCGAGAGAGAAAAAGGGGGGGGGGGTGTATTTTATATGTGAATAATGCTAAAGTTGTGAACGAATAATTGTATTTCGAACTCCTAATTCGTTTTATTCAAACTTTTTTTTATATCAGGGGAAAATAATATAATTATACAGAGCTTTTGGCTTTGACTGCATATTTTCTATACTTTAAAAAAATATCCTATATATTTTTTTTTTAATTTTAGAGCTTTCAATCACACTTACACAAAAATAATAAATTAAAATAAACATTTTTTTTTTCCATTTCGAATAAAAATGTACTGGTAGACATCATGTATACATTCTTGGCAATACATCTTTAAGTAAAGTGTGGAAATATTAATCCACTTACAAAAGAATCATTGGTGTGAAGCAAGGCTCTAGATGCCTCTGAAGGCATACTCATGGTATACAGATGTTACAATTAATGACAGGAATAAGCTTTATTTTTTTACACACAAAAAAAAACATTAAACAAGAGCTTCACTTAGAACCATATATATCCTTTTCTAACTTGTGGAAGAGAAAATTAATAACTAAACTTAGAATAAGTTAGCACAATCTCCTAATTAATAAAGGTCGTATGCTGAAAGACAAAACAGACTGTTCATGTCTTGTTATAGAAGTCATGGAAGATGATTTGCCTTTTCTTTTACATTGTAAAAAAAATGACATTAAGAATAAATTTATTTCAAGATGAAAATGTAGATTTATAGAATTATCAAAAATGGAAAAAATAAATGCATTTTAACTCTATATACTGTTCATATTGATTGAATATGTACATGTATATATATATATGTGTGTGTGTGAACAATAGACACATTTTGAATATCTTTGAGAGAAAAAACTCGTTATGTAAAACATGGATAAGTCTTTTATTTGAATAACTTGCAGAAATCGTAGGTTACTTTAATTCAGTCAATACCAGAGTTATTGTTCATTGCTCCAACATTAACTTCTCAGCATATCATCACCATTTACCAGAGGAGATAGATAGGGGAGTTTAACATGTACTCGATAGACACTGATGAGATGGTGACATTCGCTTATCTCCCCTTCTTGCAGAATGTAAAGAACACATCTATTTATTTCTTTTATTGTTAATTTTTCTGAACAAATTGATGTATTTGGAAATAGCATAAATGTATGTACATTTCTAAATAAACAAGAGTATTAAGTATGTAAATATTAATCATTGTTAAATAAGATTATGTACTCTCTAAATACATATATTTGCAAACCTTCATTTTCGATAAATCAGATTTTCTCCTTCGATCTTAATTTGACCAACAAATATTAAATATGGCGGTAATCGCTTTGTTAATCATGCTTACCTTTACAAGATTCTTGTAAAACTAACACTAAATTCATTCAAACGAAATAATCAATAATGTGGTCTCCTCAGCTCAAATTTCAAACATTTATATTTTTATTTTAAACTTGTTGTCATGGATCTCAATAATTATCAGATTATTGTCACGGATTATTTCGTGACAATGCACCATTATGTGCTTGATATGGATGATCATGTTTTTCTTCACATTTAATTATTTTTATAGTTTGTTCACATGTACATTTTGACAATCACGTGAGAAGCAGTAAATTTAATTTTACTTTAATGTATTATATATAGACCATTATTTGTGTTGTGTGGCTTTGAGCGCATAAATGTTAATTTACTCGTCTTTTCGACTTTTGAAAAACGAGTAAATGTTATGGTATAAATGTACCATGCTTGCTTTCTGTGTCAAGCTAGTAAATAAAATATGGTGTACCTATATGTTCTATCTTTTTATTAAACATTGAATATTTGTAATACATGGTCGTAGTGGTTGGTTTGGCTTATGGTGTTTAACGCCACTTTCAACAATATTTCAGTTATATTGTGGCGGTCAGTTTTATTGGAGGAGGAAACCTGTCGCAAGTCAATGACAAACTTTATCACATAATGTTTTTATCGAGTACACCTCGCCATGAACGGGGCTCGAATTCCCAACTTTAGCGGTGATAGGCACTGATTGCACAGGTAGTTGTAAATCCAACTACCATACGGTCACGACTACGATGGCCCATGGCCGTAGTGATATGCAAGGAAATGTCACATATCTGAAATTGCAAACAGGATAAAATGAAACAAGAATTTTTCATTTTCCTTACTTTCTTAGAAAACATAATTTATATAAAAGTTTGTAGTGTAACCGATATTATATTATATTAACTCCCATGTATTTGCTTTTTTTGCCATAAAATATGCAAATAAAAGCTTAAACAGTGATGGTTAACAATTCGACCAATTTCAACCAAACGAACAATCAGCTCTCACATCAAGCCATTGAACACAAAAAAAACAAGAAATATGGTGTGAGAATCCATGTCTTTGCTTGTGACAGGTACAATCATATGGCGAGGGATCCCAAACCCTTTCTGATGATACATGTAGGATCTTAAATAATACAGATATAAACAAACAATAAAAAACCTGCACGTATTCGCTTCCACACTATCACAAAATGAATGACAATATAAACATGTACAGTACAATAGCAGGGTTAATGATGGCTTATGGTGTTTAACGCCACTTTCAACAATATTTCAGCTATATCGTGGCGGTCAGTTTTATTGGTGGAGGAAACAAGAGTACCTGGATTAAACCTGTCGCAAGTTAATGAATGCTTGTAGTTAACTGACTACTATAGTTAAATGCTGTATCAGTGTATTTTGGTTTATGGTTTGTCATTGAATACGAGTTCGTTTTCTCAGAATATGGAATACAGCAATAATTGACTTTGGATGTGGGAGATATATGGCTCAATCGAAAAACTCACATTCAATTCGCTCATTAGGCACAGTGAATATCACTTTATTTCAAGTCAATGAAATTACATATGTACCTCTTCAAAAAGACAGCACAAGTACTTATTTAATATCCTGAAATCTGATGGCTGCTTGTACTAGTCCAGTATACCATGCAATAGATTTCATAGTGTAATCTTGAAAAACACGTACATCAGTAGACATATACCTGTCTACCCACGTGCATCTAATAAGACACATTGGCATATCTCTTATTTGCTGTTTATTTAGCGTACGAAAGCAATATTAATAGCGTGCAAACTGTTTAATTTTTAGATTCTCTATTTTCTTGACTGTTGTATTTGTATTAGACAGACAGAGCACCTCATCTCACCATCTACATTTGTTCTTTTGTGTCACCTTTATGTTTGTACTGTTATTTTTGTAACCCGATCTTCCATTACTTAAATATCCCTTAGGACTTCAGTACTTCAGTTCGTCTTATGTGACCCTCGACCAGGTGATCGGGGGATATTTCTTGAACAGAAGATTTTGATCATATCTATCAGAATAAAATATATTTTCACTTGTTACCCTCAAAAAGCAATTTCAAGTTTTGCAAAGGTGATTTCATATCATGTGACGGAAGGCCCATGTGAGGTATTATCATCACTTTGCTTCTGTGAATTTTTAATATGTCAAACCTTTTCCCAGAAAACACCTCACCAAATAGAACCATATTAGACAATCATGTTCTTCTTCTCAGAAATCACATGTGTAATGAAATATATTTACTTTGTAGAAATATTCATTACACAACATTTACATGAAGATTGTATTCTTGTCGATCGAAAATCAAAATGACCACCACAGGAGAATACAGTTTTCGAAATTTCAGTCTCCGCAATTTCTAACCTAATGATTGATTGATTGATTCATTCATTCATTATTTCTTAAGTTCAGCGAGAAGTATGTCATCTCTATTCAGGACGATAACAAAATTGAAGAGACATGACAAAGATATAGTTGAAGAGACATGACAAAGATATAGTTGAAGAGACATGACAAAGATATAGTTGAAGAGACATGACAAAGATATAGTTGAAGAGACATGACAAAGATACAGTTGAAGAGACATGACAAAGATATAGTTGAAGAGACATGACAAAGATATAGTTGAAGAAGTGAAGAGACATGACAAAGATATAGTTGAAGAGACATGACAAAGATATAGTTGAAGAAGTGAAGAGACATGACAAAGATATAGTTGAAGAAGTGAAGAGACATGACAAAGATATAGTTGAAGAGACTTGACAAAGATATAGTTGAAGAAGTGAAGAGACATGACAAAGATATAGTTGAAGAGACATGACAAAGATATAGTTGAAGAGACATGACAAAGATATAGTTGAAGAGACATGACAAAGATATAGTTGAAGAGACATGACAAAGATATAGTTGAAGAAGTGAAGAGACATGACAAAGATATAGTTGAAGAAGTGAAGAGACATGACAAAGATATAGTTGAAGAGACTTGACAAAGATATAGTTGAAGAAGTGAAGAGACATGACAAAGATATAGTTGAAGAGACATGACAAAGATATAGTTGAAGAGACATGACAAAGATATAGTTGAAGAAGTGAAGAGACATGACAAAGATATAGTTGAAGAAGTGAAGAGACATGACAAAGATATAGTTGAAGAGACTTGACAAAGATATAGTTGAAGAAGTGAAGAGACATGACAAAGATATAGTTGAAGAGACATGACAAAGATATAGTTGAAGAAGTGAAGAGACATGACAAAGTTATAGTTGAAGAAGTGCAATATTTGTGGTAATATCATAATTTCTGCAAAGTAAATTGTGTACAATAAATACTGTAAAAGAAGATGGGCTGGACCGTAATCTGAATAAAATTGGAATATGGTTGGATTTTGTTGGCAATATACTAATGCTAGATCTTAGTATGTTACCCAAAAATGACCCCCACGAACATCTAATTTTGCTTAGATTGGCTCAGTTGGAGAGAATGGCTGGGAAGTTGTGGAGATTGGAGAAGAGATATGTGTTGGGGGTTGTGAGTGTTTCAGGGGTGGAATATTTGTGTGTGTTTTAGATTTTTGGACAGATTAAATGGGGATCTTTAGATTGAACACCTTGAATGGTTGTGGGGCAATACTTTAATGGACACTTCAATACCGTCTATGGGGAAGTTGTTTGTCTGTGATGTTCAGGAAGAACTTTCCCCTTAACCAACAAAATCGCAACAAATCAAACCTCACATTTCATATTCCTATTTTAGAAATTTGTACATTCCAGCAATTTCACAGATATATCATCCGCCACTTTCAACAATATTTCAGAAAAAAATATCGTGGCAGTCAGATTTATTGCTGGAGGAAACCTGAGAAAACCACCGACCTGTCGAAAGTTACTGACAAACTTTATCACATAATGTTGTAAACCTCGCCCTGATCGAAGTTTTGTACAGTGAGTGATTATTTGTCAGCAATTCTCCAGCTATATCATGGGAAGTTTTTGTTGAGTGATTATTATTAATGCCAAATGAACAATATTTCTGCTATATCATGGCAAGTTTTCTAGAGCTATATCATGGCAAGAACAAGTTGCATTTGATGAGATGATTTCCGCTTTGTTCTAGACCATTTGAACACACTTAGTTGAAAGTTTATAATGCTAGACATGTCAATCAATCTTTTCTCTTTCTTTTTTGGTTCTACATGCTTATGGAAGAAGCATCAAATACAAATTTTTATTTTTATAGTCTTTGGTTTGACACTACCACGGATTGAAAGCACCATCTACCGCACTTGAGAGTGTGGTTTTGAAAATATTTTTGCCAGATTGAGTGAATTGAATATTTAAGAAGAATATACATGTATACTTAAAAGAATTAGGCTAAGAATACATAAACTCTTAAATTCGAAGGCTGAAAGCATAGTAAAACCTGTATATAAAGGACACTTGAGGGAATCTGAAATGAGCCCTTTATTAGCAATTGCCCTCTATATACAGGTTAATATTATAATTATTGTTCATTAATGGGATAAAGAGGCTGTCATTTCTAGACAGTGATTTGATATATATAGGCCCCTTTTAAGGCAGGTGTTTCTGTGCGGTCGAATCATGGTAGTATAAATTGGAGTAATCCAAGAAGTCCTATTTTATGAATACAATGTCAGCTAGTGATTATCATATTTGTCTTTATTTGGTTCTCTAATGCAGAATGTGTTCAGCATCTATAATTAATGAAACTGTGTATTCCATTGGATGGGATTACAAAAGTACAGGATTTGAAAATCCATGCGATTCTACCTTCATTACTTGTTGTAGAGGGGTTGAAGAGACAACTATCTACACCTTGCATTAAGACAGAACCAATTACTCCAGACATATTTAGACAGATGATTTTGAGATTTGGATTGTCAAACAATTTAATTAATAAAACAGGGTAGTTTACTATGTGTCTTATTGGCTATGCTTGATTTATGAGATTTTCTGAGATAGTGTTGTGATATTAAAAATTATCCCACTCGTTCTTCTATATTTATCGAGAATAATAAAACAGAGTGAGTGAGTGATTGACAATATTACATGTCCAGTGTTCTATGTTATTAGACTATATTAAGTAATAAGAGATTATTACATGACATTTTCCATATCGGCCCTGGTATTAGCCCGAGACTCCCATATCAAGCCCGACAGCGAAGCTTGAGGGATGATATGGGTCGAGGGTTGATACCAGGGACGATATGGAAAATTTCATGTCATAATCTTTTTATCGCATATTTTACATTGACCTTTTCCAAGCATTGACTTTTATATTGCAAAAAAGATCTTTGAACTGACAAATTGCGAAAATAAATCCTTTAGAGAGTTGTCTTTGTTCAACTTCGAGTCTGGTTTCAAAAATATACCAAACAATGTCGATCTGTACAATGACGTTAGAAACTGTTTGTAAAATCTAGACAAGACGTTGACATTTGAATGGAAATTCCTATTCAACGCGACGTATACATTTGAGCTAATTATTCCGTTTCTAGTTATTTAAACTTTATTCCAATATGTTGAAATGTGTTAATTTGATTGAAATACGATTTTATACATATTTCCATGCATCATCTTTCCTTGTACTTTGAGACCACTGCGCAGATACCGGAAGTTGAATTCGGGGGCAAATACGGATATATGAGGACAAATATGGATATTTGAGAGCAAATACGGATATTAGCCCATATTTGCCCAGAGAACAAATAACCAACACTGACTTTCAGCTATTATTGGACATGCAAAAACGAACATATTGCAACAAAATATGTGATAATTGACAATATTACATGTCCAGTTTCTATGTTATTAGACTATATTAAGTAATTGACAATATTACATGTCCAGTTTCTATGTTATTAGAATATATTAAGTAATTGACAATATTACATGTCCAGTTTCTATGTTATTAGACAATATTAAGTAATTGACAATATTACATGTCCAGTTTCTATGTTATTAGACTATATTAAGTAATTGACAATATTACATGTCCAGTTTCTATGTTATTAGAATATATTAAGTAATTGACAATATTACATGTCCAGTTTCTATGTTATTAGAATATATTAAGTAATTGACAATATTACATGTCCAGTTTCTATGTTATTAGACTATATTAAGTAATTGACAATATTACATGTCCAGTTTATATGTTATTAGACTATATTAAGTAATTGACAATATTACATGTCCAGTTTCTATGTTATTAGACTATATTAAGTAATTGACAATATTACATGTCCAGTTTCTATGTTATTAGACTATATTAAGTAATTGACAATATTACATGTCCAGTTTCTATGTTATTAGACTATATTAAGTAATTGACAACATTACATGTCCAGTTTCTATGTTATTAGACAATATTAAATAATTGACAATATTACATGTCCAGTTTCTATGTTATTAGACTATATTAAGTAATTGACAATATTACATGTCTAGTTTCTATGTTATTATACTATATTAAGTAATTGACAATATTACATGTCCAGTTTATATGTTATTAGACTATATTAAGTAATTGACAATATTACATGTTCAGTTTCTATGTTATTAGACTTTATTAAGTAATTGACAATATTACATGTCCAGTTTCTATGTTATTAGAATATATTAAGTAATTGACAATATTACATGTCCAGTTTCTATGTTATTAGAATATATTAAGTAATTGACAATATTACATGTCCAGTTTCTATGTTATTAGAATATATTAAGTAATTGACAATATTACATGTCCAGTTTCTATGTTATTAGACTATATTAAGTAATTGACAATATTACATGTCCAGTTTCTATGTTATTAGACTATATTAAGTAATTGACAATATTACATGTCCAGTTTCTATGTTATTAGACTATATTAAGTAATTGACAACATTACATGTCCAGTTTCTATGTTATTAGACAATATTAAATAATTGACAATATTACATGTCCAGTTTCTATGTTATTAGACTATATTAAGTAATTGACAATATTACATGTCTAGTTTCTATGTTATTAGACTATATTAAGTAATTGACAATATTACATGTCCAGTTTATATGTTATTAGACTATATTAAGTAATTGACAATATTACATGTTCAGTTTCTATGTTATTAGACTTTATTAAGTAATTGACAATATTACATGTCCAGTTTCTATGTTTTTAGACTATATTAAGTAATTGACAACATTACATGTCCAGTTTCTATGTTATTAGACTATATTAAGTAATTGACAATATTACATGTCCAGTTTCTATGTTATTAGACAATATTAAGTAATTGACAATATTACATGTCCAGTTTCTATGTTATTAGACTATATTAAGTAATTGACAACATTACATGTCCAGTTTCTATGTTATTAGACTATATTAAGTAATTGACAATATTACATGTCCAGTTTCTATGTTATTAGAATATATTAAGTAATTGACAATATTACATGTCCAGTTTCTATGTTATTAGAATATATTAAGTAATTGACAATATTACATGTCCAGTTTCTATGTTATTAGACTATATTAAGTAATTGACAATATTACATGTCCAGTTTCTATGTTATTAGACTATATTAAGTAATTGACAATATTACATGTCCAGTTTCTATGTTATTAGACTATATTAAGTAATTGACAATATTACATGTCCAGTTTCTATGTTATTAGACAATATTAAGTAATTGACAATATTACATGTCCAGTTTCTATGTTATTAGACTATATTAAGTAATTGACAACATTACATGTCCAGTTTCTATGTTATTAGACTATATTAAGTAATTGACAATATTACATGTCCAGTTTCTATGATATTAGACAATATTAAGTAATTGACAATATTACATGTCCAGTTTCTATGTTATTAGACTATATTAAGTAATTGACAATATTACATGTCCAGTTTCTATGTTATTAGAATATATTAAGTAATTGACAATATTACATGTCCAGTTTCTATGTTATTAGACTATATTAAGTAATTGACAATATTACATGTCCAGTTTCTATGTTATTAGAATATATTAAGTAATTGACAATATTACATGTCCAGTTTCTATGTTATTAGACTATATTAAGTAATTGACAATATTACATGTCCAGTTTCTATGTTATTAGACTATATTAAGTAATTGACAATATTACATGTCCAGTTTCTATGTTGTTAGACTATATTAAGTAATTGACAGTATTACATGTCTAGTTTCTATGTTATTAGACTATATTAAGTAATTGACAATAGTACATATCCAGTTTCTATGTTTTTAGATTATATTAAGTAATTGACAATATTACATGTCCAGTTTCTATGTTATTAGACTATATTAAGTAATTGACAACATTACATGTCCAGTTTCTATTTTATTAGACTATATTAAGTAATTGACAATATTACATGTCCAGTTTCTATGTTATTAGACTATATTAAGTAATTGACAATATTACATGTCCAGTTTCTATGTTATTAGACTATATTAAGTAATTGACAATATTACATGTCCAGTTTCTTTGTTATTATATGTTATTCAGCTATCAGACAGGGTATATAATGTGACATTCCCGGCTTAGGATCTATATTCCCTGAGGCGCATATCCTAAGCCGGGAATGTCTGATAGCTGAATAACAGATATATTACGGATTTAACCTTTTTTTTTTTTTAATACAACATCCAACTGTATTAAATAAATTTGCCTCTTTTACTTTCATTTTTCGTATCTCTAGATGTCCGTTTCCGTACCTTTGACGTCATTCTTCAATGACGTCAAAATATGTGTCGCGTTGTATAGGGTGTCCCATGAAGGAAAATACTGTACTAAATTTCTAAATCAATACAGTTTCATATGTAGTAAATTTTATAAACTTTATAAATATAACATTAATATATCACATAACAAAACAACGGGTTTGCGAAACAGTTTCAATAATTTAAATGTTAACAACATGTAAATAAAACCTTGGTGTGGCCCCATGACGTCGAAAGTTTTCAAGGCTCAACGTTTTGTTTTTTTGTGATGGTACAGCCGTGGAACATAGGAGTTTGCTGAATCGATCAGGTATTTGTGACGGAATTAACTGTTGTAATATTTTTTGTTCATGCAGCCGTTTTGAGTATAAAAACAGCATTTAATTTGGTAAAAATACATTTATTATTCCGTATTATACCATTGATTCAGTGAAGCGTAATGTTTTGTCGTCCATGTTTTAATCGTTTTTGGGAACTGAAATATATACCCCATCTGTTTTCCGAATATATGCTGACATTCAGGGTTGAAGAATCAATGAAAATATGTGTAACAAACTAAATTCGTAATATTAGACTATATTAAGTAATTGACAACATTACATGTCCAGTTTCTTTGTTATTAGACTATATTAAGTAATTGACAATATTACATGTCCAGTTTCTATGTTATTAGACTATATTAAGTAATTGACATTATTATACTTTACTATAGAAACAAAGCAAGAAATAATTAAGATATTTTAAAGTTTTATTTCATGGAACAAGAAATAACTCAGTATTCCCGCTGCAAACTGCACGTAGGTCAAATAATTGTGAGGGAATCTGCACGTAGCACAAAATAACTGTTTGAAATTGGCATGTGCTAAAAGGTGAAGTGGAGTCGTGGAGTGGAGTGGAATCTTGGAGACTCCAAATTGGAGTGGAGTCTTGATTAAACATATGAATAGGGGTGTATTTCAATCTCCAGTGGGTACCATTGTCCAAAGTTTAGAGTCGTAGAATGTTCCCATGTAAACATTTAAATATAAACGTAAGCAATTATGCCGACCTACAAATGATTATGTGAAGTTATGGGTTTAATAATTCAAATAGCTTCATTTGTCTTTTTGTCTTACCAATAATTTGCAACCATATTTTTTCTTTAATCATTTATTATAATCTAAAATGTGATTAAAACTTGGTCTGGGAATGACTCCAAAATTTCACTCCACTCTACGACTCCAAACTTTTGTACGTCGAAACAATAACTAGTTATTTCCCTCAGCATGTCGAACCAATAACTAGTTATTTCCCTCATATTAGTTCAGTATAATAATACAGTTATGTCCTTCATGATAAGTTAATATCCATAATTATTAAATCTTCGGACCTCGGGAAAATAACCCTTTCTCAATTTAATAATTATGGATTCGGACCTCGGGAAAATAACCCATTCTCAATTTACAAATGTAATAATTATGGATATTAACTTCTCATGAAGACCATAATTGTATAATATTACATGTCCAGTTTCTATGTTATTAGACTATATTAAGTAATTGACAACATTACATGTCCAGTTTCTATGTTATTAGACTATATCAAGTAATTGACAATATTACATGTCCAGTTTCTTTGTTTTTAGACTATATTAAGTAATTGACAATATTACATGTCCAGTTTCTATGTTATTAGACTATATTAAGTAATTGACAATATTACATGTCCAGTTTCTTTGTTATTAGACTACAATAAGTAATTGACAATATTACATGTCCAGTTTCTATGTTATTAGACTATATTATTTAATTGACAATATTACATGTCCAGTTTCTATGTTATTAGATTATATCAAGGAATTGACAACATTACATGTCCAGTTTCTATGTTATTAGACTATATTAAGTAATTGACAATATTACATGTCCAGTTTCTATGTTATTAGACTATATTAAGTAATGGACAATATTACATGTCCAGTTTCTATGTTATTAGACTATATTAAGCAATTGACAATAGTATATGTCCAGTTTCTATGTTATTAGACTATATTAAGTAATTGACAATATTACATGTCCAGTTTCTATGTTATTAGACTATATTAAGTAATGGACAATATTACATGTCCAGTTTCTTTGTTATTATATGTTATTCAGCTATCAGACAGGGTATATAATGTGACATTCCCGGCTTAGGATCTATATTCCCTGAGGCGCATATCCTAAGCCGGGAATGTCTGATAGCTGAATAACAGATATATTACGAATTTAACCTTTTTTTTTTTTTAATACAACATCCAACTGTATTAAATAAATTTGCCTCTTTTACTTTCATTTTTCGTATCTCTAGATGTCCGTTTCCGTACCTTTGACGTCATTCTTCAATGACGTCAAAATATGTGTCGCGTTGTATAGGGTGTCCCATGAAGGAAAATACTGTACTAAATTTCTAAATCAATACAGTTTCATATGTAGTAAATTTTATAAACTTTATAAATATAACATTAATATATCACATAACAAAACAACGGGTTTGCGAAACAGTTTCAATAATTTAAATGTTAACAACATGTAAATAAAATCTTGGTGTGGCCCCATGACGTCGAAAGTTTTCAAGGCTCAACGTTTTGTTTTTTTGTGATGGTACAGCCGTGGAACATAGGAGTTTGCTGAATCGATCAGGTATTTGTGACGGAATTAACTGTTGTAATATTTTTTGTTCATGCAGCCGTTTTGAGTATAAAAACAGCATTTAATTTGGTAAAAATACATTTATTATTCCGTATTATACCATTGATTCAGTGAAGCGTAATGTTTTGTCGTCCATGTTTTAATCGTTTTTGGGAACTGAAATATATACCCCATCTGTTTTCCGAATATATGCTGACATTCAGGGTTGAAGAATCAATGAAAATATGTGTAACAAACTAAATTCGTAATATTAGACTATATTAAGTAATTGACAACATTACATGTCCAGTTTCTTTGTTATTAGACTATATTAAGTAATTGACAATATTACATGTCCAGTTTCTATGTTATTAGACTATATTAAGTAATTGACATTATTATACTTTACTATAGAAACAAAACAAGAAATAATTAAGATATTTTAAAGTTTTATTTCATGGAACAAGAAATAACTCATTATTTCCGCTGCAAACTGCACGTAGGTCAAATAATTGTGAGGGAATCTGCACGTAGCACAAAATAACTGTTTGAAATTGGCATGTGCTAAAAGGTGAAGTGGAGTCGTGGAGTGGAGTGGAATCTTGGAGACTCCAAATTGGAGTGGAGTCTTGGAGACTCCAAATTGGAGTGGAGTCTTGATTAAACATATGAATAGGGGTGTATTTCAATCTCCAGTGGGTACCATTGTCCAAAGTTTAGAGTCGTAGAATGTTCCCATGTAAACATTTAAATATAAACGTAAGCAATTATGCCGACCTACAAATGATTATGTGAAGTTATGGGTTTAATAATTCAAATAGCTTCATTTGTCTTTTTGTCTTACCAATAATTTGCAACCATATTTTTTCTTTAATCATTTATTATAATCTAAAATGTGATTAAAACTTGGTCTGGGAATGACTCCAAAATTTCACTCCACTCTACGACTCCAAACTTTTGTACGTCGAAACAATAACTAGTTATTTCCCTCAGCATGTCGAACCAATAACTAGTTATTTCCCTCATATTAGTTCAGTATAATAATACAGTTATGTCCTTCATGATAAGTTAATATCCATAATTATTAAATCTTCGGACCTCGGGAAAATAACCCTTTCTCAATTTAATAATTATGGATTCGGACCTCGGGAAAATAACCCATTCTCAATTTACAAATGTAATAATTATGGATATTAACTTCTCATGAAGACCATAATTGTATAATATTACATGTCCAGTTTCTATGTTATTAGACTATATTAAGTAATTGACAACATTACATGTCCAGTTTCTATGTTATTAGACTATATCAAGTAATTGACAATATTACATGTCCAGTTTCTTTGTTTTTAGACTATATTAAGTAATTGACAATATTACATGTCCAGTTTCTATGTTATTAGACTATATTAAGTAATTGACAATATTACATGTCCAGTTTCTTTGTTATTAGACTACAATAAGTAATTGACAATATTACATGTCCAGTTTCTATGTTATTAGACTATATTAAGTAATTGACAATATTACATGTCCAGTTTCTATGTTATTAGATTATATCAAGGAATTGACAACATTACATGTCCAGTTTCTATGTTATTAGACTATATTAAGTAATTGACAATATTACATGTCCAGTTTCTTTGTTATTAGACTATAATAAGTAATTGACAATATTACATGTCCAGTTTCTATGTTATTAGACTATATTAAGTAATTGACAATATTACATGTCCAGTTTCTATGTTATTAAACTATATTAAGTAATGGACAATATTACATGTCCAGTTTCTATGTTATTAGACTATATTAAGTAATTGACAATATTACATGTCCAGTTTCTATGTTATTAGACTATATTAAGTAATTGACAATATTACATGTCCAGTTTCTATGTTATTAGACTATATTAAGTAATTGACAATAGTACATATCCAGTTTCTATGTTATTAGACTATATTAAGTAATTGACAATATTACATGTCCAGTTTCTATGTCATGATACTATATTAAGTAATTGACAATATTACATGTCCAGTTTCTATGTTATTAGACTATTTCAAGTAATTGACAATATTACATGTCCAGTTTCTTTGTTATTAGACTATATTAAGTAATTGACAACATTACATGTCCAGTTTCTATGTTATTAGACTATATTAAGTAATTGACAACATTACATGTCCAGTTTCTTTGTTATTAGACTATATTAAGTAATTGACAACATTACATGTCCAGTTTCTATTTTATTAGACTATATTAAGTAATTGACAATATTACATGTCCAGTTTCTATGTTATTAGACTATATCAAGTAATTGACAATATTACATGTCCAGTTTCTATGTTATTAGACTATATTAAGTAATTGACAATATTACATGTCCAGTTTCTTTGTTATTATATGTTATTCAGCTATCAGACAGGGTATATAATGTGACATTCCCGGCTTAGGATCTATATTCCCTGAGGCGCATATCCTAAGCCGGGAATGTCTGATAGCTGAATAACAGATATATTACGGATTTAACCTTTTTTTTTTTTTAATACAACATCCAACTGTATTAAATAAATTTACCTCTTTTACTTTCATTTTTCGTATCTCTAGATGTCCGTTTCCGTACCTTTGACGTCATTCTTCAATGACGTCAAAATATGTGTCGCGTTGTATAGGGTGTCCCATGAAGGAAAATACTGTACTAAATTTCTAAATCAATACAGTTTCATATGTAGTAAATTTTATAAACTTTATAAATATAACATTAATATATCACATAACAAAACAACGGGTTTGCGAAACAGTTTCAATAATTTAAATGTTAACAACATGTAAATAAAACCTTGGTGTGGCCCCATGACGTCGAAAGTTTTCAAGGCTCAACGTTTTGTTTTTTTGTGATGGTACAGCCGTGGAACATAGGAGTTTGCTGAATCGATCAGGTATTTGTGACGGAATTAACTGTTGTAATATTTTTTGTTCATGCAACCGTTTTGAGTATAAAAACAGCATTTAATTTGGTAAAAATACATTTATTATTCCGTATTATACCATTGATCCAGTGAAGCGTAATGTTTTGTCGTCCATGTTTTAATCGTTTTTTGGGAACTGAAATATATACCCCATCTGTTTTCCGAATATATGCTGACATTCAGGGTTGAAGAACCAATGAAAATATGTGTAACAAACTAAATTCGTAATATTAGACTATATCAAGTAATTGACAACATTACATGTCCAGTTTCTTTGTTATTAGACTATATTAAGTAATTGACAATATTACATGTCCAGTTTCTATGTTATTAGACTATATTAAGTAATTGACATTATTATACTTTACTATAGAAACCAAGCAAGAAATAATTAAGATATTTTAAAGTTTTATTTCATGGAACAAGAAATAACTCATTATTCCCGCTGCAAACTGCACGTAGGTCAAATAATTGTGAGGGAATCTGCACGTAGCACAAAATAACTGTTTGAAATTGGCATGTGCTAAAAGGTGAAGTGGAGTCGTGGAGTGGAGTGGAATCTTGGAGACTCCAAATTGGAGTGGAGTCTTGGAGACTCCAAATTGGAGTGGAGTCTTGATTAAACATATGAATAGGGGTGTATTTCAATCTCCAGTGGGTACCATTGTCCAAAGTTTAGAGTCGTAGAATGTTCCCATGTAAACATTTAAATATAAACGTAAGCAATTATGCCGACCTACAAATGATTATGTGAAGTTATGGGTTTAATAATTCAAATAGCTTCATTTGTCTTTTTGTCTTACCAATAATTTGCAACCATATTTTTTCTTTAATCATTTATTATAATCTAAAATGTGATTAAAACTTGGTCTGGGAATGACTCCAAAATTTCACTCCACTCTACGACTCCAACTTTTGTACGTCGAAACAATAACTAGTTATTTCCCTCAGCATGTCGAACCAATAACTAGTTATTTCCCTCATATTAGTTCAGTATAATAATACAGTTATGTCCTTCATGATAAGTTAATATCCATAATTATTAAATCTTCGGACCTCGGGAAAATAACCCTTTCTCAATTTAATAATTATGGATTCGGACCTCGGGAAAATAACCCATTCTCAATTTACAAATGTAATAATTATGGATATTAACTTCTCATGAAGACCATAATTGTATAATATTACATGTCCAGTTTCTATGTTATTAGACTATATGAAGTAATTGACAACATTACATGTCCAGTTTCTATGTTATTAGACTATATCAAGTAATTGACAATATTACATGTCCAGTTTCTTTGTTTTTAGACTATATTAAGTAATTGACAATATTACATGTCCAGTTTCTATGTTATTAGACTATATTAAGTAATTGACAATATTACATGTCCAGTTTCTTTGTTATTAGAATATATTAAGTAATTGACAATATTACATGTCCAGTTTCTATGTTATTAGACTATATTAAGTAATTGACAATATTACATGTCCAGTTTCTATGTTATTAGACTATATCAAGGAATTGACAACATTACATGTCCAGTTTCTATGTTATTAGACTATATTAAGTAATTGACAATATTACATGTCCAGTTTCTATGTTATTAGACTATATTAAGTAATGGACAATATTACATGTCCAGTTTCTATGTTATTAGACTATATTAAGCAATTGACAATAGTATATGTCCAGTTTCTATGTTATTAGACTATATTAAGTAATGGACAATATTACATGTCCAGTTTCTATGTTATTAGACTATATTAAGCAATGGACAATATTACATGTCCAGTTTCTTTGTTATTAGACTAGAATAAGTAATTGACAATATTACATGTCCAGTTTCTATGTTATTAGACTATATTAAGTAATTGACAATATTACATGTCCAGTTTCTATGTTATTAGACTATATTAAGTAATGGACAATATTACATGTCCAGTTTCTATGTTATTAGACTATATTAAGTAATTGACAATATTACATGTCCAGTTTCTATGTTATTAGACTATATTAAGTAATTGACAATATTACATGTCCAGTTTCTATGTTATTAGACTATATTAAGTAATTGACAATATTACATGTCCAGTTTCTATGTTATTAGACTATATTAAGTAATTGACAATAGTACATATCCAGTTTCTATGTTATTAGACTATATTAAGTAATTGACAATATTAGATGTCCAGTTTCTATGTTATGATACTATATTAAGTAATTGACAATATTACATGTCCAGTTTCTATGTTATTAGACTATTTCAAGTAATTGACAATATTACATGTCCAGTTTCTATGTTATTAGACTATATTAAGTAATTGACAACATTACATGTCCAGTTTCTATGTTATTAGACTATATCAAGTAATTGACAACATTACATGTCCAGTTTCTTTGTTATTAGACTATATTAAGTAATTGACAACATTACATGTCCAGTTTCTATTTTATTAGACTATATTAAGTAATTGACAATATTACATGTCCAGTTTCTATGTTATTAGACTATATCAAGTAATTGACAATATTACATGTCCAGTTTCTATGTTATTAGACTATATTAAGTAATTGACAATATTACATGTCCAGTTTCTTTGTTATTATATGTTATTCAGCTATCAGACAGGGTATATAATGTGACATTCCCGGCTTAGGATCTATATTCCCTGAGGCGCATATCCTAAGCCGGGAATGTCTGATAGCTGAATAACAGATATATTACGGATTTAACCTTTTTTTTTTTTTAATACAACATCCAACTGTATTAAATAAATTTGCCTCTTTTACTTTCATTTTTCGTATCTCTAGATGTCCGTTTCCGTACCTTTGACGTCATTCTTCAATGACGTCAAAATATGTGTCGCGTTGTATAGGGTGTCCCATGAAGGAAAATACTGTACTAAATTTCTAAATCAATACAGTTTCATATGTAGTAAATTTTATAAACTTTATAAATATAACATTAATATATCACATAACAAAACAACGGGTTTGCGAAACAGTTTCAATAATTTAAATGTTAACAACATGTAAATAAAACCCTGGCGTGGCCCCTTGACGTCGAAATTTTCAAGGCTCAACGTTTTGTTTTTTGTGATGGTACAGCCGTGGAACATAGGAGTTTGCTGAATCGATCAGGTATTTGTGACGGAATTAACTGTTGTAATATTTTTTGTTCATGCAGCCGTTTTGAGTATAAAAACAGCATTTAATTTGGTAAAAATACATTTATTATTCCGTATTATACCATTGATCCAGTGAAGCGTAATGTTTTGTCGTCCATGTTTTAATCGTTTTTTGGGAACTGAAATATATACCCCATCTGTTTTCCGAATATATGCTGACATTCAGGGTTGAAGAACCAATGAAAATATGTGTAACAAACTAAATTCGTAATATTAGACTATATTAAGTAATTGACAACATTACATGTCCAGTTTCTTTGTTATTAGACTATATTAAGTAATTGACAATATTACATGTCCAGTTTCTATGTTATTAGACTATATTAAGTAATTGACATTATTATACTTTACTATAGAAACAAAACAAGAAATAATTAAGATATTTTAAAGTTTTATTTCATGGAACAAGAAATAACTCATTATTCCCGCTGCAAACTGCACGTAGGTCAAATAATTGTGAGGGAATCTGCACGTAGCACAAAATAACTGTTTGAAATTGGCATGTGCTAAAAGGTGAAGTGGAGTCGTGGAGTGGAGTGGAATCTTGGAGACTACAAATTGGAGTGGAGTCTTGGAGACTCCAAATTGGAGCGGAGTCTTGATTAAACATATGAATAGGGGTATATTTCAATCTCCAGTGGGTACCATTGTCCAAAGTTTAGAGTCGTAGAATGTTCCCATGTAAACATTTAAATATAAACGTAAGCAATTATGCCGACCTACAAATGATTATGTGAAGTTATGGGTTTAATAATTCAAATAGCTTCATTTGTCTTTTTGTCTTACCAATAATTTGCAACCATATTTTTTCTTTAATCATTTATTATAATCTAAAATGTGATTAAAACTTGGTCTGGGAATGACTCCAAAATTTCACTCCACTCTACGACTCCAAACTTTTGTACGTCGAAACAATAACTAGTTATTTCCCTCAGCATGTCGAACCAATAACTAGTTATTTCCCTCATATTAGTTCAGTATAATAATACAGTTATGTCCTTCATGATAAGTTAATATCCTTAATTATTAAATCTTCGGACCTCGGGAAAATAACCCTTTCTCAATTTAATAATTATGGATTCGGACCTCGGGAAAATAACCCATTCTCAATTTACAAATGTAATAATTATGGATATTAACTTCTCATGAAGACCATAATTGTATAATATTACATGTCCAGTTTCTATGTTATTAGACTATATTAAGTAATTGACAACATTACATGTCCAGTTTCTATGTTATTAGACTATATCAAGTAATTGACAATATTACATGTCCAGTTTCTTTGTTTTTAGACTATATTAAGTAATTGACAATATTACATGTCCAGTTTCTATGTTATTAGACTATATTAAGTAATTGACAATATTACATGTCCAGTTTCTTTGTTATTAGACTATATTAAGTAATTGACAATATTACATGTCCAGTTTCTATGTTATTAGACTATATTAAGTAATTGACAATATTACATGTCCAGTTTCTATGTTATTAGACTATATCAAGGAATTGACAACATTACATGTCCAGTTTCTATGTTATTAGACTATATTAAGTAATTGACAATATTACATGTCCAGTTTCTATGTTATTAGACTATATTAAGTAATGGACAATATTACATGTCCAGTTTCTATGTTATTAGACTATATTAAGCAATTGACAATAGTATATGTCCAGTTTCTATGTTATTAGACTATATTAAGTAATTGACAATATTACATGTCCAGTTTCTATGTTATTAGACTATATTAAGTAATGGACAATATTACATGTCCAGTTTCTTTGTTATTAGACCAGAATAAGTAATTGACAATATTACATGTCCAGTTTCTATGTTATTAGACTATATTAAGTAATTGACAATATTACATGTCCAGTTTCTATGTTATTAGACTATATTAAGTAATGGACAATATTACATGTCCAGTTTCTATGTTATTAGACTATATTAAGTAATTGACAATATTACATGTCCAGTTTCTATGTTATTAGACTATATTAAGTAATTGACAATATTACATGTCCAGTTTCTATGTTATTAGACTATATTAAGTAATTGACAATAGTGCATATCCAGTTTCTATGTTATTAGACTATATTAAGTAATTGACAATATTACATGTCCAGTTTCTATGTTATTAGACTATATTAAGTAATTGACAATATTACATGTCCAGTTTCTATGTTATTAGACTATTTCAAGTAATTGACAATATTACATGTCCAGTTTCTATGTTATTAGACTATATTAAGTAATTGACAACATTACATGTCCAGTTTCTATGTTATTAGACTATATTAAGTAATTGACAACATTACATGTCCAGTTTCTTTGTTATTAGACTATATTAAGTAATTGACAACATTACATGTCCAGTTTCTATGTTATTATACTATATTAAGTAATTGACAATATTACATGTCCAGTTTCTATGTTATTAGACTATTTCAAGTAATTGACAATATTACATGTCCAGTTTCTATGTTATTAGACTATATTAAGTAATTGACAATATTACATGTCCA
Organism: Bathymodiolus septemdierum; assembly: GCA_963383655.1. Lineage (NCBI taxonomy): Eukaryota > Metazoa > Mollusca > Bivalvia > Mytilida > Modiolidae > Bathymodiolus > Bathymodiolus septemdierum. The sequence continues at coordinate 38,488,716 of OY726530.1, read as the reverse complement.
GTTTCTATGTTATTAGACTATATTAAGTAATTGACAATATTACATGTCCAGTTTCTATGTTATTAGACTATATTAAGTAATTGACAATAGTACATATCCAGTTTCTATGTTATTAGACTATATTAAGTAATTGACAATATTACATGTCCAGTTTCTATGTTATTATACTATATTAAGTAATTGACAATATTACATGTCCAGTTTCTATGTTATTAGACTATTTCAAGTAATTGACAATATTACATGTCCAGTTTCTATGTTATTAGACTATATTAAGTAATTGACAACATTACATGTCCAGTTTCTATGTTATTAGACTATATTAAGTAATTGACAACATTACATGTCCAGTTTCTTTGTTATTAGACTATATTAAGTAATTGACAACATTACATGTCCAGTTTCTATGTTATTATACTATATTAAGTAATTGACAATATTACATGTCCAGTTTCTATGTTATTAGACTATTTCAAGTAATTGACAATATTACATGTCCAGTTTCTATGTTATTAGACAATATTAAGTAATTGACAACATTACATGTCCAGTTTCTATGTTATTAGACTATATTAAGTAATTGACAACATTACATGTCCAGTTTCTTTGTTATTAGACTATATTAAGTAATTGACAACATTACATGTCCAGTTTCTATTTTATTAGACTATATTAAGTAATTGACAATATTACATGTCCAGTTTCTATGTTATTAGACTATATCAAGTAATTGACAATATTACATGTCCAGTTTCTATGTTATTAGACTATATTAAGTAATTGACAATATTACATGTCCAGTTTCTTTGTTATTATATGTTATTCAGCTATCAGACAGGGTATATAATGTGACATTCCCGGCTTAGGATCTATATTCCCTGAGGCGCATATCCTAAGCCGGGAATGTCTGATAGCTGAATAACAGATATATTACGGATTTAACCTTTTTTTTTTTTAATACAACATCCAACTGTATTAAATAAATTTGCCTCTTTTACTTTCATTTTTTGTATCTCTAGATGTCCGTTTCCGTACCTTTGACGTCATTCTTCAATGACGTCAAAATATGTGTCGCGTTGTATAGGGTGTCCCGTGAAGGAAAATACTGTACTAAATTTCTAAATCAATACAGTTTCATATGTAGTAAATTTTATAAACTTTATAAATATAACATTAATATATCACATAACAAAACAACGGGTTTGCGAAACAGTTTCAATAATTTAAATGTTAACAACATGTAAATAAAACCCTGGCGTGGCCCCATGACGTCGAAATTTTCAAGGCTCAACGTTTTGTTTTTTGTGATGGTACAGCCGTGGAACATAGGAGTTTGCTGAATCGATCAGGTATTTGTGACGGAATTAACTGTTGTAATATTTTTTGTTCATGCAGCCGTTTTGAGTATAAAAACAGCATTTAATTTGGTAAAAATACATTTATTATTCCGTATTATACCATTGATTCAGTGAAGCGTAATGTTTTGTCGTCCATGTTTTAATCGTTTTTGGGAACTGAAATATATACCCCATCTGTTTTCCGAATATATGCTGACATTCAGGGTTGAAGAATCAATGAAAATATGTGTAACAAACTAAATTCGTAATATTAGACTATATTAAGTAATTGACAACATTACATGTCCAGTTTCTTTGTTATTAGACTATATTAAGTAATTGACAATATTACATGTCCAGTTTCTATGTTATTAGACTATATTAAGTAATTGACATTATTATACTTTACTATAGAAACCAAGCAAGAAATAATTAAGATATTTTAAAGTTTTATTTCATGGAACAAGAAATAACTCATTATTCCCGCTGCAAACTGCACGTAGGTCAAATAATTGTGAGGGAATCTGTACGTAGCACAAAATTACTGTTTGAAATTGGCATGTGCTAAAAGGTGAAGTGGAGTCGTGGAGTGGAGTGGAATCTTGGAGACTCCAAATTGGAGTGGAGTCTTGTAGACTCCAAATTGGAGTGGAGTCTTGATTGAACATATGAATAGGGGTGTATTTCAATCTCCAGTGGGTACCATTGTCCAAAGTTTAGAGTCGTAGAATGTTCCCATGTAAACATTTAAATATAAACGTAAGCAATTATGCCGACCTACAAATGATTATGTGAAGTTATGGGTTTAATAATTCAAATAGCTTCATTTGTCTTTTTGTCTTACCAATAATTTGCAACCATATTTTTTCTTTAATCATTTATTATAATCTAAAATGTGATTAAAACTTGGTCTGGGAATGACTCCAAAATTTCACTCCACTCTACGACTCCAAACTTTTGTACGTCGAAACAATAACTAGTTATTTCCCTCAGCATGTCGAACCAATAACTAGTTATTTCCCTCATATTAGTTCAGTATAATAATACAGCTATGTCCTTCATGGTAAGTTAATATCCATAATTATTAAATCTTTGGACCTTGGCAAAATAACCCTTTCTCAATTTAATAATTATGGATTCGGACCTCGGGAAAATAACCCATTCTCAATTTACAAATGTAATAATTATGGATATTAACTTCTCATGAAGACCATAATTGTATAATATTACATGTCCAGTTTCTATGTTATTAGACTATATGAAGTAATTGACAACATTACATGTCCAGTTTCTATGTTATTAGACTATATGAAGTAATTGACAATATTACATGTCCAGTTTCTTTGTTATTAGACTATATTAAGTAATTGACAATATTACATGTCCAGTTTCTATGTTATTAGACTATATTAAGTAATTGACAATATTACATGTCCAGTTTCTTTGTTATTAGATTATATTAAGTAATTGACAATATTACATGTCCAGTTTCTATGTTATTAGACTATATTAAGTAATTGACAATATTACATGTCCAGTTTCTATGTTATTAGACTATATCAAGTAATTGACAACATTACATGTCCAGTTTCTATGTTATTAGACTATATTAAGTAATTGATAATATTACATGTCCAGTTTCTATGTTATTAGAATATATTAAGTAATGGACAATATTACATGTCCAGTTTCTATGTTATTAGACTATATTAAGTAATTGACAATATTATATGTCCAGTTTCTATGTTATTAGACTATATTAAGTAATTGACAATATTACATGTCCAGTTTCTATGTTATTAGACTATATTAAGTAATGGACAATATTACATGTCCAGTTTCTTTGTTATTAGACTATATTAAGTAATTGACAATATTACATGTCCAGTTTCTATGATATTAGACTATATTAAGTAATTGACAATATTACATGTCCAGTTTCTATGTTATTAGACTATATCAAGTAATTGACAACATTACATGTCCAGTTTCTATGTTATTAGACTATATTAAGTAATTGACAATATTACATGTCCAGTTTCTATGTTATTAGACTATATTAAGTAATTGACAATATTACATGTCCAGTTTCTATGTTATTAGACTATATTAAGTAATGGACAATATTACATGTCCAGTTTCTATGTTATTAGACTATATTAAGTAATGGACAATATTACATGTCCAGTTTCTATGTTATTAGACTATATTAAGTAATTGACAATATTATATGTCCAGTTTCTATGTTATTAGACTATATTAAGTAATGGACAATATTACATGTCCATTTTCTATGTTATTAGACAATATTAAATAATTGACAATATTACATGTCCAGTTTCTATGTTATTAGACTATATTAAGTAATTGACAATATTACATGTCCAGTTTCTATGTTATTATAATATATTAAGTGTGCTAATATTAATCTCAATGAAGGAAAAATTATATTTCGACAAATAACATTTTGTAAAAGTATTAAAAAACCATTAAAAAAAATATTGCTATTAAATTGCTACTCTAGAGCTAGACAACTTTTACTGGTAACTTGAAATATTGTGCTTTTATAAATCCAAGCTTGGATTACATTATCGTCGTTCTGATAGAGCCACAACTGTCGCTAATGCAGGTATTGCATAGAAGACTGTTCAAGAAACACGGCAGATGGAAGTCAGAGACAGCTAAAGACGGTTGTGTGAGAAAAAAATATAAAAACTCAACTTCCAGTGTCCATGAATTTATTAAATAAATAAATTTAATTTGCAGTTTTTCTCGTTCTTTATTTTTTTCGAATACAAGTGGCACCTGCTATGTGAGATTTTCTGTGGATTATTTGATAAATATTTTATTCTTTGTTTGAGGGAAATGAATTACAACATAAATCTATTTATCAAAGGTCAACAGTTTCCAACACGTGATTTTATTTTGGTTTTTTTAAAATGTGTTCATATATTTTTAGAGTGAAGTCTAGACAATGTTATATGCACGGATGATTAAGCTGTGCTGGATTTGACAAGTGAGCTGTTTGAAGTCATTCGAGCTATTGTATTCCATGTATTTAGAAGCTTTGTAGCCATTCAAATATATATCAGATACAGTACTATTGAAACATGAGTACTCGGGTGAAAGCCTTCACCTGGACTTTCACCTCAGTACGAATGCGGAAACAGATACCTGTTTTAATCAATTCGGGCAACTTCTTCTGTTTCAATAACAATGTATCTAACCTGTACAATAATGATGTTATAATTAATAAAAGTCGTGAGAACAGTTTTGTTTGTGAACTAGGTTACCTAATTTTCCTATTACAACATTGGTCAAATTCTTAAGCTCGTTAATAAAAAAAAAACTGTATAAACATTGGCCTGTATCAGCGGCCTCTAACAGCGGTCTGAAGCTGATATTAGAGGCCGCATTTACAATATTTAGCATTGCTGGGGCATTATGGTACAACATATTTTATATATTTGCTGATATGTTGTGCTAAGCGGTGCAGAAATACAATTGACATGTTATAGACATTGGATGGGACGTTATAAAATAACATTTTCTTGCTGTTGTATATATAATATAATAGAATAGAATAGTTTTATTAAATCAATCAAGAAGCCCGCGAGAGCACAAAATTACAGACATTTGCATTTTACACTTACAATGATTTTGATGATTAGTAACATATATGACATATATAAAAAGAATAAAAACAAGTATAGATGATCGACACTGCAGGGGGGAAACCACCCATAGGCAGAACAAACTATAGCAGTTTATAGCTAATATTATGATATACATAAAAAATATATATTATACAAATATAATATGATGCAGATATAACATGGTGTTCATATCACGAATACTATTTTATCTTTAAGTAAGGTTACATTTGCAATGTATATATTTAATTTAAAACAATAAAGCCATGTACTTGGCAAATGCAAGTGGCACCTCACATGTGAGAGTTTCTGTTGTTTATTTAATAAATATATTATGTCTCGTTTGAGTAAAACGAATACGAACATGACTGAAATGAAGCTCTCTGGACGTTGATAGTAACAATTCAGTCAGTATTTCTATTTGTTGTACTTTATATTAATATTGTTTCTTTATTGAGTAATTTCAGCTAGTCAGAGCTCATTCAAAATATGCACCATTCTGCTAACTTTTGCAAGAATTATTGAAAGAGCACCCACGTTTGTTTGTTTGTTTGTGTTTTTTGTTTGTTTTTTGTTTTTGTTTTTTTTTCTTTTTCTGGTGGGTCCGTGATGCTCTTCTTTTTTGTTTTTTGTCTTGTCTTTCTGTCTTGTTTGTCTTTGCTGTATGTCTTGTTGCCTCTGTCTCTGTGTTGTTTGTCTTTGGTGTATGTATTGTTGCCTGTGTCTCTGTCTTGTTTGTCTTTGGTGTATGTCTTGTTGTCTGTGTCTCTGTCTTGTTTGTCTTTGGTGTATGTATTGTTGTCTGTGTCTCTGTCTTGTTTGTCTTTGGTGTATGTCTTGTTGTCTGTGTCTCTGTCTTGTTTGTCTTAGGTGTATGTATTGTTGCCTGTGTTTCTGTCTTGTTTGTCTTTGGTGTATGTATTGTTGCCTGTGTCTCTGTCTTGTTTGTCTTTGGTGTATGCATTGTTGTCTGTGTCTCTGTCTTGTTTGTCTTAGGTGTATGTATTGTTGCCTGTGTTTCTGTCTTGTTTGTCTTTGGTGTATGTATTGTTGCCTGTGTCTCTGTCTTGTTTGTCTTTGGTGTATGCATTGTTGTCTGTGTCTCTGTCTTGTTTGTCTTAGGTGTATGTATTGTTGCCTGTGTTTCTGTCTTGTTTGTCTTTGGTGTATGTATTGTTGCCTGTGTCTCTGTCTTGTTTGTCTTTGGTGTATGTATTGTTGTCTGTGTCTCTGTCTTGTTTGTCTTTGGTGTATGTATTGTTGCCTGTGTCTCTGTGTTGTTTTTCTTTGGTGTATGTATTGTTTCCTGTGTCTCTGTCTTGTTTTTCTTTGGTGTATGTATTGTTGCCTGTGTCTCTCTTGTTTTTCTTTGGTGTATGTATTGTTGCCTGTGTTTCTGTCTTGTTTTTCTTTGGTGTATGTATTGTTTCCTGTGTCTCTGTCTTGTTTTTCTTTGGTGTATGTATTGTTGCCTGTGTCTCTGTCTTGTTTTTCTTTGCTGTATGTATTGTTGCCTGTGTTTCTGTCTTGTTTGTCTTTGGTGTATGTATTGTTGCCTGTGTTTCTATCTTGTTTGTCTTTGGTGTATGTATTGTTGCCTCTGTTTCTGTCTTGTTTTTCTTTGGTGTATGTATTGTTGCCTGTGTCTCTGTCTTGTTTGTCTTTGGTGTATGCATTGTTGCCTGTGTCTCTGTTTTGTTTTTCTTTGGTGTATGTCTTGTTGTCTGTGTCTCTGTCTTATTTTTCTTTGGTGTATGTATTGTTGTCTGTGTCTCTGTCTTGTTTTTCTTTGGTGTATGTATTGTTGCCTGTGTCTCTGTCTTGTTTGTCTTTGGCACGTATGCATTGTTGCCTGTGTCTCTGTCTTGTTTTTCTTTGGTGTATGTATTGTTGCCTGTTTCTCTGTCTTGTTTTTCTTTGGTGTATGTATTGTTGCCTGTGTTTCTGTCTTGTTTGTCTTTGGTGTATGTATTGTTGCCTGTGTTTCTGTCTTGTTTTTCTTTGGTGTATGTATTGTTGCCTGTGTCTCTGTATTGTTTTTCGTTGGTGTATGTATTGTTGCCTGTGTCTCTGTCTTGTTTTTCTTTGGTGTATATATTGTTGCCTGTGTCTCTGTCTTGTTTTTCTTTGCTGTATGTATTGTTGCCTGTGTCTCTCTTGTTTTTCTTTGGTGTATGTATTGTTGCCTGTGTTTCTGTCTTGTTTGTCTTTGGTGTATGTATTGTTTCCTGTGTCTCTGTCTTGTTTTTCTTTGGTGTATGTATTGTTGCCTGTGTCTCTGTCTTGTTTTTCTTTGGTGTATGTATTGTTGCCTGTGTCTCTGTCTTCTTTTTCTTTGGTGTATGTATTGTTTCCTGTGTCTCTGTCTTGTTTATCTTTGGTGTATGTATTGTTGCCTGTGTCTCTGTCTTGTTTTTCTTTGGTGTATGTATTGTTTCCTGTGTCTCTGTCTTGTTTTTCTTTGGTGTATGTATTGTTTCCTGTGTCTCTGTCTTGTTTTTCTTTGGTGTATGTATTGTTGCCTGTGTCTCTATCTTGTTTGTCTTTGCTGTATGTATTGTTGCCTGTGTTTCTGTCTTGTTTGTCTTTGGTGTATGTATTGTTGCTTGTGTTTCTGTCTTGTTTGTCTTTGGTGTATGTATTGTTGCCTGTGTTTCTGTCTTGTTTTTCTTTGGTGTATGTATTGTTGCCTATGTCTCTGTCTTGTTTGTCTTTGGTGTATGCATTGTTGCCTGTGTCTCTGTTTTGTTTGTCTTTGGTGTATGTCTTGTTGTCTGTGTTTCTGTCTTGTTTTTCTTTGGTGTATGTATTGTTGTCTGTGTCTCTGTGTTGTTATTCTTTGGTGTATGTATTGTTGCCTGTGTTTCTGTCTTGTTTGTCTTTGGCACGTATGCATTGTTGCCTGTGTCTCTGTCTTGTTTGTCTTTGGTGTATGTATTGTTGCCTGTGTCTCTGTGTTGTTTGTCTTTGGTGTATGTAGTGTTGCCTGTGTTTCTGTCTTATTTGTCTTTCGTGTATGTATTGTTGCCTGTGTCTCTGTCTTGTTTTTCTTTGGTGTATGTATTGTTGCCTGTGTCTCTGTGTTGTTTTTCTTTGGTGTATGCATTGTTGCCTGTGTTTCTGTGTTGTTTTTCTTTGGTGTATGTATTGTTGCTTGTGTCTCTGTCTTGTTTTTCTTTGGTGTATGTATTGTTGCCTGTGTCTCTGTGTTGTTGTTCTTTGGTGTATGTATTGTTGCCTGTGTCTCTGTCTTATTTGTCTTTGGTGTATGTATTGTTGCCTGTGTCTCTGTCTTGTTTTTCTTTGGTGTATGTATTGTTGCCTGTGTCTCTGTATTGTGTTTCTTTGGAGTATGTATTGTTGCCTGTGTCTCTGTCTTGTTTTTCTTGGTGTATGCATTGCTACCTGTGTCTCTGTCTTGTTTTTCTTTGGTGTATGTATTGTTGTCTGTGTCTCTGTGTTGTTTTTCTTTGGTGTATGCATGTTGCCTGTGTCTCTGTGTTGTTTGTCTTTGGTGCATGTATTGTTGCCTGTTTCTCTGTCTTGTTTGTCTTTGGTGCATGTATTGTTGCCTATGTCTCTGTCTTGTTTTCCTTTGGTGCATGTATTGTTGCCTGTGTCTCTGTCTTGTTTGTCTTTGGTGTATGTATAGTTGCCTGTTTCTCTGTATTGTTTTTCTTTGGTGTATGTATTGTTGCCTGTTTCTCTGTCTTGTTTGTCTTTGGTGCATGTATTGTTGCCTGTTTCTCTGTCTTGTTTGTCTTTGGTGCATGTATTGTTGCCTGTGTCTCTGTCTTGTTTGTCTTTGGTGCATGTATTGTTGCCTGTATCTCTGTGTTGTTTGTCTTTGGTGTATGTAGTGTTGCCTGTGTTTCTGTCTTATTTGTCTTTGGTGTATGCATTGTTGCCTGTGTCTCTGTGTTGTTTTTCTTAGGTGTATGTATTGTTGCCTGTGTCTCTGTGTTGTTTGTCTTTTGTGTATGTAGTGTTGCCTGTGTTTCTGTCTTATTTGTCTTTGGTGTATGTATTGTTGCCTGTGTCTCTGTGTTGTTTGTCTTTGGTGTATGTATTGTTGCCTGTGTCTCTGTCTTGTTTTTCTTTGGTGTATGTATTGTTGCCTGTGTCTCTGTCTTGTATGTCTTTGGTGTATGTATTGTTGCCTGTGTCTCTGTTTTGTTTTTCTTTGGTGTATGTCTTGTTGTCTGTGTCTCTGTGTTGTTTTTCTTTGGTGTATGTATTGTTGCCTGTGTCTCTGTCTTGTTTGTCTTTGTCACGTATGCATTGTTGCCTGTGTCTCTGTGTTGTTTGTCTTTGGTGTATATATTGTTGCCTGTTTCTCTGTCTTGTTTTTCTTTGGTGTATGTATTGTTGCCTGTGTTTCTGTCTTGTTTGTCTTTGGTGTATGTATTGTTGCCTGTGTTTCTGTCTTGCTTGTCTTTGGTGTATGTATTGTTGCCTGTGTTTCTGTATTGTTTGTCGTTGGTGTATATATTGTTGCCTGTGTTTCTGTCTTGTTTTTCTTTGGTGTATGTATTGTTGCCTGTGTCTCTGTCTTGTTTTTCTTTGGTGTATGTATAGTTTCCTGTTTCTCTGTCTTGTTTTTCTTTGGTGTATGTATTGTTGCCTGTGTCTCTGTCTTGTTTGTCTTTGGTGCATGTATTGTTGCCTGTTTCTCTGTCTTGTTTGTCTTTGGTGCATATATTGTTGCCTGTGTCTCTGTCTTGTTTTTCTTTAGTGTATGTAGTGTTGCCTGTGTTTCTGTCTTATTTGTCTTTGGTGTATGTATTGTTGTCTGTGTCTCTGTGTTGTTTTTCTTTGGTGTATGTATTGTTGCCTGTGTCTCTGTCTTGTTTTTCTTTGGCACGTATGCATTGTTGCCTGTGTCTCTGTGTTGTTTGTCTTTGGTGTATATATTGTTGCCTGTTTCTCTGTCTTGTTTTTCTTTGGTGTATGTATTGTTGCCTGTGTTTCTGTCTTTTTTGTCTTTGGTGTATGTATTGTTGCCTGTGTTTCTGTCTTGTTTGTCTTTGGTGTATGTATTGTTGCCTGTGTTTCTGTATTGTTTGTCGTTGGTGTATATATTGTTGCCTGTGTCTCTGTCTTGTTTTTCTTTGGTGTATGTATTGTTGCCTGTGTCTCTGTCTTGTTTGTCTTTGGTGTATGTATAGTTGCCTGTTTCTCTGTATTGTTTTTCTTTGGTGTATGCATTGTTGCCTGTGTCTCTGTCTTGTTTGTCTTTGGTGCATGTATTGTTGCCTGTTTCTCTGTCTTGTTTGTCTTTGGTGCATGTATTGTTGCCTGTGTCTCTGTCTTGTTTTTCTTTAGTGTATGTAGTGTTGCCTGTGTTTCTGTCTTATTTGTCTTTGGTGTATGTATTGTTGCCTGTGTCTCTGTCTTGTTTTTCTTTGGTGTATGTATTGTTGCCTGTGTTTCTGTCTTGTTTGTCTTTGGTGTATGTATTGTTGCCTGTGTTTCTGTCTTGTTTGTCTTTGGTGTATGTATTGTTGCCTGTGTTTCTGTATTGTTTGTCGTTGGTGTATATATTGTTGCCTGTGTCTCTGTCTTGTTTTCTTTGGTGTATGTATTGTTGCCTGTGTCTCTGTCTTGTTTGTCTTTGGTGCATGTATTGTTGCCTGTTTCTCTGTCTTGTTTGTCTTTGGTGCATGTATTGTTGCCTGTGTCTCTGTCTTGTTTTTCTTTAGTGTATGTAGTGTAGCCTGTGTTTCTGTCTTATTTGTCTTTCGTGTATGTATTGTTGCCTGTGTCTCTGTGTTGTTGGTCTTTGGTGTATGTATTGTTGCTTGTGTCTCTGTGTTGTTGTTCTTTGGTGTATGTATTGTTGCCTGTGTCTCTGTCTTATTTGTCTTTGGTGTATGTATTGTTGCCTGTGTCTCTGTCTTGTTTGTCTTAGGTGTATGTATTGTTGCCTGTGTCTCTGTATTGTTTTTCTTTGGTGTATGTATTGTTGCCTGTGTCTCTGTCTTGTTTTTCTTTGGTGTATGTATTGTTGTCTGTGTCTCTGTCTTGTTTTTCTTTGGTGTATGCATTGTTGCCTGTGTCTCTGTATTGTTTTTCTTTGGTGTATGTATTGTTGCCTGTGTCTCTGTCTTGTTTGTCTTTGGTGCATGTATTGTTGCCTGTTTCTCTGTCTTGTTTGTCTTTGGTGCATGTATTGTTGCCTGTGTCTCTCTGTTGTTTGTCTTTGGTGTATATATTGTTGCCTGTGTCTCTGTGTTGTTTGTCTTTGGTGTATGTAGTGTTGCCTGTGTTTCTGTCTTATTTGTCTTTGGTGTATATATTGTTGCCTGTTTCTCTGTCTTGTTTTTCTTTGGTGTATGTATTGTTGCCTGTGTTTCTGTCTTGTTTGTCTTTGGTGTATGTATTGTTGCCTGTGTTTCTGTCTTGCTTGTCTTTGGTGTATGTATTGTTGCCTGTGTTTCTGTATTGTTTGTCGTTGGTGTATATATTGTTGCCTGTGTTTCTGTCTTGTTTTTCTTTGGTGTATGTATTGTTGCCTGTGTCTCTGTCTTGTTTGTCTTTGGTGTATGTATAGTTTCCTGTTTCTCTGTCTTGTTTTTCTTTGGTGTATGTATTGTTGCCTGTGTCTCTGTCTTGTTTGTCTTTGGTGCATGTATTGTTGCCTGTTTCTCTGTCTTGTTTGTCTTTGGTGCATATATTGTTGCCTGTGTCTCTGTCTTGTTTTTCTTTAGTGTATGTAGTGTTGCCTGTGTTTCTGTCTTATTTGTCTTTGGTGTATGTATTGTTGTCTGTGTCTCTGTGTTGTTTTTCTTTGGTGTATGTAATGTTGCCTGTGTCTCTGTCTTGTTTTTCTTTGGCACGTATGCATTGTTGCCTGTGTCTCTGTGTTGTTTGTCTTTGGTGTATATATTGTTGCCTGTTTCTCTGTCTTGTTTTTCTTTGGTGTATGTATTGTTGCCTGTGTTTCTGTCTTTTTTGTCTTTGGTGTATGTATTGTTGCCTGTGTTTCTGTCTTGTTTGTCTTTGGTGTATGTATTGTTGCCTGTGTTTCTGTATTGTTTGTCGTTGGTGTATATATTGTTGCCTGTGTCTCTGTCTTGTTTTTCTTTGGTGTATGTATTGTTGCCTGTGTCTCTGTCTTGTTTGTCTTTGGTGTATGTATAGTTGCCTGTTTCTCTGTATTGTTTTTCTTTGGTGTATGCATTGTTGCCTGTGTCTCTGTCTTGTTTGTCTTTGGTGCATGTATTGTTGCCTGTTTCTCTGTCTTGTTTGTCTTTGGTGCATGTATTGTTGCCTGTGTCTCTGTCTTGTTTTTCTTTAGTGTATGTAGTGTTGCCTGTGTTTCTGTCTTATTTGTCTTTGGTGTATGTATTGTTGCCTGTGTCTCTGTCTTGTTTTTCTTTGGTGTATGTATTGTTGCCTGTGTTTCTGTCTTGTTTTTCTTTGGTGTATGTATTGTTGCCTGTGTTTCTGTCTTGTTTGTCTTTGGTGTATGTATTGTTGCCTGTGTTTCTGTATTGTTTGTCGTTGGTGTATATATTGTTGCCTGTGTCTCTGTCTTGTTTTCTTTGGTGTATGTATTGTTGCCTGTGTCTCTGTGTTGTTGGTCTTTGGTGTATGTATTGTTGCTTGTGTCTCTGTGTTGTTGTTCTTTGGTGTATGTATTGTTGCCTGTGTCTCTGTCTTATTTGTCTTTGGTGTATGTATTGTTGCCTGTGTCTCTGTCTTGTTTGTCTTTGGTGTATGTATTGTTGCCTGTGTCTCTGTATTGTTTTTCTTTGGTGTATGTATTGTTGCCTGTGTCTCTGTCTTGTTTTTCTTTGGTGTATGTATTGTTGTCTGTGTCTCTGTCTTGTTTTTCTTTGGTGTATGCATTGTTGCCTGTGTCTCTGTATTGTTTTTCTTTGGTGTATGTATTGTTGCCTGTGTCTCTGTCTTGTTTGTCTTTGGTGCATGTATTGTTGCCTGTTTCTCTGTCTTGTTTGTCTTTGGTGCATGTATTGTTGCCTGTGTCTCTCTGTTGTTTGTCTTTGGTGTATATATTGTTGCCTGTGTCTCTGTGTTGTTTGTCTTTGGTGTATGTAGTGTTGCCTGTGTTTCTGTCTTATTTGTCTTTGGTGTATATATTGTTGCCTGTGTCTCTGTCTTGTTTTTCTTTGGTGTATGTATTGTTGCCTGTGTCTCTGTGTTGTTTTTCTTTGGTGTATGCATTGTTGCCTGTGTTTCTGTGTTGTTTGTCTCTGGTGTATGTATTGTTGCTTGTGTCTCTGTCTTGTTTTTCTTTGGTGTATGTATTGTTGCCTGTGTCTCTGTGTTGTTGTTCTTTGGTGTATGTATTGTTGCCTGTGTCTCTGTCTTATTTGTCTTTGGTGTATGTATTGTTGCCTGTGTCTCTGTCTTGTTTTTCTTTGGTGTATGTATTGTTGCCTGTGTCTCTGTATTGTTTTTCTTTGGTGTATGTATTGTTGCCTGTGTCTCTGTCTTGTTTTTCTTGGTGTATGCATTGCTACCTGTGTCTCTGTCTTGTTTTTCTTTGGTGTATGTATTGTTGTCTGTGTCTCTGTGTTGTTTTTCTTTGGTGTATGCATTGTTGCCTGTTTCTCTGTATTGTTTTTCTTTGGTGTATGTATTGTTGCCTGTGTCTCTGTCTTGTTTGTCTTTGGTGTATGTATTGTTGCCTGTGTCTCTGTTTTGTTTTTCTTTGGTGTATGTCTTGTTGTCTGTGTCTCTGTGTTGTTTTTCTTTGGTGTATGTATTGTTGCCTGTGTCTCTGTCTTGTTTGTCTTTGGCACGTATGCATTGTTGCCTGTGTCTCTGTGTTGTTTGTCTTTGGTGTATATATTGTTGCCTGTTTCTCTGTCTTGTTTTTCTTTGGTGTATGTATTGTTGCCTGTGTTTCTGTCTTGTTTGTCTTTGGTGTATGTATTGTTGCCTGTGTTTCTGTCTTGCTTGTCTTTGGTGTATGTATTGTTGCCTGTGTTTCTGTATTGTTTGTCGTTGGTGTATATATTGTTGCCTGTGTTTCTGTCTTGTTTTTCTTTGGTGTATGTATTGTTGCCTGTGTCTCTGTCTTGTTTGTCTTTGGTGTATGTATAGTTTCCTGTTTCTCTGTCTTGTTTTTCTTTGGTGTATGTATTGTTGCCTGTGTCTCTGTCTTGTTTGTCTTTGGTGCATATATTGTTGCCTGTGTCTCTGTCTTGTTTTTCTTTAGTGTATGTAGTGTTGCCTGTGTTTCTGTCTTATTTGTCTTTGGTGTATGTATTGTTGTCTGTGTCTCTGTGTTGTTTTTCTTTGGTGTATGTATTGTTGCCTGTGTCTCTGTCTTGTTTTTCTTTGGCACGTATGCATTGTTGCCTGTGTCTCTGTGTTGTTTGTCTTTGGTGTATATATTGTTGCCTGTTTCTCTGTCTTGTTTTTCTTTGGTGTATGTATTGTTGCCTGTGTTTCTGTCTTTTTTGTCTTTGGTGTATGTATTGTTGCCTGTGTTTCTGTCTTGTTTTTCTTTGGTGTATGTATTGTTGCCTGTGTTTCTGTATTGTTTGTCGTTGGTGTATATATTGTTGCCTGTGTCTCTGTCTTGTTTTTCTTTGGTGTATGTATTGTTGCCTGTGTCTCTGTCTTGTTTTTCTTGGTGTATGCATTGCTACCTGTGTCTCTGTCTTGTTTTTCTTTGGTGTATGTATTGTTGTCTGTGTCTCTGTGTTGTTTTTCTTTGGTGTATGCATTGTTGCCTGTTTCTCTGTATTGTTTTTCTTTGGTGTATGTATTGTTGCCTGTGTCTCTGTCTTGTTTGTCTTTGGTGTATGTATTGTTGCCTGTGTCTCTGTTTTGTTTTTCTTTGGTGTATGTCTTGTTGTCTGTGTCTCTGTGTTGTTTTTCTTTGGTGTATGTATTGTTGCCTGTGTCTCTGTCTTGTTTGTCTTTGGCACGTATGCATTGTTGCCTGTGTCTCTGTGTTGTTTGTCTTTGGTGTATATATTGTTGCCTGTTTCTCTGTCTTGTTTTTCTTTGGTGTATGTATTGTTGCCTGTGTTTCTGTCTTGTTTTTCTTTGGTGTATGTATTGTTGCCTGTGTTTCTGTCTTGCTTGTCTTTGGTGTATGTATTGTTGCCTGTGTTTCTGTATTGTTTGTCGTTGGTGTATATATTGTTGCCTGTGTTTCTGTCTTGTTTTTCTTTGGTGTATGTATTGTTGCCTGTGTCTCTGTCTTGTTTGTCTTTGGTGTATGTATAGTTTCCTGTTTCTCTGTCTTGTTTTTCTTTGGTGTATGTATTGTTGCCTGTGTCTCTGTCTTGTTTGTCTTTGGTGCATATATTGTTGCCTGTGTCTCTGTCTTGTTTTTCTTTAGTGTATGTAGTGTTGCCTGTGTTTCTGTCTTATTTGTCTTTGGTGTATGTATTGTTGTCTGTGTCTCTGTGTTGTTTTTCTTTGGTGTATGTATTGTTGCCTGTGTCTCTGTCTTGTTTTTCTTTGGCACGTATGCATTGTTGCCTGTGTCTCTGTGTTGTTTGTCTTTGGTGTATATATTGTTGCCTGTTTCTCTGTCTTGTTTTTCTTTGGTGTATGTATTGTTGCCTGTGTTTCTGTCTTTTTTGTCTTTGGTGTATGTATTGTTGCCTGTGTTTCTGTCTTGTTTTTCTTTGGTGTATGTATTGTTGCCTGTGTTTCTGTATTGTTTGTCGTTGGTGTATATATTGTTGCCTGTGTCTCTGTCTTGTTTTTCTTTGGTGTATGTATTGTTGCCTGTGTCTCTGTCTTGTTTGTCTTTGGTGTATGTATAGTTGCCTGTTTCTCTGTATTGTTTTTCTTTGGTGTATGCATTGTTGCCTGTGTCTCTGTCTTGTTTGTCTTTGGTGCATGTATTGTTGCCTGTTTCTCTGTCTTGTTTGTCTTTGGTGCATGTATTGTTGCCTGTGTCTCTGTCTTGTTTTTCTTTAGTGTATGTAGTGTTGCCTGTGTTTCTGTCTTATTTGTCTTTGGTGTATGTATTGTTGCCTGTGTCTCTGTCTTGTTTTTCTTTGGTGTATGTATTGTTGCCTGTGTTTCTGTCTTGTTTGTCTTTGGTGTATGTATTGTTGCCTGTGTCTCTGTGTTGTTGGTCTTTGGTGTATGTATTGTTGCTTGTGTCTCTGTGTTGTTGTTCTTTGGTGTATGTATTGTTGCCTGTGTCTCTGTCTTATTTGTCTTTGGTGTATGTATTGTTGCCTGTGTCTCTGTCTTGTTTGTCTTAGGTGTATGTATTGTTGCCTGTGTCTCTGTATTGTTTTTCTTTGGTGTATGTATTGTTGCCTGTGTCTCTGTCTTGTTTTTCTTTGGTGTATGTATTGTTGTCTGTGTCTCTGTCTTGTTTTTCTTTGGTGTATGCATTGTTGCCTGTGTCTCTGTATTGTTTTTCTTTGGTGTATGTATTGTTGCCTGTGTCTCTGTCTTGTTTGTCTTTGGTGCATGTATTGTTGCCTGTTTCTCTGTCTTGTTTGTCTTTGGTGCATGTATTGTTGCCTGTGTCTCTCTGTTGTTTGTCTTTGGTGTATATATTGTTGCCTGTGTCTCTGTGTTGTTTGTCTTTGGTGTATGTAGTGTTGCCTGTGTTTCTGTCTTATTTGTCTTTGGTGTATATATTGTTGCCTGTGTCTCTGTCTTGTTTTTCTTTGGTGTATGTATTGTTGCCTGTGTCTCTGTGTTGTTTTTCTTTGGTGTATGCATTGTTGCCTGTGTTTCTGTGTTGTTTGTCTTTGGTGTATGTATTGTTGCTTGTGTCTCTGTCTTGTTTTTCTTTGGTGTATGTATTGTTGCCTGTGTCTCTGTGTTGTTGTTCTTTGGTGTATGTATTGTTGCCTGTGTCTCTGTCTTATTTGTCTTTGGTGTATGTATTGTTGCCTGTGTCTCTGTCTTGTTTTTCTTTGGTGTATGTATTGTTGCCTGTGTCTCTGTATTGTTTTTCTTTGGTGTATGTATTGTTGCCTGTGTCTCTGTCTTGTTTTTCTTGGTGTATGCATTGCTACCTGTGTCTCTGTCTTGTTTTTCTTTGGTGTATGTATTGTTGTCTGTGTCTCTGTGTTGTTTTTCTTTGGTGTATGCATTGTTGCCTGTTTCTCTGTATTGTTTTTCTTTGGTGTATGTATTGTTGCCTGTGTCTCTGTCTTGTTTGTCTTTGGTGTATGTATTGTTGCCTGTGTCTCTGTTTTGTTTTTCTTTGGTGTATGTCTTGTTGTCTGTGTCTCTGTGTTGTTTTTCTTTGGTGTATGTATTGTTGCCTGTGTCTCTGTCTTGTTTGTCTTTGGCACGTATGCATTGTTGCCTGTGTCTCTGTGTTGTTTGTCTTTGGTGTATATATTGTTGCCTGTTTCTCTGTCTTGTTTTTCTTTGGTGTATGTATTGTTGCCTGTGTTTCTGTCTTGTTTGTCTTTGGTGTATGTATTGTTGCCTGTGTTTCTGTCTTGCTTGTCTTTGGTGTATGTATTGTTGCCTGTGTTTCTGTATTGTTTGTCGTTGGTGTATATATTGTTGCCTGTGTTTCTGTCTTGTTTTTCTTTGGTGTATGTATTGTTGCCTGTGTCTCTGTCTTGTTTGTCTTTGGTGTATGTATAGTTTCCTGTTTCTCTGTCTTGTTTTTCTTTGGTGTATGTATTGTTGCCTGTGTCTCTGTCTTGTTTGTCTTTGGTGCATATATTGTTGCCTGTGTCTCTGTCTTGTTTTTCTTTAGTGTATGTAGTGTTGCCTGTGTTTCTGTCTTATTTGTCTTTGGTGTATGTATTGTTGTCTGTGTCTCTGTGTTGTTTTTCTTTGGTGTATGTATTGTTGCCTGTGTCTCTGTCTTGTTTTTCTTTGGCACGTATGCATTGTTGCCTGTGTCTCTGTGTTGTTTGTCTTTGGTGTATATATTGTTGCCTGTTTCTCTGTCTTGTTTTTCTTTGGTGTATGTATTGTTGCCTGTGTTTCTGTCTTTTTTGTCTTTGGTGTATGTATTGTTGCCTGTGTTTCTGTCTTGTTTTTCTTTGGTGTATGTATTGTTGCCTGTGTTTCTGTATTGTTTGTCGTTGGTGTATATATTGTTGCCTGTGTCTCTGTCTTGTTTTTCTTTGGTGTATGTATTGTTGCCTGTGTCTCTGTCTTGTTTGTCTTTGGTGTATGTATAGTTGCCTGTTTCTCTGTATTGTTTTTCTTTGGTGTATGCATTGTTGCCTGTGTCTCTGTCTTGTTTGTCTTTGGTGCATGTATTGTTGCCTGTTTCTCTGTCTTGTTTGTCTTTGGTGCATGTATTGTTGCCTGTGTCTCTGTCTTGTTTTTCTTTAGTGTATGTAGTGTTGCCTGTGTTTCTGTCTTATTTGTCTTTGGTGTATGTATTGTTGCCTGTGTCTCTGTCTTGTTTTTCTTTGGTGTATGTATTGTTGCCTGTGTTTCTGTCTTGTTTGTCTTTGGTGTATGTATTGTTGCCTGTGTTTCTGTCTTGTTTGTCTTTGGTGTATGTATTGTTGCCTGTGTTTCTGTATTGTTTGTCGTTGGTGTATATATTGTTGCCTGTGTCTCTGTCTTGTTTTCTTTGGTGTATGTATTGTTGCCTGTGTCTCTGTCTTGTTTGTCTTTGGTGCATGTATTGTTGCCTGTTTCTCTGTCTTGTTTGTCTTTGGTGCATGTATTGTTGCCTGTGTCTCTGTCTTGTTTTTCTTTAGTGTATGTAGTGTAGCCTGTGTTTCTGTCTTATTTGTCTTTGGTGTATGTATTGTTGCCTGTGTCTCTGTGTTGTTGGTCTTTGGTGTATGTATTGTTGCTTGTGTCTCTGTGTTGTTGTTCTTTGGTGTATGTATTGTTGCCTGTGTCTCTGTCTTATTTGTCTTTGGTGTATGTATTGTTGCCTGTGTCTCTGTCTTGTTTGTCTTAGGTGTATGTATTGTTGCCTGTGTCTCTGTATTGTTTTTCTTTGGTGTATGTATTGTTGCCTGTGTCTCTGTCTTGTTTTTCTTTGGTGTATGTATTGTTGTCTGTGTCTCTGTCTTGTTTTTCTTTGGTGTATGCATTGTTGCCTGTGTCTCTGTATTGTTTTTCTTTGGTGTATGTATTGTTGCCTGTGTCTCTGTCTTGTTTGTCTTTGGTGCATGTATTGTTGCCTGTTTCTCTGTCTTGTTTGTCTTTGGTGCATGTATTGTTGCCTGTGTCTCTCTGTTGTTTGTCTTTGGTGTATATATTGTTGCCTGTGTCTCTGTGTTGTTTGTCTTTGGTGTATGTAGTGTTGCCTGTGTTTCTGTCTTATTTGTCTTTGGTGTATATATTGTTGCCTGTGTCTCTGTCTTGTTTTTCTTTGGTGTATGTATTGTTGCCTGTGTCTCTGTGTTGTTTTTCTTTGGTGTATGCATTGTTGCCTGTGTTTCTGTGTTGTTTGTCTTTGGTGTATGTATTGTTGCTTGTGTCTCTGTCTTGTTTTTCTTTGGTGTATGTATTGTTGCCTGTGTCTCTGTGTTGTTGTTCTTTGGTGTATGTATTGTTGCCTGTGTCTCTGTCTTATTTGTCTTTGGTGTATGTATTGTTGCCTGTGTCTCTGTCTTGTTTTTCTTTGGTGTATGTATTGTTGCCTGTGTCTCTGTATTGTTTTTCTTTGGTGTATGTATTGTTGCCTGTGTCTCTGTCTTGTTTTTCTTGGTGTATGCATTGCTACCTGTGTCTCTGTCTTGTTTTTCTTTGGTGTATGTATTGTTGTCTGTGTCTCTGTGTTGTTTTTCTTTGGTGTATGCATTGTTGCCTGTTTCTCTGTATTGTTTTTCTTTGGTGTATGTATTGTTGCCTGTGTCTCTGTCTTGTTTGTCTTTGGTGCATGTATTGTTGCCTGTTTCTCTGTCTTGTTTGTCTTTGGTGCATGTATTGTTGCCTGTGTCTCTGTCTTGTTTGTCTTTGGTGCATGTATTGTTGCCTGTGTCTCTGTGTTGTTTGTCTTTGGTGTATGTAGTGTTGCCTGTGTTTCTGTCTTATTTGTCTTTGGTGTATGTATTGTTGCCTGTGTCTCTGTGTTGTTTGTCTTAGGTGTATGTATTGTTGCCTGTGTCTCTGTGTTGTTTGTCTTTTGTGTATGTAGTGTTGCCTGTGTTTCTGTCTTATTTGTCTTTGGTGTATGTATTGTTGCCTGTGTCTCTGTGTTGTTTGTCTTTGGTGTATGTATTGTTGCCTGTGTCTCTGTCTTGTTTTTCTTTGGTGTATGTATTGTTGCCTGTGTCTCTGTCTTGTTTTTCTTTGGTGTATGTATTGTTGCCTGTGTCTCTGTTTTGTTTGTCTTTGGTGTATGTCTTGTTGTCTTTGTCTCTGTGTTGTTTTTCTTTGGTGTATGTATTGTTGCCTGTGTCTCTGTCTTCTTTGTCTTTGGCACGTATGCATTGTTGCCTGTGTCTCTGTGTTGTTTGTCTTTGGTGTATGTAGTGTTGTCTGTGTTTGTCTTATTTGTCTTTGGTGTATGTATTGTTGCCTGTGTCTCTGTGTTGTTTGTCTTTGGTGTATGCATTGTTGCCTGTGTTTCTGTATTGTTTGTCGTTGGTGTATGTATTGTTGCCTGTGTCTCTTTCTTGTTTTTCTTTGGTGTATGTATTGTTGCCTGTGTCTCTGTATTGTTTGTCTTTGGTGTATGCATAGTTGCCTGTGTCTCTGTCTTGTTTGTCTTTGGTGCATGTATTGTTGCCTGTTTCTCTGTCTTGTTTGTCTTTGGTGCATGTATTGTTGCCTGTGTTTCTGTCTTTTTTGTCTTTGGTGCATTTATTGTTGCCGTTTTCTCTGTCTTGTTTGTCTTTGGTGCATGTATTGTTGCCTGTGTTTCTGTCTTGTTTGTCTTTGGTGAATGTATTGTTGCCTGTGTCTCTGTGTTGTTTTTCTTTGGTGAATGTATTGTTGCCTGTGTCTCTGTGTTGTTTTTCTTTGGTGTATGTAGTGTTGCCTGTGTTTCTGTCTTATTTGTCTTTGGTGTATGTATTGTTGCCTGTGTCTCTGTCTTGTTTGTCTTTGGTGTTTGTATTGTTGCCTGGGTCTCTGTCTTATTTTTCTTTGGTGTATGTGTTGTTGCCTGTGTCTCTGTGTTGTTTTTCTTTGGTGTATGTATTGTTGCCTGTGTCTCTGTCTTGTTTTTCTTTGGTGTATGTATTGTTGCCTGTGTATCTGTCTTGTTTTTCTTTGGTGTATGTATTGTTGCCTGTGTCTCTGTCTTGTTTTTCTTTGGTGTATGTATTGTTGCCTGTTTCTCTGTCTTGTTTTTCTTTGGTGTATGTATTGTTGCCTGTGTCTCTGTCTTGCTTTTCTTTGGTGTATGTATTGTTGCCTGTGTCTCTGTGTTGTTTTTCTTTGGTGTATGTAGTGTTGCCTGTGTCTCTGTCTTATTTGTCTTTGGTGTATGTATTGTTGCCTGTGTCTCTGTCTTGTTTTTCTTTGGTGTATGTATTGTTGCCTGTGTCTCTGCATTGTTTTTCTTTGGTGTATGTATTGTTGCCTGTGTCTCTGTCTTCTTTGTCTTGGTGTATGTATGGTTGCCTGTGTCTCTGTCTTGTTTTTCTTTAGTGTATGTATTGTTGTCTGTATCTCTGTATTGTTTGTCGTTGGCACGTATGCATTGTTGCCTGTTTCTCTGTCTTGTTTGTCTTTGGTGTATGTATTGTTGTCTGTGTCTCTGTCTTATTTGTCTTTGGTGTATGTATTGTTGCCTGTGTCTCTGTGTTGTTTGTCTTAGGTGTATGTATTGTTGCCTGTGTCTCTGTGTTGTTTGTCTTTGGTGTATGTAGTGTTGCCTGTGTCTCTGTGTTGTTTTTCTTTGGTGTATGTATTGTTGCCTGTGTCTCTGTCTTGTTTTTCTTTGGTGTATGTATTGTTGCCTGTGTCTCTGTCTTGTTTGTCTTTGGTGTATGCATTGTTGCCTGTGTTTCTATATTGTTTGTCGTTGGTGTATGTATTGTTGCCTGTGTCTCTGTCTTGTTTTTCTTTGGTGTATGTATTGTTGCCTGTGTCTCTGTATTGTTTGTCTTTGGTGTATGCATAGTTGCCTGTGTCTCTGTCTTGTTTGTCTTTGGTGCATGTACTGTTGCCTGTTTCTCTGTCTTGTTTGTCTTTGGTGCATGTATTGTTGCCTGTGTTTCTGTCTTGTTTGTCTTTGGTGCATGTATTGTTGCCGTTTTCTCTGTCTTGTTTGTCTCTGGCACGTATGTATTGTTGCCTGTGTCTCTGTCTTGTTTTTCTTTGGTGTATGTATTGTTGTCTGTGTTTCTGTTTTGTTTTTCTTTGGTGTATGTATTGTTGCCTGTGTCTGTCTTGTTTTTCTTTGGTGTATGTATTGTTGCCTGTGTCTCTGTCTTGTTTGTCTTTGGTGTATGTATTGTTGCCTGTTTCTCTGTCTTGTTTTTCTTTGGTGTATGTATTGTTGCCTGTGTCTCTGTATTGTTTTTCTTTGGTGTATGTATTGTCGCCTATGTCTCTGTCTTGTTTTTCTTTGGTGTATGTATTGTTGCATGTGTCTCTGTGTTGTTTGTCTTTGGTGTATGCATTGTTGCCTGTGTCTCTGTGCTGTTTGTCTTTGGTGTATGTATTGTTGCCTGTGTCTCTGTGTTGTTTGTCTTTGGTGTATGTATTGTTGCCTGTGTCTCTGTATTGTTTTTCTTTGGTGTATGTATTGTTGCCTGTGTCTCTGTCTTATTTGTCTTTGGTGTATGTATTGTTGCCTGTGTCTCTGTCTTGTTTTTCTTTGGTGTATGTATTGTTGCCTGTGTCTCTGCATTGTTTTTCTTTGGTGTATGTATTGTTGCCCGTGTCTGTATTGTTTGTCTTTGGCACGTATGCATTGTTGCCTGTTTCTCTGTCTTGTTTGTCTTTGGTGTATGTATTGTTGTCTGTTTCTCTGTATTGTTTTTCTTTGGTGTATGCATTGTTGTCTGTGTCTCTGTATTTTTTTTTTTTGGTGTATGTATTGTTGCCTGTGTCTCTGTCTTGTTTTTCTTTAGTGTATGTATTGTTGCCTGTGTCTCTGTATTGTTTGTCTGGCACGTATGCATTGTTGCCTGTTTCTCTGTCTTGTTTGTCTTTGGTGTATGTATTGTTGCGTTTCTCTCTATTGTTTGTCTTTGGCACGTATGTATTGTTGCCTGTGTCTCTGTCTTGTTTTTCTTTGGTGTATGTATTGGTGTCTGTGTTTCTGTTTTGTTTTTCTTTGGTGTATGTATTGTTGCCTGTGTCTCTGTCTTGTTTTTCTTTGGTGTATGTATTGTTGCCTGTGTCTCTGTCTTGTTTTTCTTTGGTGTATGTATTGTTGCCTGTTTCTCTGTATTGTTTTTCTTTGCTTTATGCATTGTTGCCTGTGTCTCTGTAGTTTTTCTTTGGTGAATGTATTGTTGCCTATGTTTCTGTCTTGTTTTTCTTTGGTGTATGTATTGTTGCATGTGTCTCTGTGTTGTTTTTCTTTGGTGTATGCATTGTTGCCTATGTCTCTGTGCTGTTTTTCTTTGGTGTATGTATTGTTGCCTGTGTCTCTGTGTTGTTTGTCTTTGGTGTATGCATTGTTGCCTGTGTCTCTGTATTGTTTGTCTTTGGTATATGTATTGTTGCCTGTGTCTCTGTCTTGTTTTTCTTTGGTGTATGTATTGTTGTCTGTTTCTGTATTGTTTTTCTTTGGTGTATGTATTGTTGCCTGTGTTTCTGTCTTGTTTTTCTTTGGTGTATGTATTGTTTCCTGTGGTTCTGTCTTGTTTTTCTTTGGTGTATGTATTGTTGCCTGTGTCTCTGTCTTGTTTTTCTTTGGTGTATGTATTGTTGCCTGTGTCTCTGTCTTGTTTTTCTTTGGTGTATGTATTGTTGCCTGTGTCTCTGTATTGTTTGTCTTTGGTTTATGTATTGTTGCCTGTGTCTCTGTCTTGTTTTTCTTTGGTGTATGTATTGTTGCCTGTGTCTCTGTATTGTTTTTCTTTGGTGTATGTATTGTTGCCTGTGTCTCTGTGCTGTTTGTCTTTGGTGTATGTATTGTTGCCTGTGTCTCTGTGTTGTTTGTCTTTGGTGTATGTATTGTTGCCTGTGTCTCTGTGTTGTTTTTCTTTGGTGTATGTATTGTTGCCTGTGTCTCTGTATTGTTTGTCTTTGGTGTATGTATTGTTGCCTGTGTCTCTGTCTTGTTTTTCTTTGGTGTATGTATTGTTGTCTGTTTCTGTATTGTTTTTTTTTGGTGTATGTATTGTTGCCTGTGTTTCTGTCTTGTTTTTCTTTGGTGTATGTATTGTTGCCTGTGGTTCTGTCTTGTTTGTCTTTGGTGTATGTATTGTTGTCTGTGTCTCTGTCTTGTTTTTCTTTGGTGTATGTATTGTTGCCTGTGTCTCTGTCCTGTTTTTCTTTGATGTATGTATTGTTGCCTGTGTCTCTGTATTGTTTGTCTTTGGTGTATGTATTGTTGTCTGTGTCTCTGTCTTGTTTGTCTTTGGTGCATGTATTGTTTTCTGTGTGTCTGTCTTGTTTGTCTTAGGTGTATGTATTGTTGCCTGTGTTTCTGTCTTGTTTGTCTTTGGTGTATGCATTGTTGCCTGTGTTTCTGTCTTGTTTGTCTTTGGTGTATGTATTGTTGCCTGTGTTTCTGTCCTGTTTGTCTTAGGTGTATGTATTGTTGCCTGTGTTTCTGTCTTGTTTGTCTTTGGTGTATGTATTGTTGCCTGTGTTTCTGTATTGTTTGTCTTTGGTGTATGTATTGTTGCCTGTGTTTCTGTCTTGTTTGTCTTTGGTGTATGTATTGTTGTCTGTGTCTCTGTCTTGTTTGTCTTTGGTGCATGTATTGTTTTCTGTGTGTCTGTCTTGTTTGTCTTAGGTGTATGTATTGTTGCCTGTGTTTCTGTCTTGTTTTTCTTTGGTGTATGTATTGTTGCCTGTGACTCTGTATTGTTTTTCTTTGGTGTATGTATTGTTTTCTGTGTCTCTGTCTTGTTTGTCTTGGTGTATGTATTGTTGTCTGTGTTTCTGTCTTGTTTTTCTTTGGTGTATGTATTGTTGCCTGTGTCTCTGTGTTGTTTGTCTTTGGTGTATGTATTGTTGCCTGTGTCTCTGTGTTGTTTGTCTTTGGTGTATGTATTGTTGCCTGTGTCTCTGTATTGTTTTCTTTGGTGTATGTATTGTTGCCTGTGTCTCTGTCTTGTTTTTCTTTGGTGTATGTATTGTTGTCTGTTTCTGTATTGTTTTTTTTTGGTGTATGTATTGTTGCCTGTGTTTCTGTCTTGTTTTTCTTTGGTGTATGTATTGTTGCCTGTGGTTCTGTCTTGTTTGTCTTTGGTGTATGTATTGTTGTCTGTGTCTCTGTCTTGTTTTTCTTTGGTGTATGTATTGTTGCCTGTGTCTCTGTCCTGTTTTTCTTTGGTGTATGCATTGTAGCCTGTGTCTCTGTATTGTTTGTCTTTGGTGTATGTATTGTTGTCTGTGTCTCTGTCTTGTTTGTCTTTGGTGTATGCATTGTTGCCTGTGTTTCTGTCTTGTTTGTCTTTGGTGTATGTATTGTTGCCTGTGTTTCTGTCCTGTTTGTGTTAGGTGTATGTATTGTTGCCTGTGTTTCTGTCTTGTTTGTATTTGGTGTATGTATTGTTGCCTGTGTTTCTGTATTGTTTTTCTTTGGTGTATGTATTGTTGCCTGTGTTTCTGTCTTGTTTGTCTTTGGTGTATGTATTGTTGTCTGTGTCTCTGTCTTGTTTGTCTTTGGTGCATGTATTGTTTTCTGTGTGTCTGTCTTGTTTGTCTTAGGTGTATGTATTGTTGCCTGTGTTTCTGTCTTGTTTTTCTTTGGTGTATGTATTGTTGCCTGTGACTCTGTATTGTTTTTCTTTGGTGTATGTATTGTTTTCTGTGTGTCTGTCTTGTTTGTCTTAGGTGTATGTATTGTTGCCTGTGTTTCTGTCTTGTTTTTCTTTGGTGTATGTATTGTTGCCTGTGACTCTGTATTGTTTTTCTTTGGTGAATGTATTGTTTTCTGTGTCTCTGTCTTGTTTGTCTTGGTGTATGTATTGTTGCCTGTGTTTCTGTCTTGTTTGTCTTTGGTGTATGTATTGTTGTCTGTGTCTCTGTCTTGTTTGTCTTTGGTGCATGTATTGTTTTCTGTGTGTCTGTCTTGTTTGTCTTAGGTGTATGTATTGTTGCCTGTGTTTCTGTCTTGTTTTTCTTTGGTGTATGTATTGTTGCCTGTGACTCTGTATTGTTTTTCTTTGGTGTATGTATTGTTTTCTGTGTCTCTGTCTTGTTTGTCTTGGTGTATGTATTGTTGTCTGTGTTTCTGTCTTGTTTTTCTTTGGTGTATGTATTGTTGCCTGTGTCTCTGTGTT